>JAWWEO010000045.1:22870693-22921611 GCA_035582975.1 Ormyrus labotus | reverse complement strand
TTTTTTGGGTTTTGACAGTCTGTGGCGGCTTTACTAGGCAGTATTGTAATTTTTACTAAACTTTTCTCTCAGTGTAGGTAAAACCTCGCATTCCTCGGACTCCCAGCGATAAATTCCAAATCCAGCCGCGGTCCTCAGACAGGAAATCGCAGCTGCCGCATTACAAAAAACAAGGCGCACAGGCGGGAAAACCGCGCTCTCTAAGGACGCGCGTCTCAATGCCGTCCTCCTCGGCGATAGACGCAAATTACGGCGGCGCTCGCGCGCAAAAGGGCGAGTACAAGTGCGCGCGTGCGAGCGACACTCGCGGAAAACTGAATGCGTGCACAAAAGGGGCCGCCGAGCCGCGACGAGCGTGCAAAGATTTTCCCCGCGCGATTTTTTTTTTTCTTTTTTCAGCCTTTAGTTTTCGGTGCAGCCGCTTGTCTGGAGTTGGCGCGACGAGGGGCCGCGAGAGCTTTTAATGGTCGTCGCGCGCGCGTGTCTTTTCGAAATTCCGCTCTGATATAGATCCTGCACGGCGCAATCAGCGTGCGTGATTTGCGTCGGAGCATCAAAGTGAAAAACGGTGTAGAGAGGTGAAATTTCGTCGGTGATTTGCGCGCGGTGAATTTTAGTTTCTGCTTTGAAGGCTTTGAATTTTTTCGAAAAAAGGATTTCGTTCCAAAAAGGTGAAAAAAACGTCTCCACTGGTAAATCGGAAGAAACAGCCCTTTAAAACGCAATCCCTCTCGCTTCTGCAAATTCGTAAAAACTTTCACTGGGGGGGAATCCTCGTAAAAAGAGCGAAATCAGGGAAGACAACACCGCGTAAAATTCCTCGCGTGCCATAATTTCGCTTATAACGCCAATAAAACATCTTGCGCCCCATCGGGCCACGATCGCCTCGTGCCCTCACGTCCTCCCTCCTTAATGGCCAGGGAGAGATTCTGCGAAGGGGCTGAGAAGACGGGCAATCGTACAGTCGTAAAGGACTCGGGGGGTGAGGGAGGGAGAGAGAGAGAGAGGAAAATCCCCGGGATAAAAAAAAAGCAAGCAGGCTCGCCGATAGCGATATCGGGCCTCTTTGTGCGCCTTGCTCTCTCTCTTATTTACCTACAAAGGAGCGGCGGAAGGGCTGCGGGAATCAAACTCGCTCTGCTTATCTTAATAGGATCGACAAAAGGGGGTCGTCCTTTTTACGTGTGAGGAAAAAAAAGTGTGTTACGCCCTGCTGGCTCCGGGAGAGAGAGAGAGAGAGAGAGAGAGACTCCTGGAGCCTCGGGAAGATGTGCGGTCGTGTCGTACATATCGGGCCCGATTATGTCGGATTTTTCGAGCTCGAATAAATCGGGGATATCACTCGAGAGAGAGAGAGAGAGAGAGCGGGAGAAATAAAGAGAGGCGCGCTCGTTAGCCTCTGCGAGCCGGTTGCTTTTTTGGGATTTGCCACGCTCGAGATGCGAGTGTGCCATGTGTGGTCGATGCAGATACGGACGGTGCCGTCGTTCGGGGGTGCGATTGTATTACAAGTGCAATTGTTTAGTTCTTTCAATTATATTGCTCGCGGCATTCGAGCACGTGAATAGCTTTAGCAAAAATTGTATTCTGGGGGATGCGATTTTTTAATTCAATTTTAAAACGATATCAAATATTTTAGGTCCTTATTACTAAAATATACAGATTTTTTTATTCACAGCATTGAAAGATTTATGTAGTATCTTTAAATGAAGATTTTTATAATGAGTTTAACAATCTCCAAAGTAATTATAAACTGCTGACGAAACAATCTGGCAGTGAGCTACGTTCGGTAATTAATTTACTTCTCCCAATTACGCTCAAACGCGTAGACTTGAGACGAGGCGTTTCTCAAAGGTCATCGGAAAGACGGAGAGAAAAGGAAGAAGAGAAGGCGAGAGGCTCGCGGTCGAAATGAATTTTTTGCACCTTATTAAAACTTGCCATTTTTCATCGGCGGCAGAAGTAGAAGAAAGAAAAAGAGAAAAAAAAGATCCAGCTCCATTTCCTCAATTAACGAATATCAATTTAAGTTTCTCGATTAATTAAGAAATTGATCTGAGCGGCCGCGCGGCGAAATGGCTGCGCGATTAAAATTTAAATTCCCATCGAAAGCAATCGAACGCGGCAAATTCGATTCCGACGCGCCGGGAAGAAAAAAAAACACGCGGATCAAGACGCGAAAAGTCGGACGCCAGAAGAACAAAAAAGAAAGAAAGAAAAAAAAAGGAGGACGCGAACAGAATTGGATGCGCTCTGGCTTTTCCCGAAAAAAAGCTCTCCGTCCTTCCCCCCTCCCTTCCCTGACGTAATTTCCGAACGGCCCGAGGGCTGCCGCATAATTAGCATGAGAATAATGCGCGCCTTTCTTAATCAAAACTTTTAAATAAGATTTTTCCAGCGGAGGACGGATGGCTCGCTGGCTTCTTTAGCCTCCTCCCTGAATGCCGAGAAAAATGCTAATCGGCCAGCCGGAGCGTTACCGTCTTATCCCCAAAGACGTTCGACTTAGAGTCTACCTCTCTTACTCTCTCTCTCTCTGTGCGCGCGAGAGACCCCTCGAGCGATTCTTTAACGAAGGCTGTAAATGAAAACTCGCTGAATTAATGTCGAGATGTGCCGGCGCCAAAGTCATCCGACCGCGATTTCTTGTACTTCTATCTGCGTTCGCGGAGAGCCAGTTTTCTTCTCCTTCTTTTTTTTCGCCGCGGCTGGAAGTGGAAGACTTTTTTCGCCGTTGCGAACATTTCACTTGTAATGGGATTACGATGGACTTATTTAATTCGCCGGGAGCTTTCGTTTGCGAGATTTTTAGTTTGGATTTTAATCATCTCGAATTGCGGAATTAGTTGGCTGCATATGGAAATAAGTATGTCAACCTTTTTTTTTAAAGGATTTACGAAACACTCATACTTTTGCTGCAACGAGACGCTTATGAGACGGGATTTCCCTGATTTCTCAACACAGTGATGAAACCAGTGTAATTTTAACGGTTTTTTCAGAATGTTATCTACTAACATTAGATCATCAGCTAAATTTTCATTCCTGTTTTGCTATCTCTTCACGTGATTTAGCTCGAAAAAGCGAAGAATATTAATGTAAACCAATTTCAGCACAATCAGAAGCGATTTCTAATTATCGACTCACCCGCAGGGGAGTCAATAATTCCACAAAAAAAAAACAAAAAAAAAAACAGCCCACCACTAATCCTCCCCTCCCGCCCGAAACCGCACAGCCAAAGCAAACGCAGCCTCGCGCTTATTCATTACACCGACGCGAAAAAAAAGCACCGCTCAAGTGGGCGACGATACATCACTCGGACATTTATTAGCTTACTTTAGCCCGGCGACGCGTGTTAATTCCGCCCGACGACGCGCGGCTCTCCTCCTCGGCCCGGAGGCATATATCGACGAGGAGAGTCCGATGCGAATCGTCAGGGTGTCACGCTTATAATTCGAGCGTCATTCGATTCTTCACGCTGCTCGCCGCCGATCTCGGGGGCTGCGCCTGCGCTGCGCGCACGAGCTGACTTTGAATTATTTATTTGCGCAAGGGGCGGCCTGGAATGCGCTGGCTGTTTTGACTGTTGCGGGCGGGGTGCTTATGACCTCGCTGCTTTCGTTGGATATACGTAAGTGATTTGCGAGACTGTTGAGTTTTTTGCTTCTCTGTTTGTTCATGTGTAAAAGATTTGTTTTTTTTTTATTTTCTAACGTAACGACACCTGACTGTTGACTTGTTTTAAGATAAAATGCTTAAAGTTGCAATTCTCAATCCAAAGATTTCTCTCTCTCTCTCTCTGTCTCTCTACCTGCGTGATGCAGCACGAAACCCCGCGCTTGATGGTGATGCATCTCTCGTTCTCCAGCAACAGAATTCGCTGGCAGAATGAAGCAAAAGAGCGAGCGAGAGAGAGAGAAGCGACTCGAAGAAATCAATGTGTGTCCTGGACTGGCGGCGTTCTATATATAGAACGAGTTCGAAACGTCGATTTTCAGATCGGAAACTCTTTTCGGGTCGGGTGGGGTGGATGCCTCTAAAAGATTGGCTTCTCTGCTATTGGCAGTGCTACTCCACTTTTACTCCATATAATGATTTTATTCTATTACCAAGTGGACTTCGCATCGACGTGTGTGCACATTGTAAACGTGCGCGAGGATCGCGGTGGCGCTGTTATGGCAGCAATCAAATTTAATGCGTTGTACACCGCGTTGTGCCGCGCAAAGGCTGGCCTCAGCGAATTTTTTTTTATTTTAATAAGCGACGATGAATATTTTTAGTAAGGGGTCGCACGTTTTCTTAAATCCACTTAATTTAACCTTCTTCGTAGATACGAAATGATTCACCCAAGAAAACCAGGAAATTTATCACCCCCAAACAAAACTCTCCTACGATATTATGTAAATGCCCGTAAACGCATAGAAAACAAAAAAAAACAAAATTCACCAGCATATTTGTACGCCGCCTCGACCTCAGCCCCATTGTCCTCCATAAATCATACCCAATCGAAAGTACACATTTAAACACGGCCCTCGAACAAGAGCCGCACAATGCCCGCCGCGCGCTATAAACGCTTTCACGCGGACGTTCGCTTTCGTTCGGGCTGAAAAAGTCGCATCAGGTGTGTGTGTGTGTGTGCATCGCGCGCTCTCTCATCTCCGGGCGGGCGATTATCATATCTATTTTCCCGGCAACGAGAAAGAAACTTGCACACCTGCGCGGCGCCGCCCCGAAATTACCCTAAGAAAGAAACTTCTCCGGGGGGGTTGACGCGCGGCCAAGGAGCCGCGCGTCGCTCTCTTTTCCACTCGAGCGCCCGAAAATTTGTCCTCGTTAAAGGAGCGACGCGCGAGCAAGTGGCAGCCGTGTCGCCTAAATTACGGAGCCGCTTTTCAAGAGACGCGCCTGCATCGTTCGTCATGCGAACGCCGCGAAGGACGCGACGCGGAGCGCCGTGGAAACTTACGGGTTGTGGAAAACTTTGTGTTTTTTTTATCTGGCTTTTTAAATATTTCATTTGGGTCACTGTCGGAGCGACGATTCACCGAGTCTCGGTTCTGGGTCAGATGGTTTTTTTTTTTTTTTAAGGTTATATACTCACGGACTATTTGTTTAATACAGGTGCACGAAAAACGCGCTGTTTTTATTGTTAAAAGTAACTTCATGAAGAGAAAAGTAAATACAACGGCAATCAATTTTTTTTTTAAAATGGTTACGCTACACCAAGTGTATAAATATATACAAGAATGGAAGATAAAAATTAAATATTTTCAGATAATTTAATCTCTTTTAAATTTGATTTTATATCTAAATTATTGACCGTCCTTATCGTTTGATTCTGCAAACACATAATTCTTCCACCATTTGATAAATGCCTTACGACCGGTAGTCGACGTTTCCCATTGACGCATCCTTAAACATCCCAATTAAAAGACTCATTGCCCGACCCAGCGTGACACCTCTCCTCGCAGCTCCCTTTATCCTCGTATCTCTTATCAGTGACAGCTCATGCGTGGGTGTGTAACTGGAGCCCCTGAAAGGCCCCGAAAAACTGAAATTTCCTCCCGTCCGAGGCGTTCACCTTCCCCGGCTCTCGTCGGATGATTAGCATTTTTTTCGGCCGACACAATGAGGCGGATCGCGTATTTATTTAAATGCGGCGTATCCTGTTCTTTCAGGCCTGTCCGCGCTTAATTGGCCCCGATAATGATATTCTCCGGGCCGCCTCGCCTCACGGAATATTTCACGGTGTCGTCGCATTAGGAATGCGCGACGCGGCGACCGTCGGCTTCCTCCTCCTCCTCCTCCTACTTCTGCGTCTTCTTCGCATGCGGGAGACGCGCGTGTGACGGGCGAAATTTACGCCCGGCGGCGAAGCTTACGTAATGGCCGCGCGACCGACTCGCCTTGGTTCTCAGGCGCAGGAGCGCTGTTTTTTTTTTTCTTTGGTTTCGTGACATTGCGCGCTCTTGGAAAGCTTCGGCGGTGAGCGGAGAGATTTGGGTAAACAGATTTTGCGAGGAGGAAGTGTGTTATGAAGTATATTATGCAGTGTTTTTTTACGGCGTGGATAAACTGGAGTGTTACGTCTGTTTAGACTGATATCCGGAAAAATTGGGCTAATTTTTTTTAAAGAAAGCATAATTTTTAGCTAATGATTGTGGCTTCTATCAGTGTTTTCATATCGTCAAGGTATGAAAACTGTCCTTGTACTCAAAACTTTGATTTGTTGCATGCAAAACTTTTCAAGGCAAAAATATTAAAATTTAAGAGGACAACAATTTATCTGAAAACTAATAACTTTTATGTAAATTTTATTTTATTTACAAAAAACCGTTTGTCTCTTTATCTTGCCGCCGATTTTAAATGAGCGTGAAATTTTACGTCGGATATATTTTTTAATTTTAAAACTGCATGAAAAATTGTTCTTTTCATCGTTAAATAAATAAAAGAACTGTTGCAAATTTATCGTTTTAAAAAGTACCCTGACCTATTTTATAGAAATTTTTTTTTTGCATCTTCAAATAATTAAAGTAAGTCAAACGCAAATGACCTATTTTTTCACTTTAACGACTTATTCGTACACATCGACTTGAATCTCGAATTGAAAAATACATCATAAATATTTGAATCATTTAATAATAAATACGAATCTCACCAGAATATATCAATATCTGCGATACCCATAGCAAACAGCCAGGCTCCCAAAAAATTTTCACAATCCGTCCACGCCCAGCCCGAAGTCTGCTCTCCTAAAAGAAAAGATAAAAAAAAGGAAAGGAGAAAAGCGCGCATTCCCCCGCTTCCGGCGCGCCGACTTCCACTCTCCGCGCGTCGCCTATATATCGGAAAGCCATATTAAGGGGTGCGCGCTCGCAACCCCAACACGCACACACACGCGCGCGCGCACTCGACGTGGAAAAAAAAAGATCGGGGAGAGCTCTCTCTCTCTCTCTCTCTCTCTCTCTCTTCAGAGGGTGTGCAATCAATAAGACATTCGCGACGCGGCGGCGGACTCTCGCGTCCAGCGCCCCATGAATATCTTTCGATAGATTGCACATGGCGGGGAGGGCGCGTGTTTGTGCGCGTGTGTGTGTGTGTGTGTGCGCGCAGCCACGCGTCCGTGCGGTTAACTTTTTGCGAGCGAGAGAGAGAGATTTTCGAGGCTCCGGGCTCACGCTTCGACGCTCCCGGCCGAGGATATGATGAACTCGAGGGAGATGATGCATGCCTGCCTGCCTGAGAGAGGGTGGAGAGAGAGAGAGAGAGCGCGGTTTTGATGGATTTTCGAGCTGGCAAAGGAAGAGAGCGGGAATTTGCTTTTTCGGTCCGCCTTGTTTCGAGACCGGTGTGCTTCGAGGAGCTTTTTGAGAGTGTGAACAATTTTTACTCTGATGACTGGGGTTGTAATTGCGTGAAAAGGGGGAGATGCGCCGCGAAGCTGCGGCTTTTTTTTTTTAATATCGCTTCACGCGAGACGAATCGGCTTTTTTAATAAAATGTGCATCGTCATCAAATTATCGAGAGCAAAGTCTTGTTTTCAATTGTTTTATATTCCGCTTGTTAAATAACGTGCACTGCAATTCCGGGCAAAAAGTTATTTTTACTTTCTCGTTCTACTATTTTTTCTTACCAAAAGAAAAGTAACTCGATAATAAAAGAAAAGCTTAAAAAAATCTGACAAAATCCGAGCGATCTCGCAAGACGGCGAGAGCACGCAACATCACTCACGAAAGAAAGTAGTATATCGAACCCCATCGTGCCCCGCTCCCCGCGCGTGAAAGGACGAAAAGAAAAACTACTCAATCACTTCTCCGCAATCCATTATTTGAATTTCGCCCGACATAAAACGAGTTTTGAAAAGCGCAAGGAAAGAACAACGACGCGGAGAACAAGGAGAGAGGGAGAGGAAAGTGAAAACGATCAGAGCCAACGAGGCGCGCCGCGTTGGTCAAGTCTCCGGGAAATCCTGATAAATGAAAAAGGCAAATGCACGTATGCACGCGGGAGTCGAGCTGCTCTGACTCAAGGAGTCGCTGATCTGAAAAGGCGAAAGGGGAGAAGTGACAAGGCGTCGGTTCCGTATGTAGAATGCTTGGAGGGTGGGGTGAAAAAGTCCATTTTCAGAAGTTCCCTTGGAAAATCTGTAATTATTATATAGTAAACTAAAATATAGTGGTACTTTCAGGAAACTTCAATTTATTTAAATATAAGTTTCTTAACTTTTTAGTTAGATTTAAAAAGTCTCAGGTGAAAAGTGAAAAGGTCAAAATTAAGCATCCAAATCAATTTCCTAACGAAAGAGCCACTTGGACGTTTCGCAAACTCGAGCCCGTAATGAGCATCGTTCATTAATACATTAAATCCAGGAGGAATTCTCGCCGTCCGCTCGAGCGGGGTGGGGAGACGGGCGAACTCAGCCGGCGAAATTTATGGGGCAATTGGAAAATTTATACAGGGCCATAAAGTCATCCCCCGACGAACGAATGTTGTCGCCATTCGCATCGATCCGCGATGTACATAGAGGCTCGGCACAGGCCAGTACACACGCGGAGAGAGAGAGTCGGGGGCAGAACCGTATGCCGGGGGTCAGCGCCGACAATGCCCGATGCTCAGCCCAGTGTGCGCGATTATTTTTCTGCACGCGCGTCTTCTGCTCGGCTTATCGAATTAATGCGCGAGAGAGCCGCCGCACCGTGTATGTATAATACTCCTTTCGGCCGATTTTCGATCGCTGATGCATGAGAGGCCGGGCTTCGCTTTTTCTCTCTCTCGGGGGCCCGCCGGCACGGCGATTTATGGCGAGGCGGTTAAAAAGGAATTAGGAGCCGATTGCCGTGTAATTGTAAATCGTTTGTAAAAGCCCGAGAGAGCGTGCGACTTTTTTGTTTAGCGTAACGATGCGTCGCGTGAGAGCGTGGATGTATATCGGTTGTAGCTTGCCCGTCGAGTCGTGAAGGTTTTTTTGTATTACATGAGATCCGCGATAGTACTAACAAAATATTTCCTGCTACTATTTATCTACGGCTTGCAAAAAAATTTAAGATGGTAAACCATTTATAGAAATATAATATCTATATATACTAATCAACGCCGTGTAATTAATCAATTACTTTTGTTTAATTACCTGCCACTTACTCCAAAAGAATTATTAATTGTCAAATATAGTATTGAATAAATTCCAATATATTACTGAATAAATTCCACGCGAAGCGACTTGGTTCAACACAAGCAATTTATTGGATCCAGCGATTGGTCAATTTATATCGTCAAAGTCACCCCATTCCAGAACAAAGATGCGCGAGCGTGAGAGTCCATTCGAAAATCATAAAATTCCACGAGAGCTCCTAATAACGGTCGCGGGGAAACTAGCCGCAATAATTGAGAATAGTTAAGCTGGCGATACAAAATGTGGAGCTTCGTAATTCGAGGGATTCCCCTTTAATAAAAGTCGTAACAATGAGGAGAGTCCGACGCCGTATCGATACGGGGCATTCGTACAATGAACACAGTCACTTACCCGGCGATAAAGGCGCAGTTTGTATGCGTATTATATGTTGAGGCTCCAAGTCGAAACGGCGCCTGTCAGAAGTTCATTGTGCCAGTTTACGGGATCGTTAGTATGGGAACTGACCAAAAGTGAATAAAAACTCGGAAGTTTTCGAGCGAAGAACTAAGGATTTAGCAGTGTTTTTAAATTAAGAGAAGATTCTGTTCCGTTTACGTTTCTATGCTCTTCGTTTAAAAAATCATCCATCTCAACGAATAGAAATCAATTGAATTTTCGTATTTAGAAGCACGGCACCTTTCGTCGAGCGGATCAAAAGAAGATTCGAAAAAGCGGCAAAAGCATTTTTTAACTGCACCTTCCACAAACAGAGACGACAAATTCGAAATAAAGAAAATCCGTCGGCGCGCGCTGAGTCAACGTCCCGCGACAGGAAAGCCTCTCTCGTGCCGGGGCATTGAAGGCGCGCTCTTTTTCTCGCTCTCTTTAGCTTTCTCGGGCCTCATTGTGGCCCACTTGAAGTTTGTTACCGGGGGCCGGGGGTCTCTCTCGCCTTTGTGCCGAATTTTTTCCTCCACGGCTTCGTCGTCGTCGAGGCGAAGTCGAGCGGCTCATTGTCCGGTTAATTATTCGGTTTTGTCGCGTTAATAGCCGCGAGATTTCTCGAAAACCGGCTGGTGGTGAAAAAAAAAAAATAAATGAAAAAAAAACTGCGGGGTGGTGGCCTGATAGGAGGGAGGGGGGGATCGCTGCATTCGGGGATCATTGTGGGTTTCTCCTTTTTGTTTCCTCGTTAAACGCCTCGAATTCTGTATCGCCATTGTCGGCCGCCGCTGAATCGACGGAATCCGAAGAGTTTCTGGCGTGCGCCGTCAATGGAGGGATTGATGCCCGCTTCTGGATTACGCACGTGCGCTTTTTCCGCCATTAATATCAACTACTTTTCGTTCTGGCGGCCTTCTCGAATTAGTTTCTCGACTATTTAAGTGAACGAGCTGATGTATGGTAATTTGATTTTATTCGATCTCGTTGAGGATTTACGACATTTAGATTATTAACATTTTAGAAATTATTAACAATAGAAAAGAACTGACATAATTAATAAAAAAAAAAGATATCTACATATAGCCATTAGAGTACTACAAGCTTTGCTCCTCCGACTAGAACCCCAGCAGAAAAACACAAACTCGAGCATATAATTCAATAACGCTACCTTTCACTCAAGCTCTCGAGAGCCACCCCGATTATTAAATCACGCGATCACTGACCTCAAGCATCAGCCGCCGACAGCCCCAAACATTATCTCAAAGCTAAACCTCTCTCTCTCTCTCTCTCTCTGTCTCTCTCTCCCCGCGGCCCCGAATCCATAAAAAAAGGCGAAATTTTTATCAAATTCATCGGAGACGTAGTCCTGACGCGGGTCACGCTGTCACGTGGCTCTTGCGGGCCAGGGGGGTTGTTGGAAGATCGGCGTTTAATCTCGATTCCGTCCCTTTTCAGCCGCGGGGGATGACGATTCGACTTGACAGCCCGTGTCGGCGATGATGACGGGGGCAAGCGTGTGTGCGCGCGTGTGTGCAGGGGAGCCCCCAATATGCGGCCGTGACGTCCGCGGATTCCGGGCGTGCCGGGCGCGCAAAACGTGTCCACTCATCGTCGCGCGCGGCCCGACCGGCAGATGCTTATTGCCGCGCGTTCTCGTTGCCAAAGCCCGCGTCTCTGTCCGATTTTACGCTCGCGGTTACGGTTTCGGGTGATATGTCGAGCTGAGAGCCGGCGCAAAAGTGCGGCTGATTGATAACTCGGCCCCTGTTTATTGGTTGCTAATGTTGCTAACGATAAACGTTACGGATATTTATCTCGCGTGAATTTACTTGCAATTTACAGAGTTAAGCGTGAGAAAAGAATATAGAAATCGAGGAATCTTCGTGCTGTCGTAAATAATTATCGCTCAAACGTCATCAACATGACCGCTTGAACGTAGTCTTTGTCCGTCATTCAAGGTATTAGAAGAAATTACAGACGTCTGTCCAGTCACATTGAAATATCTGGACACCGGCTCTATTGTTAGTGCATTATATTCTGCCCCAGAAAATGTACCAATAAGATGAAAGGACGTCAAAGTCAGCGACAGTTTCAGCCAAACGACTGAACATTCAATACTCAATCAACTTCCAATCTTTTTCAGACAAAATGCAAAAATTATAAAATACATTTCTCACCCAGCCAGTCTATATATTGACTCATCGCGAATCACCGACGCGACGATATCACCATTAATCACCAGCCCTTAAACACTCCTAAAATAAATCGTTGCCCCGGAAACAAAAAAAAAACTTGTTTACCCGTCGCTCAAATTATTCAAACGCTCCTCGTCGGCAGGGGTCTTTTTTTCTGAATTTTAGAGACGATCGCCGTCCAGTGCCTCCCTCACACCCACCCCTCCCTTTTCGTCGACGGCGCCCCGTCCAGGCCAAGTTTAATGACGTATAAACTATGTGCCGGATTAGCGGAGCCGGAGCTGCCCCCGGGGGTTACTCCTTCGCACGGCGCGCGACCCCAACATATCGGTGATGCATGACGAAGAAAGCAGCCCCGGGGTCGGGGCCGATTATGTGCGAAAGCTCGGTGTCTATCTGCAGGAGAAGCTGCTGCTGATGTGGCTGATGATGTGCGTCGTTGCGTTTTATTTATGGGGGAGGAGACGGCTTTGTTTTTCGGACCGATGATCGGGGAATGTTTTGTGCGCGTTTTCGAGAAGGCTCCCGATTGAATGCTAATTTACGGTGAGAAATTGTTTACGCTTCGTTGCCTGGAATTAATTAGCTTTTATTGTACAACTTTTTATTTTGCATCCTTAAGATCTCTCGTATTCGACGAAAAACGCGAAAACGATGTCTACATCTAATTACCAAAAGCAGTAATTCCCTTCACTCGAGAAGACAAAGTCCGCGCCTCAAAGCTCTCCGCTGAAATCCGCGTAAAAAAAAAAGATAAAAGCCCCGCCATCGCGGCGAGCGACGGAGCTCCCAAATTAAGCATAAAAGCCGCTCAAAGAATTCGCGGCTCTGCTCAATTTTTCCCTCCTCAGGGTCTTCCGGAAGACTGGCGGTGAATCCGCGGCGGCGGTGGCGTCGGCGGCGCACGCTCGCGCTCCCGAGTACGTGCCGCAACTTCAGAAGTAGGCGCACATCGACGCTCCAAGGGCGTCACGCCACGAGAACATTCCGCACCTGCCCTCTCTCGGGGCAAAAAGAAGGAGGCGCCGCTAAAAGCTCGGGCTGAAAAGCGAGAGAGAGGGAGAGAGAGAGAGAGAGGCGCGGGCCCTGTCGCAAAGGGCATCATTCTAATTGCCCCGGACTTCCTTTCATCCCCTTTGTGCGATCCCCGGCTGCGCGCTTCCTCCCCTCCGCCCACCTCCCAGTCTTTTCCCGGCGAGCTCCGCCGTCGCCGCCGCCGTCGACGTCGTCGTAGTCGTCGTCGTCGTCGTCGTCGTCGTCGGGGCTCTAAGTCATTTCTGCGATTAATTTTTCCTTCCAATTTGCACGCGGCAGTAATTAAGGGGCCGGGGGCGCAGTACATCATTCCGAGAGAGATAGAGCCCGTCTCTGTCTAGCTTTATCTTCGTGGAAGAGAGAGAGAGAGAGAAAGAGTCTGCGAGAGCGGAGTTGGGTCGACGGTTTTTAAGTAGACTCGAGCGACGAGCTTTTTTCGAACTTTTTTGACCTAGAATGCGCTGCCTGCTTTTTGGGTAAATTACGAAAAAATGCACGTGAATTGGAGTGAAATTGTTTATTCTGAGAGCTTCAAATATTTTAGCTGAGTTTTAGTGCTATTTGATAGTGCATTAAAATGATTAATTAGTTATTATTAAATATTAAAACGTTATTATTATATTATTTTAGTGACTCTCTTTAACTCAAAAATGTACACATCACAGCAAATGGTAAGACATTCATCGTCGATCTTCCGATTGATTCTCCAACACGTGAATTCGATCTAAACCAAACCCACCTCCCACCTCAAGCGCGCGGGTCAATCGGCCCTAATAATAAAGGGTGCAGTAGCTGCGTCGCTTTAAATCCCGCGCATTAGCCGCTCTTGCAAAAAATTTTTATCCTCGGTGCAGCGGACTCGCAAGCAGCCTCCGCGGCTCGCCGGCGCAGAAGTAACGAGGAGGAGGAGGAGGAGGCGGCGGGGGGACGAGGGGGGCCGCGCGAGTACGCATTGCCGAGTTACGTCGCGCACAACGCGGATGCGCAAGCGTGTACCTCGGAAAACAATGGCTGATGTTTCCGGCGCGCGGCTCTCCGCTCTCCGGAGAAGGCTGAAATTGATGCGTTTTGCTGCTGTGATTTTAAGAACGCCGGGCCGCTGGCTGCTCGTTTTATTGCTGCTGCTCTTTGACTTTTGCTCGCTCGGGTTAATATAGTGCGAGCGGCTGTGCGGATGCTAAATTAGTGGAACGGAGTAATTGATCAAGTGACATTGAATGGGAACTTTTTTTTTTATTGTACATTAAATGTGAATAGAACGTTGCTTGCTTGTTATTATTTACTATAATTTTCGCAACGATCCTCCAGCCCGGCAATTAAGTTAATTAAATTAGGTCCGAAACTCCGTCGTCCCTGCCCTCGGAGGGCAGCAGCGGCAACCATATAATCTTGATGCGGAATTAATTTTGCGCCATGTTTCGCTCAAACGGCGCGAAATCGCTCCTGAAAACGGGCAATTTCATAGTCCCGGCGAATGAAAAAGTTCGCGGGAGAGCGGCGGCGGCGTGCAGGGGGGCGGCGGCCCTTCGAGGTGTTTAATAAAGATAATGCCCTAGATAGGGTGGTTCGGGACTCCCCGCCCCCATTCAGCTTGCTCTCTCGCGAGTTCTCTCCTGAATGCGCTCAATGCTTTTTCTTCTCGCTGGGCTCCGCTCCTTCGCTACTCCGTCTTCTTTTTGTTCTCTCTCTCTCTCTCTCCCTCTCGGAGCCCCGAGTCTCGCGATCTTCCCTCTCTAGCTCGCGGTACTTCCGCGCATTTTTCCGGCTTAACCCTGCTCGCTTGTAATTTCGCAGATAAACTCGAGCTTTCCTCGCGGAGCTTTTTTTTTCTCTCTCTCTCTATGTCTCTCTGCGAGCGCCGCTCTCGTGCATTTGCGCAGAGACGACGGTTATCGCGCCTGCATATCTCGAACTAAGCATGGAATTCGATGGTGGGAATGAATTTTTTAAACGCGGGTTTCGGCGCACAAGTGTAGGAAGCGACGCGAGTTTTAGAGATAGAAATGTAGCTTTAAAATTTTGAAAATCTCGCACTAGTTTTCAAGTACTTTTTAGCTAATGACGTGTATGTGCTTGCATGTTTATTTTCTGCACTTTGAATTTTGATCCACGGGACCTCGCTTAAATCTTTCAAATTATGTTCTCCCTTTACTGATTCATATTTCATTTTCATTTCAAATTTGAATTTAAATTTTTTATTAAATTAAATTTAATTATTTATGAATAAATATTTCAGCTAATTTTAAAATATTAATTTTCATAATTACGAGGAAATACAAGAAAAATATTTTCGATTCCGTTAAACGTAAATTCTGATCAATTTCAGTACTTGACGCTGTTTATTTAAAAAATAACGGAACAAACATTAATCGCTAAGAGCAAAATTTTTGCGAAATTCATAAAATATAAGCTTCGGCTTATCGTTCATCATCGCCCCTTGCCTTTCCTTCCAGCCAATGAAAAGGTTAATTACTATATTCCGAGCAAATTCCCTCCCTCAAAGGGCTCCTCCATCGCGATCCATCGCGCTCATCCCTCACCCGAGCGGCCAAACAGCTCCTCCCTCCTCTTTCTCTCGCGCTTACGCATAAATAAACATTTTTAATCATCCGGAATCGGACTCCCGCCGACCTTCGAAAGCGAGAAAGAGAGAGAGAGAGAGCGAAGCCGCAGCCTCGTAAAAAGCGGCCGCCTTCAGTGCATGCATCCTAACCTCAAAAATGAGCGCCCCCTGGCGGCGCGGCGGGAAAAAGAAAACCGCCGACTCCGATGCACAGAGAGAGAGAGAGAGAGAGAGAGAGAGAGAGGGCTAATGAAAAGGCAGTTTTCGCCGCAGCAGCCTTCCGCGATAAAGGAGGCGCGCCGGATGCGGTGCATCGCGAAAGCCCGAGAACCCAGGCAATAATGGACGGCCCACAATGGACCCCCGCGGCTTTTCAGCGACGCCCGCCGCCGATCTGTACCTATATATATATATATATATATATTTATTTAGACGGAAACGCGTGCCCAGAGTGGATGTACGTACGTAGTCGAAGCTGCAGGAATGAAATGACAAGCTAAGCGGGGAGAGGGAAGGCGAACGCGCGGCAGCTCATCAACTAATGGTCCGCACCGGAACTGAACTACCCACCTTGCCTGCCCTCACTCCCTCTATTGCCGCGCCTGTACGTGCTGTTTGTGTCTAGTCGGCTTTAGCTCGCGCCGAGAAAAGAAGGGTAGACATTAATGCCGGAGAGAGAGAGAGAGAGGGGCGGGGGCTGGAAAATTGTTGCCGCGCGCGTGTGTAGTTCGCTCTGGAATTTCGCAGTTTGCCCCGAGTGGTTGGGAACTTGGAGCAATCTGGGTTACGGCCCTCTCGTACGTAGACTCGCCACTTCATTTCTCCGAGCGATATTTAGCATTATTCTGGAGTTGCGAACACGGTTCGCGGTGTGTTTTCCGACTCTGTTCCGATGTACCGAAATCGGTCGGTGCGTTAGCTGCGGCAAGTGTCACCGGCATCTATTTAATTTTCCGCGGCGGGCTTACTCGCGTCGCGCCTTTCACTTTTCGTGCGCGACTCTTCTCTCTCGCTCCCTTTCGCCGGCCGACGTATTATCCCGGCAGAATAAGGCGGACGATCATCGGTAGTTCACCGTATCTTAACGCGCATCAAGCGATTACTTTATCAAGCTCCAGAGCTGCGGAACCCTACTCAGATCGTAGGGATTAAAGCCTGGAACCTCCCTACGGCGCGCGCGGAGAGCGAGGAGAGAGAGAGAGAGAGAGAGAGCAAGTCACGGCGAGGGACAGAAATAAAAAGGCGCGCTGTTTGTGCATGAATGCCTAGGATATAGAATATTTCCTCGGCGGCGTTGTGCGCGCTCGGGGCCGGAGGAAGTAGGGTTGGTCTAACGCAGGCGGCGTAGGGTGGAATCGGAAGGAAGGATTCGCATAAATCCACCCTCCTGCTCACGTCCCAGGCGCGGACCATGAATATTGATCATTCCCTATTCTCCCGCCGAACGCAGTCACTCTCTCTCTCTCTCCCTCCCCCCCCTCTCTCTCTCTCTCTCTCTTCTTATCGTATCGCTTCCTCCTTCCTCGCGTCTTTCGTTCCGCAGGTTGATCCGCACGCGCTACTTCATCATTTTCCTCGGGGTTCTTTTCGTGCCGGGGGAGGAGGAGGGAGCCTTTCGGATTTTAACGTTCCCTTTTACCGAGTCATATTGTCGCTCTTCGCCGTTCCGTTTTCATTATCCTTTCTCGGGATTTCTTCCTTCGAGCGCGGGGGTGGAAGGGATTTTAGAGACTGGCTCTCTCTCTCTCTCTCTTTCGCGAGCTGCTGGTAGGGCCGTTGATACTGGGGCGGTGTGTTCCGTCTGTTTGTTCTTGGCTTATTACTGTCGGATTCTTACCGCTTAAACGAATTTTAAACGCTGGGGGCGTCCTGGTTTTATTATTGAGCTAATCAAATTCTTTTTTTCAAAAAAAAGTTCGCGTGCTATTGTGGCGACCTGAATTTGTTAAAGACGATTACTTGCGCCGATTACCTGCGGGTTGATTGAAAAATCTTTATTTTGTTTATACAAAATTATTTGGGTAAGTGGTATGCAGATTATTTATCATCAGGAAAATTACAAAAGCACGCGTCAGTTTTAATATTTTTCATCGAAAAATTAGTGCATTCAGAATCTTCACCCATCGGAAACATTTTTATTTTAATTAAGCGGAGTGCGCTTGTAATATTTTACATTCGTACCTATATAGATTAACGCAGAACATACGGTTCAAGTACATTTTACATTTCCATTTCATTTTATACGCAAGTCATTCCGTATTCACCGAAAAATATTAACTCTCAATGTCAACGCGGCATTTAATTCATTGCGTTTTCTTCCAATTAACACTGATTCATTCGCTCCCAAATCCCACATAAAGATATAAAATTATCATCGACAAAACTAAAAAAAAAATCCTCCTTTCTCAAGAATCCGAATCAGCGAGAGCGAGGTAACCCTAACGTTCCACGATTTGTTGCCGAGCACTCGGCGCTCTCGCTCCTCTATCTGCTGCTCCAGCTCTTTTCCATCTCTCGACGATCTGCCGCCCGTCGCCCTTCGTGGCAGCTTCGGGAGCGCGGCGCTCACGACGGGCCGCGAAAAAAGAACGCACTCTATTTATGCTCGACTTTATCTTGACGTGATCTAGTTATGCCAGGCACGATCCATTCACTCTCGCGCAGCCCGAGCGTCTGTGGGTGCGGAGGCGAGGATTCCCTCTGCTGCTCTCCGTGTGTTTTTTCGAACAAATGTATATATATGTATAGCTTCGTGGGTCGTTAAATAAAAGGGAACAGGGCAAATTCGCTCGTTGAACTCGCGAGGAAATTGACAAGTTTTCTTTTCGTTCGACGAGGTTTGTTGATTTAACGACGTCGAGTTAATTAATCGAGGAACCGGGGCAATTAATCCCCCAAATACACGAACGGCGAGGGGGCATTTAACTTATTCCCACGGAATGGAGGTAATTTGAAAAATAAGATAAAGAGGCAGGTAATAAATATAGCCGGGGAGGAGGAGGGGCAGGAAGAAGAGCGAGAGAGAGAGAGAGATTCATTCGCGAGAGCCGCGCGAAAAAGAAAAGGAGGCGAGAGGGGAATGAATGATGGGAATATAATGACGAAGCCTCCGCTAATTCCCCTATCGTTTTTCTCTTTCTCGCATTACCGAATCATTATGTTTATCTCTTCCTCTCTCTCGCCCTCCCATTTCTCAATCTTTTTCTATACGCTTTTGCTCGCGCGCGCTGCTTCTTTTTCCGGCTTTCCCGTTTCAGCCAGGCATTACGCTATAATGCATCATTAATTCGCTCCCTGTGTACCTTATAAGATTTACAAAAGTTGTCTTCGGTTTATCTAACGTTGGCTCGAAAATTTACCCTCGTGTAATTAACTAAATGGTGTACGTTTATTCGTGGATAGAAATAAAACGCTTTAATTGTAATGAAATATATCATGAAAATGCGATAAAAAATGAATTTACGTAAATAATTAAATTCGATTAACGAGAATTTAATGTTTAAATAAATTGGGTTGATAAAAAAAATCTAACTTTATTTCAGCTACTTTAATTGAACAGCACTATTAAATTCAATATTTATTAAGTTAATTGAAACTGGGTTTTCGAGCCGGGAAGGTAATCTGGAAAATCTCTCTTTGCTTTATAATTCGGAGCAGCGAATTAAATTTGACTAATAGACCCAATTAAAATTTAATTGGATTTGCCAATTTTTTTTTACTTTTTCAAAATATATAAAAGTGAAACTTGAGCGTGGAAAGTCTGCTCTTTCAATAAATCCAAATATTAAATCGATGTACAGATAAATAATAATCTTTTTCGAATAAAATCACATTTCTCTTTCTTCTTACTCCCATAAAGCCGACATCTAAACCTCCGCGACGGAAAATCTTCCTCCTTTTCCAACAGCCGAAATTAAAAAGGTCACCAAGCAGCAAAGCCCCTCTCCTCCAATTGCAAAGACAGCAGAAGTAGAAAACTAAGTCTCGGGCCCGGCGAAGCTCGCCGCCCAGCATAAACCGAGGGTGGACTTTTGTCTCTCTTTCTCTCTCTGTCCTCCATTCTTGGCTGCAGCCGCGGGGATTAATAACGGCCTATGGCGCTGTCGCCATGGCAACGCGCGGCCGCGCAAAAACTCTCGGCGGCGACTGTAAGCGCGTCTCCGATCGGCCGTTTAATACGCCCTTTTAGTCGCGAAGTGGACCCGAACGACGCCGAGAAATTTATGAATGAAAGTTTTATTGTCGAAACACGAGTCGGGACGAGGCTGAGGAGTTACGACTCGAGCTGGGTTTCGAGGTTTAAGGGTTAAACAGTAAGTAGGTCATCTTCAAATCAATAAAAGGCATGTATTTTGAAGATTAAAAGACGTTTGCTCAAAATTAAGCTACGTCCAACGCAACGTGTTAAATCTGCCGAGTCAACACAGCAAGCAACGGAGCTTTTTCACGAACTCCGCGAAACTGTTTACACCGCCTTATCTAATCGCAAAGCTTTTGAAAGCGTTGCACTTAAAAAAAATGAGCTCTGCATTCGCCCGGCGTTTGGACACCGGGAACGAGACTGAAACGAAAGCAAAGCGCCGCGGCGAGCACAAAAGCCTTGCTCAAGCTCGGCGATTTTTTGCGTGTCTTTGCACCGGTATTTCGTTAGGGAAGCGGTAAATAACGGCGAATCTTTGACAGCTCTCTCTCTCTCTCTTTCCCTCTCCCCGTATACGTGGGAGTAGACTAAAACTCGATAAATAACGAGTGTGTGCCTTCCAACTTTTTTCCGCGCTTTCCGCGGCATCGAGCGCAAAAGAGCGACACGTGCGCGAGGGCGCGCAACTGTCTTTTTTGCCCCGCGCTCTCTTGCTTCGGAGTCACACGTGCGATTTATCGGGAGCGAGCTTACATTAAGCGGACGCGATTGTCGCGGGAAATTCCCGAGCTCGTTCGATATCGCTCGCTCCTCTCTCTCTCTCTCTCGCTCTCTCTGGTGCCTTTTCTCTCGCGCTGGGAAAAGTTGCATGGGAATAATGACGAGCGCAGGCAGTTTTTTTCAGCGATCGCACAAAGTTTTCTTTGGAAGCGAGGAGTTGGAAAAGTGGATTTCTGGGAATTTTTCTGATTGCGCGGTTTTTTTTTTTTTTTTTTTTGTTGTTGTTGGGTGAGGTACGCGACAATATTACATCAGTGAGTTATTGGAAAAATAAGGGTTTCACGCGCGGAAACAGGTTTAAAAATAATCAATTTTATAAAATGTACGTAAAGAAGGTTTTATAATAGTAATTTGCTTTTAAATATTTGTCACCAAACATAATAAATATAATAAGCATTACTAAAGAAGGGTATAAAATAACTTATTATTACTAATATCGATTGGACGAGGTGGAGAGTGAGATAAGCATGTCGATTTTATTTCATTTTTGTACGAGCACAAGCGGAAGTACATTGCGCAACGTGACTGAGAAAAGTGACGGAACGCCAGAGAACATTTACACTCGATAAAAAATTGCACGGCTCGTTCTGGAACGTAAAATTACCTCTACAATTTCTACAATTTATTCAAGCAAACGAATAATTTTATAAATATACTTAACAAAGAGAATGAATTACACCATCAGCTTCAACTGAAATGATTTAACGTTTCGCAAAACAACGCATCCGACCTCTCCCACCCCCCCAAAAAAACGACGCATTTCTCGTTGATTCTCGAAAATCCCAAAGAAAAAGATTCGCAGCAATTCGCGGAGCGAGAGCCGCCAGCAAACGAGCCGAGCGCCAGGGACAAAAAAGCGCGCACCCCCGCTTAGACCCGCGCAAAAAGCCGCTGGCCGAAAGAATTATATTGGAAAATCGGGGGAGGGGGAAAAAGAAAAAGAGAACGAGGAGTCGCGCGGAGGGAAAGTGACGGAGGATAAAACAAACAGGCTCGCGAAAAGAGATAGACACCGGCGGAGGGGGGAGGTGGGGGGCGAGAGACAAAGAAACGGAGAGAGAGAGAGAGAGAGAGAGAGCAGGAATCGCGATGGAGTCGCGGGCTTCATGAATATTTGAGGCGATATTCCGGGCTTCCTTTTTCTGCGCCGCGCGCTACACGGAGAATCGCCGTTCTCGCGATTTATCGCTGACCTGAGAGAGGGTAGGAGGCCGCCGCGCGCGTGTACATTCGTACAAAAAAAAAACGAATGCGCCGAGAGAACGAGGCGCGCGGAGACTTTTTTAGACTCTCGCGCAAAATTGAGCGAGCACTTTTATTTACCGTTTGATTTGCAGTTTTGCTGTTTATTCCCCCGCCTTTGTTCGCCGCTGCCTCTCCGTGAATTTTATGCGCCCCCTCCTCTTTTTTGCTTTACTCGCGCGTTCGGATGATCTTTGAACGGGGGAGCGTAAACATTCTTGCGTTTTTTCTTCTCCTGCAGATTTATCTCCGACGTGTTAACGTGTTAAAGTTAATATTAATCATTTTGTAATGCATTTTCCGTTACTAGATCTATATTAAAAGAGGAAAAGAGTCTCGTCGAATTATTGACTATTAAAACGTCGGGATCGCGCCTAATTGCAAGGCTTCACGCTTAATCAGTCACCGACGACAAACTCGATTTCCCTCCGCTGCAGCAGGCCTGGCAAAAATCCCTAATTCTCTCTCGGAACCGATAATTTGCGCCGCGACGCCAATTAAATTTTCCTTCTCGAGCGGCTCGGGGGTTCTGTGCGGGGCCGATCGAAAATTGGCAGCCGCTTCCGGCCTCGGGATTGGCAAATGGACTAGCCTGATGAAGGGCGTAGCTACGCGTCGGAAGTGCGTCTAATGCATCCGTCTAGGGGTGTACGCGCGCCGTCTCTCTCTCTCTCTCTCTCTCTCTCTCTCTCTCTCGGCCGCTTCCGGCAAGCCGAGGCCATTACCGATGACGCGACGTCGAGCGCCCGAGCTGTGGGAGAGGTACAGGCCAAGAAAATGGTGCAAGCTTCGGGATAGTTTTAGCCGTTGAGACTAAGGCTGAAGCAATGATTTTTATCGTAAATAGAAGCGCGATTTACTGCTTTTTTAAAACTACTTATTTATAATTATTGACTTGACTTACACTTGCTTTACTCGGCATAAATATGGATTCGATTTTTTAGTTTCTCAAAATCCGATAATCAGATAAAAATTAATTATCGTTTTTTAATAAACACCCAGACTGCGCAGTTTCGTCGAAAATAAACGACAAGAAAACTGATCTTCGCGGCTCGAAGAAGTCTCGACAGAATGTTACCGAGCTCGCCGAGCCGATCCCCGTCTCAGTCTTAGGTGAACGCGCGAGTGGGCGCTCAGCGAAGATTGGCCGGCGGCAGCCAATCGGCCGTTCCGGCCTTTGTCTCAGCAGATTGGTCGGCGCATTGTTTCAAGGGAGGCGCTGCGCATGCGCCCGCCGCCGGGGCGCTTCCCACAAGACGCCCGGCTGCTGGCTCTCCTTTCCGCTCTCGAGACGCGTCCCTGGAGGTGCCGCGAGTCGAGCAGGACTTTTCCATTTCTGCGGATTGCCGGAAGAGCTTTTTCCGGGCCCGCTAACCCTTTATTTTATTTGCGGAGCGAGATCTCGCGCGGTTTAATATCACTCCGAGGGTGAGCGAGCGCTGTGTTTTTCGCGAGTAATTTTTTTAAAACGAGCCAAGACACCCGATGAAATTCTCTAAGGTTTAATTTAGAAATGTACGTTTAATTCGACGGGGAGGCAGACTCCTCGCTGTGTCTGTGTGTGTGTGTGTGTCTGCTTTTTAGGTTTCTTTGGATTATTAGATGCGAGCCGCGGCTCTTACATCATTTTCTTAAAAGTTACTTTAGGAATTTCTGAGGAGCTCGGCTTTTTTAGACGGTTTCAGCCAACATTTTAATTAGAATATTTCTATCCTTCTCGCGAAAAAATGTCCTGTATGCAATCTTAACAAAATCTCATTTTCTTTTTTACGATATCGGACAAAAATTATAATATATCCTAAATATTTTAAGTTTATTAAAGGACTATATTTAAAAATTATGAGCTACATACTAAAATTTTAGAACATGAGCTAATAAACAAAAATATTAAAAGCATTAAGCTTTTTAAATTTTTATTTGCATTCTTAGATATTTTCGTACTAAAATAGTTTTATATATATAATAGTAAGTAAACATCTCATGATTATAATAACCTATACTTAAGAAGGTTTACCGACAAAAATTTACGGGACAATAAAGTTATTTGACCCAAAAAAATCTTTCAGAATTTAATTCAACAAATTGGCCATTAAGAATACATAATTCTCCCTTTGTCCAATTATTAACTCCCCGAAACTTTCTTACCCGACGAAAATGTCAGTCAGTCCTTTGTTAATCTCATTTCCAAGCCAACCAAAAAAAAAAAAAAAAAATCTCTGCTCCCTAAACCCAGAAAGAGCCAACAATGCCTCCCTCCAGCGCGGCCTTCCTTAATTTTCGCAAAAGCTCAATTTCGAAAAGGCGCTTTTCCGCGCCTCTGCCAAATCCTCTCCTCCGGGGGTCCGGAGGCCCCACCCGGGCTAAATCGATAATCGCGCGACTGGTCCCGAAAAACGTCCGCTTATTAGCGAAATCCCCGTGGCACCTGCCTTCAAAAAGGCCGGCGCCCATTGTGCCGCGCGAAACAAACGCCCGTCAGCGCTTTTTTCCTGCCTCGTTGACCAGCGGCTCTTTTTTCGGTAGTCTTGTTTTTATTTCGGGGGGGAGTGGGGGGAAGATTTTCCGGCTCCTGCTTTTCACGCGGCAGATGCCAATGGTGATGGGCCCGCCGCACACGACGATTAAGCTTGGCTGAGTCTTCGATTGGATTGGGTTTGTTTTGGAAGCTTAGAAATTTTTTCGTGGTAGTCGACGGTGTTTTTTAGAGTAGTTTTTAAGTGCTGGATCTTTAAGATTGTAATTTACGTATGTTGGTAGTATCATTTCACTAAGGGATTAAATTCATTCACAGCACAGACTTAAAAATATTGATTAAAATTTCGTTTCTTTTAAACGTAATCCAACTATTTTTATTGTTCATAATTACTAGAATGTAAAAACGGTCATATAAAATGCCATTTTAAATCCTTCACTTTCTTTCGCGAAATCTCGATTATTCCAAAAACAAATTCGTATAATTTCCCGACGCCCCGCTCCCTTCTCCCAAAAATATTGACTCGACGCGAGTGCACATCTCCCTAAGTCCCAGAACCATATCACAACACGGCGCCTATAACGACAGTACTTATACCGCTCCGTCAGATGGAGAAATCGTAAAACGCGCGGATGCGAGAGGACGCGCCGTTGGTTCAACCACTCCCGTGCATTAAAATCATCCGACGCATTATCGCCACGTGTAGATGCTCCGACGGGATAATGTCGAAAGATTAATTTGAAATACGAAAATGGGGAGGGTTTTTTTTTTTTTTTAGGAGATACTTGCGAAAAGTAAGGTTCAAAGCGGAGATGCGATGCGAGAATCCTTCTTAGTGCGCACAAAGACACGAGCAAAGCGCGTAAAAAAAGTTTAATTACTTGAAATATTTTCTTCGTAATACCAATTGGACAGCCGCGAAAGGGTAGAAAAGCAAACAATCCATTTGTAAAGCGATTTTCTCGGGAAAATAGCCGTAGGTACAAATGTATATAACCCTTTTCGTAATAGCAGGCCTGCTCTCGTCGTTACCTCTTGGCCTCCACTTTTACATCTCTATCTTTCTCGGCGCGACTCCCTTTGGCTTTGTCGCGGTCCCGACGCCTCCCACGAGTTTCATTTCGTTTCGGCGTGACGCGCCGTTGAAAGACGAACTGACAAAGGAGTCCCTAATATATTACGCTTATTAATGCCCTCTGCTTCTCTCGCCTTCCACTCCGACCGCCTCTCTGTCCCTCTGTCTCTCCCGCTCTCTCGCACGGATTTTCAACAAGATTGAGAGATTCGGATTGTTAAACGGACGCGTGAGCGATGCGCCTTTGAAACGCGATTTTGACCCATTTGTATTTACTCGGAGGCTACCATTTTTCAATTCTGATCGTCCTTTTAATGCTGTGCTTTTTATTAATTGTCGGAGGGCTAATATCATTTAAGCCGCTTGTGTTATTTTTGTACGAACGTTCTCTATTTCAGTGCGCATGTATGCTACAATAATTTCATACTTTAACAAAAGTGTAAATAGCATTTATTTGATTGTACGCGGATCTTCCGTTCTCATAAACAACTTCCAAAAGAACTCGTTAAAGAGGCAGTCGCCATTAATTAATGCCCGCAAAAAACTCGGAACAAGTGCCGATCTAACTCTCGAGCCCGACTTGATTCCACGCCGAAATATCTAATTCCGCCAGCCATATAGTAATTTGAACATAGTTACACCTCTCGACGCGCAGCCGAGAGTTGGAATCTCGTTTCGGCTCCCGATCCGTCCTCCCTCTCCAAAGTCCAAAGATACTCTTGACAAAGGGCTCCGTAATATATTACCCTTATTAATGCCTGAGCTCTCTCTCTCTGTCTCTCTCTATCCGCTCTCCCGTCTTCGTTGTTTTCATCGCCCCCGACTCGAGAGGCGCTCGCCGAGAGAGAGAGAGAGAGAGAGAGAGAGAGAGAGAGAGAGAAATATTAGTTATGCCAAATGCTAAAAAGGGTGAAGCGAGCGGCGAGAATTTTGACGAGACGGAATGCGACGTGTTTCGGCGTACAAATGGGCATGAAAACGCGGCCTGACTCACAAGATCTCTCTCTCTCTCTCTCTCTCTCACTCTCTCGCTCCGACTCTCGGCCCGTTGGTGGTCCATTCAGCCGGAAATTCAAGCCAATAGGCATCGATTCGACTCGGCGTCCCTCTATTTTTCTCCCGATTTCAATCGCGAAATTCCGCACCACCCTCCTCTCATTTTCGCGCTGCCGAATTTCTCCGCCACCCTCTCACTCTCTCTCTCTCTCCTTTCTTTATTCGATAAGTATATATGAGCAGCCCGCGCGGTTTTTAAAAAAAAACCTCTCAATATCCGCGGGCCGAACAAAAAGCGAACGCGAACCCTTGTTTTCCGCGCCTTATACTTTTCGGCGCTTTCACCGCGGAGCCATAATTAGACCCGCGGGCGCGACATTTATATGAGCGCCGGGCATTGTTGCGTGAGCCCGCTGCCCTTTTTTTTTTATCCGGGCTTTAAGAAATCACCGAAAAACCGGCGCCTGAAAGGCGACAATCTCGCTGATTTTCGCCGGCTCTCTCTCTCTCTCTCTCTCTCGCGGCACAAAGCCCCGATAAAGTATAATGTGCACGGCTCGTTAACGACGAGGCTAAGTCGATGGCATTATAAACAAAACGCGTGTATATACACCGGAGAGTCGATCGGCCGGAGGTGGAGGCGCAAACTCTCTCTCTCTCGCTCGCGGGCTTTTATTGCGCGATGTTTATCACTTTTGCTCCGATGCATTTAATCCCCGGCTGATCCTTTCTAAGCGTGTTTGCAAGCGTGTGCGTACGAGAGCGTACGTCTATACGGCGAGCTTTTGGGTATTCGCGCGCGAACAATGAACGGCGAACCGTTCGAGAGGGAGAGAGAGAGAGAGAGAGACCGTGCGAGGGTTATTTAGTTGTGATAAACTTCGGGATTACGCGGATTTTTTTTTTTTCGCCGAGGCCGCGGAAACTTTGCGCGGACGAGAGTTGAGCGCCGAGCTTTTCAGGATGTGTTTGGTGAATGGCTTTATTACAGCTTCCCGATGAGTGTTCGGCTGATGTTTATCTTGTTTAACGCGTTTTTCAACGGATAGACTCGAATTTAAAATAAACGTCATTTATACTGCTATTCTAACTTACACTAAACTTAGCTGACAGTACAGATTACGAAGTGGCTTTAATGTAAATAATACGCTATTAAAAGCCACCGTCCAACGGTACCTCGCAAAAGCAGCCCACTTCGCTCGTTTCCAATCTCCGTCAATTCAAAACAGCGCAATCTTCGATTCGTCTCGCCCCTTCCTCCTTGGCTCTTCCACTTAGCAGCGCAAAAACAGACGGTTTTAATAAGTCATCGCCGGGTCGCGGCGTCATTCCCCGGCAAAGGAAGCTGCCTCCGTCACGAAGATACCAGTCGGAATGTCGAATAAGAGAGCAGGACCGCGGGGTGGGAGGAGAGAGAGAGAGAGAGGGAGAGAGTGAGTCGTGTCGACATTCCGAGGCCGGCCGCGAGTAGCGCGCGACCATTACTCTTCTTGCGAAACTTTTCACGTTGACGCAAGATTATCCCGCTCTCATATTTCATTCCGTGCGTGCGCGATTCTCTCTCTCCTTTCTTCGCCGAGCCGTGTGCCTCTAACCCCTGAGAGCGGCGGCTGCCGGATCGTTACGCTAATTTCGGAGTCTTTTCGGGTGTTCGAATGCGGCTGCAATGATTTTTTTATGGGCAGTCGGAGATTACATGTGTGATTTCGTCGACAGGTGGGAGAAAGTAAGCAAATATTGTAATTGTAAGAATATAGTTGTTTGAACTCTTGCTTTTCTCAAAATATAGGACGTTCACATTTCTTTTCATAAAATAGCTGGCCAATGGTTAAATTAATTAAACGCAAGAAATCCCGGAGGAATAGATAGCCAATGACAAAGATCATTTAATTCAGCCCGTCCCAAATTGAATATCCGCCGCGGCATTACTCGGAATCCTTCAATCGTCCAGCTGCAATCATCAAATTCACTTTAATTCCCGGCTCGGGCATGCACCTCCTCGAAATCTACCACACCGTCATTTTAAAATCTGAGCCCCGCAGAGGCCGCAAATCCCCGTCCCTCTCACCCCCGATATCAAAGACGAGCGTCCGCAGGTGACGGCAAGCTGCAGCCTCATCCCTAATTCCCAATCATCCAGGCTCCCCCCGAAGAAGACCCAGCACCACCGGTGGTCCCGAGCGCCTCTCCCCCTCTCTCTCTCTCTCTCTCTGTGCGAGCAAATTAATAGTAATGAAAATTGGTTATCAGTCGAAACGGGCTCTGCAGCAATCCGAACGAAGCCATCGGCTGCTGGAGCGCGTAATATCCCATTGGCGGAGAGAGGCAGAGAGAGAGAGAGAGAGAGAGACAGGCGCAGAGGGAAGCCGGATCACGTTGACACAAAGCGCCCGTAATCCGTTTATCTTCTCTCGGAGCGCTGCGAGAAGCAGACGGAGAGGCGACGCTGGCCGACGCGTGTGCGCGGCGCGGGGATCGTTTAGATGATTCGCGAGCGTTAGTCCGTCTCGGCGGACAGAGAGAGAGAGAGAGAGAGAGAGAGAGACCGGTTCAATCTTTACGGCGAATTGACCGAGTTAATGGTTGAGCGAAATTGTTTTCAATTTGGCCAAGGAGCCGCGGCGGGAAGAGGACGACGCGCGCGGAGGTCGGGACGAAGATTATATGCACGGGAATCGACGCGGGTACAGTGTGTGCGGGTTTAATGCTCGCGTTTCTTCGAGTAAATTGAAATTTAATTGTCGTCGTTCAAATTCAGATCTTAATAAGAGTTTATCGTTCCGCCGGTAGATTTGATTCGAATATCATTGTTGTATAATATCCTATCCGCTGCGTCAGTTCGTAATTTGCATGACATGCGAACTATAAAGAGAGTGAAACGGCATTGTTCGATGCCCACGACGGGGGTTAGGTAATATTGTACTTTTACATCGTCTGCACCTCCGGCATTTTTATTTAGCGAGAATAGCGCATACAAACGCCGCGATTCGAGTCTACAATTAACTTCGGAAAAGAGGATTAAATCCTCGCAAGAATTCAGTACATCTCATTGTACCTGACCCCCCTGACTATTGTTTCACTCGTTCGGCTCAGAAAAGAAGTAGCCATCCGATCACGAATCAGCATTCTATCTGACGATTAACCACCGATTCTTCCGAACCCTTTCGGTCCCCCGAAAGACAAAAAACATAATTTTCCCGCGCAACAACAAGCCGGCCAGCCGAGCAAATATTCAATCCCTTTTCACGGCGCGCGCAAGATGTAATCCATTGTGAGTGATAAGCCGCCTCCTCCACCAGTCTCTGGATATATAACTCTTCGTGAAATCGTCCTTACGGCCGAGCCTCGCCTCGTTAGCGATGGTTCGCAGGTATTCCGTTCTTAGTCCGAGGCGGCGGTGGTGGTGCTGCTGCTGCTGCCGCTGGTCCTTGCCTATTGTCCGGCCACCCGGTTTAATCAATAGTCCCCGGTGTTACCATATTGCATTCTCCGTTCCCCCCCGCTCTCTCTCTCTCTCTCCTGCTCTCTGATTTTAAATTTTCCTTGCGAAAATCCAATCGGTTGTTCGTGAGTGATTTGCGTGCGTTCGGAATTACAAGCTTATTTTTTTAGCTTTGATTCAAGCAAAAGAGAGTGTATGAAAGGAATTCATTAAATGACTATTTAATTGTATCTATAATGCCGATAAATATTTTTAATATTCCTCGAGTATACTAGCAAAGTACACAGTCGATTCGCCAAAAATTGATAAACAAACATATGTAAAAAAAATATAATTCAAATATTCCGAGTCGCGGTGATTTGCAGCCCATAAAAGCCTCCTTTGTCCAGCCCACTAAATCACATACAAACTAATCCCACTTTTCGATGCAAAAAAAAAAAAAAAAAATTAACGAAAATCCAGCAATTCCGCTAAACAAAAGCATTCCAGGAATCGTCGACGCGATCACAATCGCATCTCTCGCCGTCCGATGCGTATTGATACAGGCAGCCAATCCCTCCCCGGGCCTCTCCATCGGGTTTGCTCTGGGGTATTTGCGCGCGCAGCAGCGGCAGCGGCAGCGGCAGCCTCCGCTAATTAGCCGAGCGCCATCGCACATACCGGGCCGGCTCTCCGCGCGGGATTAACGAGAATATTGCATTTTTAATACGCGATCGTCGCCACCCGCCGCGCGACTGGATGTACGGGAGAGCCGACGAAAATCGCCGCTTTGATGTCTCCTTTCTTCTCGCCCCGATGGTTATATGAAGCCGACGGGGGCTTCATTACGCGCGCCGAGCCCGATTTTCGGCAATAAGGCGCGGCGAATCGCTGGTGGGCCCATTGTCGGGCCGAGAGAGAGCCGAATTCTTCATCGATTGACACTTTGATGCGCGTTGCCGGGTGCTTTTTAATTGAAATGTTTGACGCTTTGTTGCTCCTGGAAGTGGACGGTTTTTGCAGGTGTCGACGGGGAAGGGTTGGACGGGTAATTTGATAGAATTAGAATGGGGCTTTTGGAATGTCGATACAAGGCGCATTTCAGAATCAGCTTGAGGGATGATCAAATGCTAACCTGTTGAAATGGTAATTGAAGAGTGAAGGTCTTTATGAACGAAGCATGTCGCTTGGCTAGTTTCATTGTTCTATTCAAAATTTAAACATTTTAGTAATAATAATAATCTCCACAGCAAGTTTACAACAACGTCTTTCTCAAATTTATCTTTCAAAGCAATTTACATTTATTTGCTAATCATTATCTCCGGTAAAAAAAAGCTAGAGAAACGACTACCTTCCACGTAATTCAAATTCTCAAGCTAACGAAGGCACTAATTCCGTCGTTTAAAGTCCCGTCTACACATCTCGCTTTAAAGATTGCTTCTCGCTCATTTTCCAGCGCTCTCCATCTTTGTTCTCCCCCGTCCAGCAGTACTCCACCACTTTCCCACTCCCTCGTATCCGAATTTTTCTGCGACTTTCCCCAATGCTCTCTCTCCTCGACGGCGCTCGATTTAGACATTCAAAGAATCCGCGGGCGTGCATCGTCCCCCCCTTCCCCGACACGCACGAGAACTCGGCTCTCCTCGGCCGGCCGCTGACTAGCTCCGCTGATTGCTGCTGCATCTTTGATGACCTCGTCCAGACGGAGAAGAGGGTCGGCTCGCCGATGGCCTTGCGAGCAAAGAAATGGAGCAAATGAGAAAGAGGAAGCTCGAAGCTCTACCCCCCTCTCTAGCTCTCTCTGCAAAGAGCAGAAACGCCGAGATTGATATTTTAACAGACGGATTACGTAAGGAGGATGGGGCGAAATGCTCCGGGTGTTTGTTTTTTTTTTATCTGGCGACGGAGTGACTGAGTTTGAGAGATGACAGAGGAGAGGTATTTGCCGCTCATCGATTTTGCGAGGCGGGAGGGCTGCTCGTACTTTTTCTTTTAGCTTATTTCAAAGGATGTCAAAAAATAAATTCTATTGCAAAAGATTTAGTGTTAAAAGTGTTGCTCTACCTTAATTTTAATTAAATCTTATAATTTCGATTAGGCATTCTTTAATAAAAATTGAAAATAACCGAATACCAAATCAATACTTCGACAGGTGACACGTTTCAGCATAAAATTAACCACTGCCTTTTCTTTAAATTTCAGACCGGAAGTGTCGGGCCCCACCTACATCCATCGCCGAAATATCGGGTGAGTAACGTTCGCCTTCGCTCTTGCAACTCCTTCCGCTCATTATTCCACATCCAAGGTCAAAGAAACTCTTTTGCCGAGCGAGGAACCTGCACCGCGTTGTAGGCGCGCATGCGCGAGGCGCAAAGTACGTGACATACGCAAATGCCTGAAATATGAAAGCGGCTTAACGGGCTCGCTTCCGCTCCTTTCTCCCGACGCTCGTCTCCTCGCTCTCGCGATCCTTTTCCCTCTCTCTCTCTCTTTTCTCTTTCGCCTTCCTCCTTCCCTTGGCTGGTGGGGGCAAATTGCCGCGACAATGACTTCGGTGAAAATGAGAGGAAAAGTCCGCGAGTTCCTGGGATTAGTGCGATTTTTAGGGAGTGGAAGAGACAAAGAGTGGGAGGCGCAGGAGCGAAGCCGGGTAACGGAGTAAGACGAGGTGGTAAAGAAAAGCGGATTATTACGCGGAGTGCGAAGAGAGATGTACAGAAGAACGGCTTAAAGGATACGAAAAACTTTGCGAATGTGGACCTTAATTACATCTTGTATAAAGAACTTGATGGATACTCTTAAATTAACGTACAGACATTTTCTGGATTGACTCAACCATCTTTACATAATAACGTTCGACACCTTGTTCCATCAAAAAAACTCTCAACGCAAGAACAACCGGCTCTCGTTATCATCCGGAATCCTCGATCCACTCGAAATAACGCGCAGTCCTCCTCCCCACCTCGGCTAATCCCTCCACCTGTTCAGCATTTTCGCTCGATTAGCCTCGGGTTCTCGATCCCCGCCAATAAATCCTCTCGAACGAAGCGGCAAAAAGATCTCGCAGGCGATGCGATGCGCGAGAGCGGCGCTCAAAGGCGCCGGATCGCGGGGCATCGGTAGCTTTCAACTCCCCGACTATAGGCGGCTGGCTTCGACGAGAGGGGGAGCGTATCAAATTATCGGTTATTAATAAAGCGGCACCGGGGGAGCATCGACACCTGCCGGAGCGAGGGAGTACTTGGCTGCGAGGTGTCAAATTATTGCGGAACATACGCTTTAGGGAGGCGGCCGCCTTGCGGACCGTAATAAGTACAACAAATTACGGTGTGATAAGAAGTAAATGATGAATAATAGGGAATTATTTACGGGAAATAACCTAAATGGCGAATTCCGCGGATAAATTATTCGTAGAAACAAATTAGTATATCATTGTACCTTATATAGCCCTTTTACCGCACAGCCGCGTAATTTACTTCCACCGGAGCCGCTCGACGGCGGTCCATTTTTTATAGGAGTCCGCGAGGCCGGGGCACATCGAATGGAGAAGAAGAAAAAAAAACGGTTCCTCGTTCCGATTTCGAAAGATGACTCGTTCAGTTTTGAGCGTCACTGTATCAAAGCCAAGAGCTCGCACGCAGACAGGCAGGTCGCGTATCTTGGACTTTGACGCGTGCGCGCTCTCTCATCCATCTCTCTCTCTCGCGGAGCCTCGATCGCTCGGCTTGGCAGCAATGACTTGATTAATAACGCCTCGACGCTGCCGCAGCGCCTAATACGCATTTCCGCGCCCGCGCTCTGCCTCCGAGTGTGTCGGTGTGATTCTCCCGGGGAGCCAGCCTCTCTCGCTTTGATTTCGCCGCCTTCGGGGGTCTCTCTCTCTCTCGCTCTCTGGCTCAAAGACTCTCTCTCGCGCGCGTACATAGCCTCCGCGCGAAGCTCGGCAACCGAGAGAGCTTTCTTCTGCCTCGCGCTCTTTGACTGCGTGTCTCTTTCTGCTGCTCGCTTCGGCAGCTACTTCGAATGGGCGGGATCATCGAGGGGGGAGGGGGAGGGGGGAGAATGAAGTTTCGACGAAATTACTTATTACTTTGACTCCCTGGCAAGTGTACGCCCGAGTTATCGCGCTCGGTAATTAAGGAGGAGTTGTAATTGGTATACCTGCTTTTTAAATAACTGTTCTTGGATAGGATGTAATGGGTTTCGAATTCGAGTCGAGAATTATTTTATGAAAAATGTAAATAAAGGTTATGAGTATTAAGGTATCAATTAGTGAAACATCTAACTTAGAATAAGATGATTAAAAGTATAAGATATGCAAATTCTCAAAAAATTATTACTCTATAATATAATATTCCTGGAATATGTTTAAACCTAATTTATAGCTAGAAAAGTTCCTAAAGAAAATATTCTAGATTGAACAAATTTTTACCGATATATGATACCCCATAAATCCAATAAGACACTAAAAATCGCTAAAGATTAAAATAAGCTGCGCTTGGATGAAAACTCTTGATACCGAAAGCAGCAGACGTCGCTTCCGGCGGGGTGTAGAGCGAAGCCTCGCGAGATCGCGTCAGACGGCTTTGGTCGTCGGCCGTTTAAATATTTCACGATCTCATTAAGACTCTCTTCGTCGGCCTCGTCGGCGAGGCAGGACAAAAAGAGGAGGACGGCGGCGGCGGCGGCGGCGTCGCTCCTATAAAGAGCCGGATCGACGTATGCGCATGCGGCCATTGTCGCCTATCATCGGCCGTCGGCTTATCGCCCGGCCGACGTCGTCGCGCCAAAGTGCTGGACAGCAGATAAGGAAGTAGCCGGGGGGTGACGGTTCGCCTCGACGACCGGCGGCGAGTTCTTCACTTTTTTTTGGGGAGCGAAGAAGCTTCGTAAGCTTGTTTACGAGGGAATGAATTATCTTGAATACAGTATCGACATGAGGATTCGGCTGTGGGATTGGAGGATAACCTTGAATCTTTATATTAGACAGATTATTTAATTAATATTTTTTTTTAAATGAGATAATATATTAATAGGAAACTTGGTTCGTTTAATAGTCCTTACACCTAAGAACTCTCAGACATGATTTATTATCGTGTGAATAAATTTTTTGCTTCACTAACTAATAGGTTCACACTGTATTATCTATCAAGTTAATTTTTTTACTATTCCTTATTTGACTTATTATGTATATACACATTTTTTAAAAAGAAGATTAATTGATTGCAAGGTATCATTATCGAATTCTAAGCCATAAATTTCTATGTTAAATTGAAAGCATTTTTTTTTAAAAAGGGCGTTTATTTTTGCAAAAGTTATTCAAACGAAGCTACATGCTAAAGAACTATGATTGTAGGCACGAAATTTAAATTTACCGAATAAATTATCAAAATTAAGTCAAGCATCTCGGCCAAGGATCAAATTTCAACGGCTCATAAATAATCCGAATGAATCACCCGAAAATCGGTGCGAGAATCCGCGAGACTACGCCGTCTCGTCTGACATCACCGCGAAATTTTCTAATAAATCTCTCTTTCAGAAGTAAATTAAGCAGCGAAGGCAAAGAGCCTCTCGGTAAAGAAAAAGAAGTAAGAGAACGAGGCGCAGTCAAAGGTGACTCCTCGCGCGCATCGGCTCGAGATAAAAAGGGGATATAGCCCCGGTAATGATGATCATCGCCTCGCGCGCCGCGCGGAGAGTTTCAGGCCTCCTTTGAATAAAAAGCTCGGACCCGTTATGAATGTCTTTTCCGTGTGGCGCGGCGAATCATTAGGGAGGATCCATCACTCGGGCCGCGTCGATCCTTCGCCGATCTCTAATGACCGAGTGCCAGTGGCCATCTCGAAAATTTATTAATCCGTCTTCCGCGTTAGTCATTCGTCATCCTTCGCGCGCCTTTGGAGGCCAAGAGCGGCGGCGGCCGTTCGTTCGTGTTTTTGTGCCTGGCGGTTAACCGTTTAGGGAGATTAGCTTTCCTCCCGAAGCTTTTTGCCGACATCTATTTTTGTCAACTCGCTAATGCCGGATACATTTGCTACATGCTTTTTTATACAAAAATTTTTATGGATTTTAATAAAAACTTAATGTAATTAAATTAAATTTTTTTTTCATAATAATGCACCAATCGAAATTAATTTACATGTAAATACTTTTTTCAATAAACACCCATCTATCCGCCCAGACAGCAATTTCTCGTTCCCGTAACTCCGCGTTACCCCGGCAAGGAGCGAAGGCAAAACAGAGCGAGTCACCCTGCGGAAAATTCCAAGTTTGGGATCTGTTCTCTCTCTCTCTCTCTCTCTCCGCTCTTGAGATTGAAGCTCTCTGCTCGGTGCCGCGCGGATCGATGAACGAGAAAATAATTCGGGCGCGTATATATACATTTTTCCCGGCGCAGCGGGACGTATTACAGACGGTGGTGAGCCCGCGGCGGGGTAATGCGTTTCTGATTGCCGGCGTGACTGTATTTTTCCTGAGCGAGCAGCCAGCTTGAATATTGCGATTATCGTATTAGGCGCAGATCTTTACTCCTCGCTTCCCGATTTCGGGCGCCGGGGAACTTGCGTTTTCTGACGGAAAAATGAGGCTTTATTAAGCTGAATGGACTTGTTTTCGGAAACGTAACGAAGCGCGAACGGTACGATATAAAATTGAACTTTTCCACGGTTCTTTAATAAGCCCGCCTTTATCTTATTTACGTAATATTATTTTAACATTCTTACTTAAAAAAATATCACGAGCGAAAACGAGCTCGTGTCTCAAGATTCCGATCACGGAATCGTCGGGTTACACCACAACCGGCCACATTGAAAGTGGTCTCCTCTCGCATATATAATTTTCGCGCGGCGCTGGTAAAAAAAAAGAGGAGGGCTTTTCGGCGTCGCGTCGCGCCGCGGCAAGTTTCAGGCATTCCGCTCACACACATCAGAGACAGACACAGCGAGAGCGAGAGACATTTCTCAAGGCGCGCGCGCGTTCGGCTTGAGAAACGCGCAGCGCCCGAGTTTTCTGTCGTTCACACCCAGCGCTCGTCCAACTCTTTCATCCGTGCTCGCGCCTCGGCGGAGCCCCGCAGCCTCGCCTTTCTCTCTCTCTCTCTCTCTCTTCTTCTTCTTCTTTTTTCTCCCTTCAGCCGTCCGCGCTCGCTTGCCGTCGTCACTCCCTTGTAATTAATCATTCCCCTCCCTCTCGCGCGCGCGTCTCCCGCAATCTTTCCTCCTCCTTTGCCGCCACCTCCTTCACTCCGCTGGGCGTCAAACAGCAGCAGCAGCGACGGCGGCAGCATCATGGCCGCCTCGATGTGTGTAGTTCGCTCTGATCGTTTCTCTTCGTCGCTCTCTCTCTCCTTCGCTACCGAGCTCTTTTTTTTTTTACTCTCTTTTTAGGCGTCCCTCTCTTTAGATGTGTACACGCTTAGGAAGTCGCGCGCGAACTGACCTTTGATGATACGAAATGGCTACTGATCGCTTGAAAAATGTTCTTTGAAGTCGGCTCGGCTTCTCTCTCTCTCGCTTCTTTTCTTTCGAGCTCGGGAGGCGGCGGGGAATATTAGTGCCGTACTTTAAAGCTCGCGCGCTTTTTTTTCATCTTTTTCTACCGAGCGACTGGATGTAGTTACTCTCTCTTTGCGACTTTGCGAGGAAGGCTGGCTTTGACACTAACGCAAATCGAATTCTCCTAAACTTGTGTTAATTAGCGCTCTCGGCGCGTTTCAAATTGCTTTAAACTTTCGTTCACTTAATTATTTATTAGCAATTTCAAACTTTTTTATCAAAGATAAATGTCATGTAAAAAAATTTTTTTCGATATGAATTAAAAATAACATTTATTTACCTTCAACCCAAATTGTAAATACCGCATTATGAAGATTTTACTGCTGTCCTCGAAAGGGCAGAATTACGAGTATATTAAAATAAAAATTAAAATTGCACCTCTCTGTACAATATTTTGCTTCAAATAAATTCAAAAAAACATTATTAATTATTAAATAAAAAAAAAATCTGTTAAATCTACTTTCAATTGCCGCGACGCGTCCCCGCGAAAAACGACATACTTTTCTGTTCTCGCGGCGGCACTTTTTAATTTCCAGCCTCTCGCGTTCGAAGCTTTTTTTAATGAGTCCCGTCAGCGTCTTCCTCTCGCGCGCGTCTCAGTTTTCCAGCGGCGCAAAAAAGAAAGGAAGAGAAGCTCGAGGAAGAGAGAGAGAGAGAGAACACAGCGAAAAGTCGGCAACGCGCGAAATTCCGAGCGGTCTTAATACGAGACCCCCGAGGGGCCGAGACATCGTAGTCGCGCGGCGCGAAAAACGGAAATAAGGAGTCGAAAAAAGTGCGCGCGAAAATCCCCCGAGATCCTAAATATATACATACACGCCGGGCGCTCAGTTTTCCGCTCGCTTTTTCCCCCGCGTCCCCCGTCATTTCGCCGACTCCTCCGAGCGGTTTTCCTTGTCCGCGAGGGGGGAGGCGAGGAATGAAAGGAGAAAAGTTTTATAAGAGACGCGCGCGTGGAAAATGAGGAATGTTTGGGGGAAGGAGCTCCAAGATAGTTTTGTCCATTTTATTTTCTCCCCGCGACGCTCGGCTCTTCCCTCAGATACTCGATAATTAAACGGTGTCTGAAACAATATTATTTTCGTATATGGATTTATTTAACGAGAGACAAATCGGATCTTTCTATTCCAACGCAACAATGATTACGAGCTTGTCGCAGTAGAAGCTAAGGTGCGTTTCGCGCAGGCGCTTTAAGCAGCGACATCAAAGGGTTAAATTTTGCAGATTCTTCAAAGCCCCGTCGAGTTCTCCGACGATCGAGCGAGCTGAAAATTATGCTACTTGCCGAGGTCAAACGTCTCGGCTCATAAGTTATACGTGCGCGAGCAGTCGCTAAGTCTATTTCCTTTGACGTTTCGAAGCGTAAGCTAACGAGAGCCTCGAGCTTCCCTCTCGCAATCTCGCGATTTGCCTAATTAAAATTAATGGAGAGCGAACCTTCAAGTCTACGCGCGCTTTTCCCTCGAGTCGCGCGGCTCGATACTCGTCTTCGAGTGGCTCGATATATTTTTTATTTTTTTCTGTTTTAAACTCCGCGCATCGAGTTTCTCCCGCTTACGCATGCCTTTTTAATGGAAAAACATCTCCGATCCGATCGGGCTCACCTTAAATCCCCCGGTTGAGAATCGGGGCAAAAGGCACACAAGCTCGCCGAGGTCTAGAACAATGAAATGATTGCGCCGATTTTCCTCGTTAACACTCGTTCCTGCGGCCTGGCTACAATTCGTCCCAATCTCCTTCGCCGATCATGGCTCATGACGATGATGCTCGTATCAGCCCAGAGCATACCTCGTCTCGGTCACTCGTTCCGCCGGCCACTCGCCAATCCAAATGAATTGGATAATTTGATCAGCTCGTTGCTCGGGGCCTTTGTTAGCCGTCCTGGGAACTGTGAATGGCTCTCTCTTTCTCTCTCTCCTCCTCCTCCTCCTGCTCCCGTCGAGGCGGGAAAGGAGAGAGGAGAGAGAGAGAGAGAGAGAGAGATCATAGCTCGACGCGCTAAATAAAGAATGCACGGCGTTTCCTCTCGGAGCGGAGCCGCTCGAGATATGGACGCTACAGGCTAATAAGACCGGCAGACGTGCCGGCGCGTGTCTAACAGGGCTGCCAGCCGGCATGGCGACCGACGGAGATTCAGACGGAGAAAAGGCCAATCGCCTCAAGCGCGAGCTTGAACGCGAGCCGAGCCGGGGACCGGATGCCGGAGCCGGCGCTGATTTTCGGGCTGGAATCTACTTCCTCGTGGACTCGGCCTGCAAGTGTATATACTCTTTTTGATCGAAAACAATATAAAGTCTAGGAGGTGGATTCTTTCAATCGCAATTTTAACCTGTAAATCAGGGATGTCTTGTCGAAGCCGCTGAAAAAATGCGGACTGAAACCCGAGCTCGTTAGGCTCCCCGCGACAAAAGAGCAGCAACAATGCCAAATAGCGATTCTAACGAAGGTCGAAGGGACGCGTCGAGGGCGTCTCTCACCTGAGACGTCGCGCAGCCCAGATATCGCAAGAAGCCCGCGCGACTCGGCTGCGTCTCGAGTGGCGTTATTCGCCACGCAGAACAAAATGCCTCCCAGCTTTCGGCCGCCGCGACACATCTTCCGCGCGCGAGCGGCAAAGGCATCTTTTCGGCTCGTACTTATCGCGACAAATGGTACCTAATGAGCGTTGCGGCTTTGACGCGCTCTCGTCGAGCTCTCTTTCTTATGCATTTGCGCGTTCGAGTGCATGGGAAGGCCTTTGTGGGATTGGCCTTGTTTTACGAGTCTGACTGGCGGGAATTGCTTGAGAGGTGAACGGTTGATTAGTTCGCTGATGAGATGAAGCAAGTTGCGGTAATAAGCGGGTATATTTTTAGAATTGTTATTTATTAGCAGTGGCTCAAATTTTTAAATGCAAATTTCCTATTGGAAGTGCAATATTTACTGCCTGTGCAATGTATTTTTATACTCGTATTTGACATAGTCAATAATAATCCTTTGATAAATTAAAGCAATTCAGCCATTAATTTCCATCCATAACAAGGGGAAAAATTACCGTAATATCAATTTTTCTCTAAAAGTTATTGCATCATCCTTTTAAAATTTCCGAAAACAGCGTAATCAATACTTATACTCTGCAATCTCAGCCCTGATTTACTTACATCTTGAAAATAGCGCCCAACAAATACGCGACGAACCTTCCTGCAAACAGCGCAATAACCATTGTCAATGATCCGGTCAGCGTTACATCTCGCTGATGTTTACAGGGGCTCCTCGTTTCCTCCCGCGTGCATAAGAGAACACGAGAGCGCAGCGAGGTTCGTTACGCACAATGCGCCGCTGATTGGGCAACGCCGGAGAGACGCGCCTCGAGCCGCCGCTGTCAGTTGATACATTCGCGGCGAATCGCCTCGAAGAAGATGTTGCACTGGCCGAGTCTTCGGAGACCTGTGTACTGACGCACTTGCGTTCCATTGTGTACGATTATTTTTGGATTTGACGTCTTTCCCGTGATACTTCGAGTGAATTACGAGTATCCGATTTCGCGTTCAAAATAAGTAAGAGAATATTCTTAATTCGAAAGTTTATACGAGTTTTGAGAATTGTTGCCGACAAGCATTAAATAGAAAATTTTTCTTATGTCAAAAATCTACGTAACAAAAATAATAGTAATAATTTAAAAAACATATAGATCATTTTTTATATCACAGACCCAGATCTCTTGAATTTGCATTCGCATGGTTTCGGTTTTATTTTTAAGACACTGCCCGCAATTAGGATTTATGACAGGGCGCCAGAGTCGTTCAACCTGCCTCTGCACTTGTTCATACCTGACACTAATCCGGTTCCAATAAAAATGACGGCTAATCGAAACTCGGACTTTCTCCGGGTTTTACGACCTAGCTGTAAAAGAAAGTGCAAAAATCTACCTTAACTGCCCTGCGGTCTTCAAAATCCGAAAAACCTGCCGATATTTTACATTTATCGTAGCGAAACATCATTTAGCACCGCTCCTACAGCCCGGATTAAGATTACGACCACAGATATATACGACTCGTCGAAAGTACGAGGGACTCGGGAAGATCGACCAAGGTGTCAGTCGGCCTCGAAGACGAATTATGGCAAAGTGACGCGTACTTTATTTAAGGTCTCCTCCCTTCCCCCATCCCCCCTCTCTGCCTTTGATACACATTTTTCCTCCCGAGCTTTTCAGGCTTCGTTTTTGCGACGCGGCGGCGCGGTGGCAGAAGCGATATTGCCTGGCGTATTTCTGCTGACTTACTTCTATCATCGAGTCGATCAATGGGTCTTGTCCTTCGGAGTGATTATTCACGAATTTCTCGTATTAGTCCACGTCGGGGTAACATGATGAATTTCATCGCCGACGGAGTTTCATTAAAAGTATTGGAAAATACAATTTATTTGCGGGTTTCATAAAATGTTTTAGTTGATTGATTCGACTTGCGATATTTGATGGTTTTTAAATTAATGATGATACTTTGAGAATTATATTAAAAAGAGAATCAAAGTTTTAAATTATATCAAATAGCTCAAATTATATATCATAAAAATTTATGATTTTAGATTCAGACCACAATCGGCACAATAAATTTCTAAAATGCCCAATCAGCAATCTTTTGTCGACCCCCAGGTATATATGTAAAACCACAATTATATTTCCAATTTCGACAAAAGACATCCAATTTCTGCGCTCGGTCGCACTCGGATCTTAGAATCGTCATAAACTAATCAGCCCTTTACAAAGGCGCCCACATAGGCCCTCCCGGTCGGCCGCAGGCAGGGCCGAAGTCAGCGTCATCAATTGCAGAAACATCAGTTCCCAATCAGTGTTTGCGATACGGCGGCTCTATAAGCAGTCGTCCGAGGGGCTGGACCTGTGTGTATATATCCCTGGCCCCAGCCTCTCTATGTACCCGCACACAGAGCCGCGAGCCTACCCCGTGTAGATGCAGGGGGTGGTCGCTTGGGTAACCAAGTCGTGAAATTCAATTACCGAGTCTGTGGGGTGGGGGAGAGGGGACAGCTTCGTTCGGGGGAGAGGCGCTAGATGACGATAGCGAAAGGGGTACGCCGAGGCGGCCTGACTGACGGCTCGGAGAGAGCTTCGCTTGTGTGTCTTTTGGGATCTTTATCGAGGTGCCTTCTTTGCGGGATGTGTCTTGGGTCTTTATCTGGCGGGCGACGCTGATATTGTTTCCGATCTTTTGTGGGATTGTTTTCGTAGGTACTTACCTAGATTCTTATGCGGGTACGGGGGGAGAATGGGAATGGAGGCGTAGCCGGTTGAATAGATGGGTAATTATTGGGTTCAATTGTTATGGCGAGGGTTGAATAGAGAATAGTGATAATTGCAGCTAACTTGGACTTTTAATAAGTACTGCTTAGATTTTACAGCGACAATTAATGTAACAATACGTTCATACTGTAGAATTTTCAGATTTAAAAAACATATCGTCTCCAAAAAAATATATTCAAGATTTAGTTAATAAATTTTATGAGTTTCATTGCTTTCGAGTGATCTTGAATTTTTAGTTATACTTTAATCTTGTTCGAAAATGCAAGCCATTTCAGCTAGAACGACAAACCGCATATCAGCCTCTCCCGCACTGCACTCGTGCTTCCAGCTTCTGCTTCATTGTCTTATCCCCTCGCAGAAGCAGTCGCTGATTGACAGCGCCATCAGGCCTCGGCGCGCCGAAAGCCGCGTTATCTCTCACGCTTTTTCCAACCACTTATCCAGCCTCGAATGTATCTTGACCGTCTCTTTCTCTCATCTCTGCGCTCCATTTCTCCATTCTCTTAGATCCCGACGCGGCAGATATCGCTCCCTCTTCTTTTTCTTCCGTCCGCTGTCCGACGCAGCAGAGAGCTTTCTCCAGCTTCCCGGCGGCGTCCTTGGGTAGCATCTCGAGGGCTTTCCTTTATTCCTCGGGACCTCCGGAATCGGGGCCACGCGCAGCCGCGGCCCGCGAGGGGGAGATAATAGTGAAATTGAAATTGTAACTTAGAGGCGCGCGTTTCATTCTGCCGATGAATGGTGCCCTCCTTTTTTTTCTGCCTTACGTGGCCTGCCCGCTCGTTTACGTCGAGTGGCTCCTTGTGTGTGCCGGCCGCATGACTCCTTTTTTCTCCCCGAAATTCAATCGCAGCTCTTTCTACTCTCTCTCTCTCTCGACTAGACCCGAGTTTTTATTGGAGGTAACCGATTCGGGTTTCATGAGGTTGGCCGAATATAATGGCTTGGCGATGATCGAGTGATAGTGTTTCGGTTGCAAACGATGCTTCGGCGCGATTGAGAGATCGCGAGATGCAAGAGTATATCAAATTAGCTTGCGTCTTCGGAAGTTTTTAATATTGATTCGCAGGGCGAATTAGTGTCGTTGATGAATGATGCCGCATCGATAGGTTATCGTTTAACGGATGCATGTGTAACTGTAAGACTTCTATTGTAGCTAATCTATTACTGTTATAGCATTGCCGAATGATTAATTATCTTTAAGATTCGACAATGTATTTCTTTTCGAATGAGCTGATAAATGTACTTTATTTTAATGAGAATACATCAAACTTTTATTTTTGAAACGTGCAGTAGTTAAAAAAAAAAATTTGTTCCCCCCATAAGGGTAAAAGTCCAAGTAAAAAACTATAGATTCGCATCCGAGCCAAGAAATAATTAAAAACTCCTCTCACGCACGTGTACATCCCCCTCCCCCTCAAGTAAAGCCACAAAACATCTCTGTATCTCACGGCAGTTCCGAAAACAGAAAGAAGAGCAAACCCTTTCTCCCCGTCTTGAAGCAAATCGCTCTCGAATCCAATCCCACGCGCAGATCCGATCCATCCCGCCCACATAAATGCACACACGCTCGAGAGGCTCTCCTCTTTATTAATTCAAGTACTGATCCTAACGAACGGAAGAGGCTCGGCGCGCTGGCCTTTTTTCCCCTCCCCCGGTTATACCGCCGCCTCTCGTCCAGCCTCGGCAAGACGTGTACACGCGTATATATATGTATACCTACAGCAGCTCCTCCCGAAGGATGATTGTCTGCAGGCAGAGGCGACGACTGACAGGTCCGGGCGTTCATTAGCTCCTATTCAAGGGAGGAGGCCTCAGGATTCCGACGACGTCCGAGGGCGCATGTCTGGACTTGTTACTCTATCCGTGCGCGCGCGGCGCGGGCATAATTACGCTGGTCGCCCGCCGCTGGACTCTTGCCTCGAGGGTTGTATATATGTATGCGTATGTACGAACAATGCGTTTCCAGCGGGTAATCGACTTTGCGTCGGAGCTTAATTATTGCAAAGCTTCGGGGCGGCTTCGGGTTGCGCAATCGGGAAAAACCTGAGGCTGTTTTGTAACTTTGGATTCGGGTTGACGGAGTTTCGACGTCGTGATTGATCGGCATAATTAAGGGACGGGATTCGGTAATTGTTTGGACGGACTAGATTACGTGAACTTGAAAATGATCGCTTTTGTTTTGTACGCGAAGGGTTGAGATGCGGTTTTTTTTTATTTGTTAATTGGTCACGTTGAAGCATCGTTGACTTGAGATAAATCTGAAATCAAACTTTTATACTCGCGCAGACTGAACATAATTTAAGTAATCTGTTTCGGGATTTTCATTTTACGCAATAAGACTTGTATCTAAATAGAATAGTAGCACGCAACTATCAATATAGATAAGATATTCTAATGCCTGACGTCTGCTCTCTAATAATAGCACTGTGTGCGCTTTAAAGACTGCATATTCCGAGATGTAATTTCAATCGATTGATTTTCATAGCACTGCTAACAACTATTTATTGTAATTTGATAAGTTAAATAAACGTTCTTTACCGTCAGAGAAGAATTAAACAAAATTTTGTACAGTTCGGAAACAATAGTTGATCATTAAAAATGAAATTCTACGTAATTATACTTCTTTGCATTTGCATACTACATTTTGGAGCTTCAAAACAGGAGAACGAGTCCTCAATTCTTCTAAATAAGATTTTATCTACCACGACAAGTGCAATTAGTGGCGATACTCTTGATAATAATTACAGTGTAGAGAAAGCTATCAACAATTCTACAACTGCTGCGCAACCTTTTGCATATTCGTTTGTATACAGTGAACGTACTTGTGAACAAGGTGAAATATATCAGTATGGAGAATGCAGACCAATAGCAGAATAAAATAAATAAATCTTATAAATAAAAGTGCATTTCCGAATTAATTTTTTTAATTTTACACGTTCATCACAACATTTATTTATTTTAGTTAATGAAGAAAAAATAATAGTAATAACAGTAACAATCTACTAATATAATCAATTCTACTAAACTATTTGGTAAAAATGTTAACTATATAAATAAGTAAAAATTGAAGAATCTTCTAAACAAAAAATATTTGAAATAAAAAATAATTCGATCGCTCTTATTTTTTATTTCAAAAGTTTTTTATTGCAGAATTTAGTTTTTTATGTTTGAATATCCTTTTTTTTAAAATTGAAGTTTTCTCGATCCGTCATCCCAAACAGAATCTTTATGCTATGCTTTTCTTTACTTTCAAGAGATTTTGTTTATACGTTAGTAACTGAATTAGTATGTTATCGGCAGCAGAGGTTGACATTCATTAATGTCTTTATTCGTATTGCAGGATATGTTTGCATGAAATCAAAGGCCGCAGGTAATTCTCGGTTTAGCTTTGACTCCGTCAAATTAGCTAATTATCCAATTGAGTCAATGCATCATTTGAGACGCGGCTGTACTAATATAAGATTAAACCCTATGATCGTCTTAACTACTTAATTTAGAGAAGGTTGTCTGTACTGCTGCACACGTCAATTAAGACTTTTTAATCGTCAAGATAAAATATAACGTATCAAATATTCTGATTTCTTTCACTTTCAATTATCTGAAATGTGTTGGACGAATTCTTACGTGAAATTATAATTCAATAAAAAAACCTTAATATCATTTTGAAAATACTATAAATTACCTTAATATTTCTTAATCGTTTGATACATATTAGTATTCCGATAGAACCGACAAGCTATATATTTTAAACTTTTAATTTAAATAAGTCGAAATCTACGTGTTTACACTCGCCATAATAGAACTTTCTAAAATATTTCAACTAAAACAATCGTAATGCTAATACACATTACCCAAAATTGACTTGAGGAAAGTAAAAGGCAATAATTTAAAAGCAAACACTAGTTAATGAATCACTGAATAGCCGTTGTTCCACAGCCGGCAAATTCACGCTTTCTCAACGTAAACACGCTAATCTTTGGCAGCACGGCGCGAACGGCCCATTGACATTCAAATGGGAAAAGCTCCTCTCTCTCTCTCTCTTGGCTGGCCGTTCCATTAAGTCGATTTTATTCGCCAGTCTTTGAAGTACCGTTGTCGGACTGCTCGCCTCGTTATCCCACGATGTGAGGAGTTGAGGACCCACCCTGCGAGACTGTGGCTGAAAAATGCACGGTCTCATAATAATTATAGTGCTGATGCATTTGTTAATTAAGTAAAGATTTATGTCAGAATTAACCAAAAATATTGCTCTTTTTTCTAAGTGCTACGTTTAAGATTAATCTAAGGTATGTATAAGCTTTGAGCAATGTCATTTTTTGCAAGTTTTACTGTTGCATAATTTATGAAATGAAAATTATACGGTTATTAAGAAATATTTATGAAGTAGTCTAAAAAGTAGTCATTTAAAACAATAATTATTCACGACTTATTCGTGCTAAAGTTAATACATCGAGAGACGTAAGTGCTGCCTAATGCCTTTGTGGAGCGTAACAAATGTTCCTGGAAATTCTGTCATTTTCAGTTATGTATTTTGCCCCCTTCTTTTTTAAATTGAGGTCAAAACACGTTACATTACAAATTTTCACAATCACGTTTTGCGGCAACGTGCGACGACGAATGACGTACAATCCTTCTCCATATTACAGAACGCGCTTATAAAATGTTTCCCTGCAATTGTCACTTGGTATTTTAAGACAATGGACCAATCAGCAAAAAAATCGCTAAATTATAATGTGTTTAAGAAACAAAAATATCTACTTTGACTCTATTAATCATAGAAAGGATTTTTATGAAAACGGCCTACCGAAAGCAATATAAATCAGGTAACTCGCGGATAGAAATGTAACAAAGAAAAGGGCAAAATAAGAGATTCGATCTTTGTGCGGTTCCACAGGCCACCAACGATTCTCATCGAACAGTTACAAAGCTTATCTCCCAAAAAAAAAAAAAAAAAAAAAATAGCGAGAAACTCGATTAGACAAGGGCGGAGAGAGAGAGTCAAAAAGGCCGAGTCTCGCAGGAGCGATTATTTCCGGAAGAAAAGCCAAACAACGGAACGGCAACTCGGGTGCCGCCTTTGTTTCACCCGTCGGCGTCTTCGAGAGGCCGCAAACGTGCGGCACGTGTTTTCCAAAGAGTTGAAAGCACCGCGCGCGCGTCTATAAATTTGATCAATTGGTCGCGCGCGCCAAGGGACGCGCACCTTTCTTTTTTTCACCGTTTTTTCGAAAAAGATCCCGCGCTGCACGCCGCCGAGTGAATTTATTTCCGAGAACGAGAGATATGAAGTTCACACCTTTGTTATGGGACTTGGGTGAAGGGGACGTTTCGAGTACACTTTTGTAAAGCGGGTATCGCGCCGCGTGGAGAATCGAGCGCCGTTTTTGGGGTTATTTATTGAGTTCTTGAGAAAGGAGTAATTGGTCCACCCTTTGCGGTGCGCGAGTTATTCGGTTTCCTTTTTTGCTAGTTTTTTATACACTTTTTTGGGGTTTGCGATAGAACGAGCTATTATTTCCTATTTCCGTAAACGAGAGAATAAACGTATTTTTATTTGCTGCGAATAGTATGCTTTCTTTAAAAATTAAAGAGTCAATTGGTTTTTAATCAATTTTCATCGAACCTCCAATTAAAATCCTAAAACTCACCACCAAACTCTAAACCTTCCTCTCATTTCGTGCGGATCGCCGAGCTCCTACACTCCCTTGCATCTCTCTCTCTCGAAAAAAAAATCAATTAAGAGCAAACAAAGAGCAGCTCAGCGGCTCGTATAAGACAGAACTAGAAATCGGCGGCAAGCTCGAGAGAAGAAAAGCAGGAGCAGCGCGGCAAAGAGAGGGAGGGAGAGAGAGAGAGGAAGAAAAGCAGCTCTCGGCGCGAGCGAAAGAGGGAGGAAAAAGAAGAAGCCGGGTAGGTGGAGGAGGAACGTTGCCATATTGTCTGGTGATTCCTCGGGGATGACTGGTTGCATTCAGCGGCGGTCCCTCGCCAGAGAGAGAGAGAGAGAGACGGAGAGACGGACCGAGCCGCTACTAATGTGGCATAACTCGAAGCGCTCACTGTGCCTAAGCCGTTCCTAGAAAACTCATGCACACGCCGAGAGCGATCTTTTCTGCCCCGACGTCTCTCACTCGCTCCACTACCACTACCTTTCCTTTCCATTCTTCCGACTGTCTCGCTTTTTTTTTCTCCCCGGAGCTGCTGGATGGATGGATAGGTGCTGTTTTCTTATTCGCTTTCGAGTCGGCGGTACCGGCGGTGTGGGTGTGCTCGCGCACCGAAAACGAAGATGCAAATTTTCGATTTCCGCCAAAGGTCTCTTCTGCTTCTGTTACCAGGTTCTGAGTTTTGCTGACTCGGAGAGGTTTTAAATTTGGGAGTTGGCGAATATGGATGCTGTAGCAAAAACTTGTGGGTTAGGTGTAACTTTTTTTTTTACTTTATTCTTATAACCATAGATATTATTCGGTGAAATTTCTATAAATACTTGAAACCTAATTATTAAAAAGAAACATTGTTGACAAAGTATGCATGGATCTTTACAATTATTTTTCAAGATCTCCTTTTGTGCTGGTCATTGCCTGCTTTTCGATTGGGTCTTTAAACCAAAACTATACTTTTTATCCTGCCCTGGTCATTTCTCGATATTCGAGATCACATAGGAAGCATACCAAAATCAGAACTTGTCTTTCACTCTAGCTCGTTGCAGAACCGATTGCATTTAAATATATAAATAGATACGTTTAAATTAAAATTATAATACTTTTTTTAAACCAATTAGAAATTTAATAAAATGCCAAAAATGTAAAACCCATAAACTTATTACCTAGAATTGCTTTCGAATTTTTCTATACTAATTTATTTACATAAGATTATGTTTATCAAGTTCTATTAAATTACCTTTTTACTGTACCTCACCTTTATAAATTAGTAAAATATTTAACAATCTCAAAATCATGTTCAAAGTACAAGTTAACGAATTAAAAATAATAAAAGGTGTCATTACAGGTGTGCATTTAAATTTATCATATAAATTATAACATTCGCCGAAAAAAGTCTCGACATCAAAAAAACTTGCCCACTAATCAATTACGAAATCACTATATACTTTCCTGCCAACACCTCGCTCAATAAACACAGCCCACCGCCGCAAAACGAGCCCGACGAAGTCGCGACAGCACACCGGCCGACCCAAGAAACCGTCACAGTTTTTCGCGCGATTACTTTATCAATCATCGGCTGCTCGTGACGTTCGACGAGCAGCGGCTCAGAGCAGCGGCGGCACGTCGCCCGGTAGGCGTGGCGGATACGTTAATTCGCGCGCTGCGGATGCGGCCGCAGTAATTAATTTCTCGCGCGCGCGCGAGAGAGTTTTATTTTTGCGTGAAGCAGCAACTTTCGCGCGCCGAGTTAATAACATGCCTCGGTGAATGCGACTCGCGAGCGAAATTGCTTGCTGGCTTCGCTTTTTTTTGCACGCCGGTTTTATCGCGCGCGGAGCCGGGAGAAATCGGTTTTTTTTTCTTTTTTTTTAACGGGAGACCTGGATCAATTGGGGATTATTAATCGGAGTTAAATTTTCAGGGCGAGTGGATTGATTGATATATGCAGGCGTATCTGGTGATTATTTATTTCGTCTGATGGCTTCCCTGCTGCACTGAGCGTCGGAATTTATTGTTACGCAACAAATGTTCATGTGAGAATAGAATTTGACGTTGCCAATATAAATCCAGTGGCACGGTAGTGCCGCGGAGGCGAGTTTGAGAAGCAGACGACGCGGTACCCGTACCACTATTTACTTCTTATTTCATGTTCGCATTTTTCATTATCAAAAAACTAATGCTTAGAAATATTGTTCCTAAGCTATTTTTGGCATATCACCATATTTATAGCTAAACTATGATTTCCAAAAAAAATATCGGTAAAAAACACGCGTGCGTAATTCGAAAATGCTCAAAATCACGGTTTATTCCTTTCTAGTCCGAAATGTTAGGACCCTGAAGTTTTCCACACACAACATATATATATATAGTAATATATAGCTTTTCCAGCATACCATGAAGTCAGCTACAACTGCTGATCTTTATAATATCGTACTTTGCTCGCGCGCATTTGAATCGAAGACACCGGTATTTAAATATTTATTATATTATTTATTAAAATATCGTGATTTATTAAAAATGAATTTTTCTTTGCAATTAATACGCGATCACTTTATTTAAAACAATAATTTCGTTAAACATTGTAGCATATTCCAAAATGAATTCTCTTAAAGGGCATCGAAAAATTCTTTTTGCTTCCTCCGAGAGAAAGCATTGGGATAGTAATTTTTGGAGTTGTTCGAAAAAACGGTTATAACTGTATTTTATGGTGTCAGGAACAAGAATAAATGATTTTAGAAAAATATGTGTGTGTGTGTGTGTGTGTGTGTGTGTGTGTGTGTGTGTGTGTGTGTGTGTGTGTGTGTGAGTATACGCCATATCTCAGCTTCTACTGCACGGATTTTCATCGTTCACGACTCATTTTTTTTGTTTTCATTTTGTGATGGCGGCAAAAAAAAATCTTTTTTTGTTTAGCTTATTTGTTTTTGTTTTA
>JAWWEO010000045.1:22701067-22870593 GCA_035582975.1 Ormyrus labotus | reverse complement strand
ATCGGTAGTAAATGGTTAAAACATGTGGAAAAAAGCGTTTCATAAATGGGAGAAAAATGGGCGATTTCTACCAGGGGTGGTTTCGTTGAAAAATTATTTATCTACTAACATATTTTGGATATATTTTGCAGTTGCTTGTAAGTATCTCCGTAGAAGAAGCTTATATTTCGTACTAATATAATCACAATTTTACAGTTATTCATTGGCATGAATAGCTTATAAAAAAAAATCATAATTTAGAAGGATATATTGTAACTTCAAAAATGACAGCAGCCAGCGTCCACAAACACCGAGAAGCACTGACTTCCTCAAAGAATTCTCCAACACACCACATAGTCGCATCAAAAGCTCATTATAAATTTTCACCTCTCCCCCGCTGCGCCAGCGGAAATGTCACTGTTCCCCAAAAAAACTCCGACCAATCGATTTCCTCAAAAAACGAAACCTCCAAACATTTCCTCCTTCCTGCGATCGCAGTAGTCCCCCGAATCAAAGGGAGCCATCAACCTCGCGTCAAGCGGGGCCCCGAAAACTGTCTCGGCGCACTCGAAGCCTTCCTCCCACTCGGGGACTACGGCTCGCACTTTTCTATTACGGCGGAAACAGTCGGAAAACGACTGCGTCGCCGTGAGAAATAAGCCGCGCCCGCTCCTCGGAATTCCCGGTAAAGAGATCACTCGCGACACGTATACGCAGGGCAGGTAAAGTGGGACCGGCAGCGGGCACGTGCGCGTGCGGTTCGCCGACGATCATCTCCCTCCTTCTCTCTCTCTCTCTCTCTCTGCCATTAAGGAATGCTCTCGGAGGCAACAAAGGAGATTCGCCGCTCTCCATTCATCGAGATTTTCCCATAGGCGAAAAAAGGTTCCTCCACAGGAACGAACCACACAGGTAAGCCCGGACGGGGGGGGGGAGGGAGGGAGAGAGCAGAACTACACCCCCGCGGCGCCCGGAAATCTCTGCTTACTCGCCCAAGCTTCAATGGACTCGGAGCTACGATCGGGGCTTCGCTTTTTCTCGGACTTACAGCCTTCCTCTGCGCTTTGCTTTCTTAGGAGTTTCGCTCGCTACGTTTTAACGTCCTTTTCCACGTTTTTCATGAATGAACGACCGGCGGAGGAGATTTTACGATCGCAGGCTTACGTTGACGTATCTGCATATATTTGTCTTTTTTTTCGTTTTTCTTTGTGCGCCGAGTTTACCTACGACTTTTCGGGCGTCTGAAGATCCTCGAGATAAAAAAACTGGGTCACGTTTTTAAAGAAAACTTGGATTATATTAATCACTGGTGTGTATTTCTTTTCAAGATCAATTGTCTTTTAAATCGTACAAAGATTTCCATAATGATCACTCGAATGACCGTTAAGTGACTTTACCGATGACAGTCATGCGAATAAAATTCTTCAAACGATTCATACATTCGCAACGGACCTCTCGAAATTACACAACTGAAAAAATATTTCTTCAAAGATCCGAGCATAAAGCGCGCAGCTAAAAACGCAATTTCACGCCAAGTATCTCCCTTCATAACTTCCAAAATTAAAATGTCGTTACCACTTACACTTACGTCCGCAATTGTTATCAAAGCACTTGAATTTAAATGATGCGGTGTTCGAAGAAAGCTACGCGAAATAAATTACGGGTGTATGTTTCAAGTATTGAGTAGTTTGAGAATGCACCCTTCCCTCCGTCTCCATTAGTCCTGTCTTGTCAAAAGGACACGCATATTAGATTCGTATAAATATATCCTTGAACGACCGCGACGACTGCATAAATGCAGAGTATCTCGTGATCATCCGAGCACGTGTTTGGCACAATAAGGCTGTCTTCTAGTTGTGTTCGTAAAGTGGTTTTTCGACGGTTCGCTGGAAGAAAAACTTGTCACCAGAGAATATATTTGTATTTAATAATCTCCTTTTAATGGGGATGCAGTAGTCAGTTCTCACATATTAATTTCTTGGTATTATGAAGCTGCTTGAGGTTGCGCGAACGTTTTCAATGATTCTTACAATTGAAATTATAAACGTTTTACTTAACAATAGGAATTTACGAATTGTATAAATTATTATTAAGAACTGCATTTTGAAGTAACTACACCATGACGAATCATGACAGGGATTATCTTCCCAATATTAAAGTCGAAAAAAACCATCATATTTATTTGTATAAATTCCTTAAATAAAATTATTTTTAAAATTATTTATACGAAAATTCTTGTTTCTTATTTAAACAGAAATTCTAAAATTGTAACTTACGAATTTGTATGGCTATACAGAGCATTCTATAATATTGTTCCCGAATAAACTTTATCTTACAGATAATTCCTTTCGACAAAATATTTTCTCATGAGCTCCATGTGCGCTCCGAAACTAGAACGCAGCAAATAAATCTCCTACGCCGCAGGTATGTACACCCGACCAGCAACGCGCTCGCGCATCTGTAAAAAAAAAAGGAAAAAAAACGATCTCGTAAAATTTCGCCCCGAGTCATGAGAGATCTTCTTTTTTCGTGCGCGCGGCTCCATGGGAAAGCGGTCTCAATTGCGGGCCCTCTCGGGGCTCTATCCGCGCGAGGGAAGAGGGACCCCCTTTCGTTCTTGGGTGCGTGCTTTTTGTGCCCCGCGATCTGGGTCCGCGATAGAGAGAGCGCTGCTACTGTTTTGGATTTGGAGCTGCGTAAGACGCGGGGAGGGTAAGAAACAGGGTGGACAACTGTGTGTTCTTCTTTGTGAGTAAGTTTGACGTCGTCGAGACCTTACTTTGATAAGTTTGACTTGGAGGATGAGTGTTTCTAATTTAAATCTTCGATTCCCAGGCACAAAGATTAAATAGAAATTGTAGGATTGTACGACGGTATATTTTTTGTCAACTACGAATTGATTAAAATTTCGTGAATTTTCTATGTGATAGTTATAAGACACTATTAAAAACGTTAAAAGACTCATAAAGCCGCAGTATAATATAGAAAGTTAAAAAACGATACATCACGCTAAGACCACCAGGAATTCATTGTACTTCGGAAAAGCGATCTGTAACGGTTTAATGAGAGCATTCACAAAGGAGAATCCCAAAAATAACTTTTTTTACCGCGCATAGAGATTCGCTCTAGTTATTTAAAAATGATCTATATATTTATCAACGGCTTCAATAAACATCCCCCAAAATTACGAGATTTTTATCTCGCACACTTACCAGTCCAAACATCTCAAAAGCTTTCTCTATTATAATCACAAGTAAAAGCACATTGTTCGAAATCCTCCGAGGTGTACCCTAATGAAAGGAGTGTATCATAGCAAGAGGCGCTCGGTTCGGCGACCGGTGCAGAAAAGACGAGCGCGCAAGCGCGCGTGCACCGCTTCGAGATGGCTGCGATAACGGGCATTGCATAACTGCCTGCACGCGCGATCCCCGAAACGGGGGGTCGCACCTTTTCTTTTTTCAGCCGCCGCGCACACCGAAGAAAGGGTCGAGTGCCGATGAACGGATCCGTTTAATTTCGGGCCATTCCGCACGTCGCGTCCGATCATCTCTTTCTGCCTTCCTTTTTTTTTCGCTGCATCGTCGTGCGTGGAAGCTCTTTCTCTTTGGCGATTGCTCGCGAGATAAGGAGGAGAGAGAGAGCAGTCGGCTCATTCTTCTCGGGGGCGCCTTTTTTCGCTGTTTCGAGAGTACGAGGGCGTTTTGTGTGCGAGAGGGGAGTAGATAAATGTATGCGCGTATATGCAGATGCGAGAGGTGATTAGGACGAGGCGCGTTTCAATTTCTGTAATGGAGCGTTTAAGGAAAAAAAGAAAGATGGGGCGGCTGAGAAGACCCTTGGATCTTGATAGGCCGGATTTGAGTTTACACTTAGGGTTAAAAAAAATTAGATGGGTAATCTACCGGCAATTACTGAAATCCCTGCACGTAACAGGTAAAGAATAATTACAAAACACAAGATTCACAGAAAACTTAATCTTTTTTTTAGCTTTACAACAATTATCCTCCGATTTTCCGCATTAACTCTAAAAATCCCTCACAATAAAAGAGGTTACTGACCGACATTCGCTCCCAAGATTCATTCAACACCTCCATGACTCTCTTGCTCTCATTGTGCGCCGAAGCTCTCTTTCCCCAATCCTCATCCAAATAGAATTCGCGATCAAAGGGGCGCGCTTTTCCAAAAAAGAAAAGAAAAGCCCGGGGTGATCTGCGCCGCATTATAACGTCCGGGACACTTCGTCAATCGGCTCTCTCCCTCTCTCTCCATTCAAGCCCCGTGCAAATCGCTCTCTCGCTGCGTACGTGTCGCGTACGCAACAGGTGAGGCGGAGATCGGTTTTGTGGCGCTATCGTGTATACACATGCAGCAGGTGAAATTCCTTTCAGCCAGGAAGGAAAGACGCGGAAAATGGGAGGGGGGGGGGAAGATCTTGCGTCGCGATCGAATTCGTATTGCAAGCGCACAATGCAATTCAGTGATTCCGAGCGCGAGCGTAATGCGATAGCGAGCTCGGTAAAGGATGAATGAGCCGACGGAATGAATGGACAAACGCTTGAGCGAGTTAAGCGCCGATCGTCGCCCGTTTTCACTTTCCGTGTATTATCATGTCGTTAGAGATCGTGAATCTGCACTTTCCTTTTTTCATTGTGCGCTCGGGCCGCGAGAGAGGTATGTTAAACTGTCGCTTAAATGGTTGTTTTGGCTCGCCCTCTTCATTATTGGTACTGTGTAGCCTGAATAAAATATTTATAAGACGGAACAAACCTCGTTTGTCCAGAAAAACAGATTGAATAGACGCACGTGGTTCAAGTGACAATTTTATCTTTGAAGTGTTTATTACTCTGATATTATCTGCTGATTATTCTGACCGGGAGAATCTTTGTGGCTGTGGGAAGCTACCAGACCAGTTTACGTACTCTAATAAAAATGGTATTGATAAATATTTACTCATCTCTACAATGCAAAGAAAATTACTTAAAGGTACTAATCAAATGAAGGTTAGCAATGCGTAAAATGCTCTTTTCATACAACCAAGAAGCTTCGGTTTTCCATTCAACTAATTGTTCGGCTATACCAGCGAAGCCTCTGCACGCCAATGTAACTTTCATAAAGATACCAGGTCATAGAGCGCGAAGCCACTTTAAACAAAGCTCCCACAATGGCCCCAAAAATCCCGATTCTCCGTACACTTACCTCGGCCGTGTAAAGCGATACTTCTGTCCGTAAACAGGCCGTAAATACGCGGAGTCGACGCACCTTACAAAGCGCGCATCCCTCCGAGCTCCTTCGGGGCTCCGAATAAAGAAATCCACGCTCCATAAGGTCTCGATCAATCGGTACCACTCCCTCTTTGTTTATCACCACACACACAGACTGCACGCGGGCCTGTTTCCCATCGTTCGTCGACCGCCCATCAGGCCCCATTCGGATTATCCAGTGCTTGCGCGCTCTGTGTTTGGGGAAGTCAATTTTTCGGCGCGAATCCGAGAGCCGAGAAAAAGACACAATCGACTCTTTACACGTTATTGTTGAGCGCGGTTCTATGGGTGCATCTCGGCGAGGTATTCGGAGCCGTGGCACCGGACACGTTTTTCATTCTCGGCTATGGGGTGTGCGTGGCTGTTATGCCGACGGGACTATTCGATTAAGAAGTGCGCCGTTTCAATGATCTTTCGGATGCTTTTGTGATGGCTCGAGAGCCGATTCAATAATTGGCTATTTTAAGGTGTTTTGACTGTTATTGTGCCAAGCCATACAAGTTTTGATGGGTTATTGAGAAGCTGCTTATATAGTAATATCTATGTTATGAAATAGGAGTAATACGACCAAAATGTTCAATGTTCCACAACAGGTAGATTTTTACTTACTTGCTAAATTAGTCTAGAACAATACACTAATTATTCATTGCTCAAGTGCATTCGCAAAAGTTCAGAGCACACATAAAAATACCGGTAATTGTTTTAAGAAAATTCAAATCAGTCAATTTGGTCGATTCACTTGATCACTTGCAGCGCGTCGGAGGGTGCGACTGTGCTCGGAAAAAGCTTACTCCCTCCGCCGAAAAAGACGGCAATAAATTCGCTTGATTCCCGGGGTTACCCGATGCAGCCTTTAGGGAGGAATCGTTCCTCTCTCCGACGCTGTTTGCTTAATCAAGTGTAAAGCCCCCGGCAAAGCAGTCCCAAGTTTGCCTCTACCTCTTTGTTTCTCTCGATTAAGCCGCGTACTTTTTCTTCTCGCGGTACTTCTCGCATAAGTAGTGCATAAATAACAGCTGGAAGGAATCCTCGACTCGATCCTTGTTAGCTGTTTCATTGAGTTTCCTATCGTTAATTTGTTTGTGAATCGAGTCGTATACTTTCTTTTTCGAGTACACTGTTTTATAATACTTTTTTTTCTCTTATCTTAAGACATAATTAGGCGGGAAAAACAGTTTTTTTTCTACATACTTTTCCAACGCAAAATCATAATAAAACCCTTTTCCATTAATTTGCACGAACATTACAAAATCACATCAAACACGAGCTACGTTAACTGCACTTCAGAGCGCAGAGACCAATTTCGCGAAAGCAGAGCGGCCTCTCCAAAAATCAAGTGTACCGCGAAGAAACCAGCGGATCCGCCCACATTTCACGCGTGTAAAATCCTGACCCATCGAGCAGCATTCGAGCAACCCGTAAAACCTAGATTCCAAAAAGAGCCGAAAGAGAAAAAAAAATCCCCGTAAAACCGAACTCCCTCTCTCTCTCTCTCCCGGTCTGTCCTTCTCCGGGTTCATTCACAGAAAAGAATGCGCGCAGTTTCCGGTGCCGGAGCGAAGAAAGAGGCGCAACGCAGTCTGGCTCGCTCGGGGACCAGGTATATAACCAGGTGTGTGGGTTCGACCCCGAGAAATATAAATTACCTTCCGCACTTCCCAGAACGAGGAGCGAGAACACTCTCCCCCGGGCCGAAATTTACGAGCAAATTAATCGTAATATCGACAGGCAGAACGCACGCACGCGAGCCGCGCCGCCGCTGCTTGCTTGGTTGTTTTATTGGACGCTTGCTTCGTTCTGTTTTTGTTTTTTTTTTTTTATTTTTGCTGGAGGTTGGTTGCGGCTGGTCGACGTTTTTGGGATTACGCAATTTCTGTTGTTGTATATGCAGAAAGGTTTTTTTTACGCTTTTGCGAAAAGTGCAATTTTAAGGATGTCTTTTAGCTGTTGTAAGAGCAAAATTAATCATTGGAATAAAGCAAGAATTTATTTTATAGCGAGTAAGAGTTTGAATTTAATAAATAAAATTGAATATTTTTATAATTAATATATTTGCTCTACTTTGCGTAAAAATTATGACGTTTTGTACCCGTAAAAAGCATCGATCACGAAAAAAATTTCAGGTAAACATAAATCACAGCTTTATTAGTCAATTCGGCAGTTGCATTCAGCCTTGATAATACAATGTTTTTTCAACTCCGATACATCATTACGTAATAGGGCCCGAGCCGCAGATAGAAATCTTTTACATCCTTTCAATATTCCATAAAAACGCGAAAATAAAAACTCCCGTAAACGTCGAATTTCCCCAATTTTAGCGTCGCCCCCTCGTCGCCTCCTCTTTTTTTCACCCCTATCTCGGCGCTAGGCCTGGATATATTGCGTCGGTTTAATAGACGAAGCGCGTGCAGGCCTTTTTACGACGGCGGGCGCGGAAAGGAGGCGGCTCGCGGCTTCTAGGACGCGCCTATAAAACCCTTTTGTCGCCGCGCGGCCCGCGAACTTTTCGGCTTTAATGATCCTGTTTTCGGAATAAAGAGGTTATCGCGCCAGCTGCCTATTGCCGGGCGTACTTTTTTTCGGAGTGTGATTTGCGCCTGGTGGAGATGTTTGGTTAATTTATTGCTTGGAGTGCGCGGCTCGTCGAGAGGTGGGTTTAATGACTAACGGATGATTCTGTACAGATGTTTCATTTTTTTGAGCGTCTTTTTGATTGATTAGGTGGAGGTAATTTATAGTCAATTTGGAAACAATTTACGTGGAAAAAATCAATTTTATAACGATTTAATAGAGGGTAACAGAACGCAGACCAATTTGCTCCATAGACTATAACTATATGCTTAATTAATCATGAATGAAACTTTTCAAATACTTACTTTTAATATATAGGAATAAAATAAAAAATTTCTACTCGTCCGACGTACCGTAAAACTTGTAAAAATGCCCGTAAACCTGCAGCGACAAACAAAAGTCCGAAGCCGCAGTGTCATAAATTCTATAAAAAGCAGCCTCTCCGCGCCAAAACCTGCCTAATCCCATGACTTTTAATTAAAACCCCAATCGACGAACAATAAAAGTCATCCTTAAATCCCAACAAGCCCACCCCTCTGCGCTTCTTCACCGGCAAAAGGAAGAAGAAAAAAAAAGCCGCCGAGTCAGTCAAAGATCGTATAGTCGGGGGCCGCAACAAGTGCCTCCTCCTTCTCGGCGCAATGCACAAAAGTCCGGCGACCTTCGGGCCTCCAATGATTTATGCCTCTAGCAGGTGGACGTCCCCTGGGCCTCGACGGGTGGACCATTGTCGCACCGGGCGCGGGCAAGATTTTTGCCGATTCGCTCAGCCTTGGCAGCGAGAGAGCGCGCGATTTCTCGCCTCGAGACGGGCCTTTTCCCCGCGGTGATTTTCTCTTCTAGCCGTGCACCTTGCCGAGAGCGCCGCTCCTCGCACCTCGGCATTGTTTTTCGCTAATGCGCGGCCTTTCTTCCGCGTCACCCTCGACGAGGCGTCCGACGGCGCGGAGAGCGAGGTTTCTATCTTGTTTTCGCTGCTTGAGGTTGACTTTTGGTCCTTAATTTGATTTGAAGGAGGCTCTCGGTTTTTTGTCACGAATTTTAGCTTTCCTTCTAACGCAAGAAAAGAAGGATGAAGCATTCTAACGAAAATAGTGAATATAAAAATCAGTTATTTTAAATAATAAAAACTATAGAGAATACATTTTACACAAAACTTTCGTCTTACGTTTCTTCGCATTTCACCCGAATTCGTTGGTGCAATAAACCCAAAGTTCAGACTGTTGATTTTTGGCTGCGGCTAATTCGGCTTACGTTCGAGCCTCGCAACCAATCTCCCTTCTCGGCTCCTAAACAAGACTGAGAAAACATTTGCCGAGCCACCGAGCCGCATCGCGACCTGCAGCCATTTTTAGCCCCTCTCCCGTCAGTAAGCAATGATCCTCCGTTGTTGTTGTACCGGAATTTATCCCCGTTCGAGACTCACCGAATTCGCGCGCAGGTCGCCCTCCGTCCGTAACCGTTCCGATGGAAGATCGAACGGCCGATCGATCGATTATTCCCACGATTTTGAGGGCTGCAGAGCCTGTAGGGAGTTTACGGAGTCTCGATTTTAGATACGCGGGATTTCGAAGATCGGGAGATTATGGATCATGCTGGATGCGCGCGTGTTTGGACTCGAGATCCCGCGTGTGTGGTCTTGTTATTTTTTACGAGGACTGACGAAGCTTATCTCGTGAAAAAATTGGTTTTGTTATTCTTTAATTCGCTGATCGTTGCGCGATAGAAGAAAGAAAATAATTATTTGACTGATCGTAAATGTGCCTTGGATTTAGAATTTAAAACAATTTGCATTTTCTGTTAATGCTCGGCGCATAAAAAATTTTCCAAAAAGAGTTTTTGCTTTAAATTAGAGGCATAAAGCTTTAGCGTCTAATTATTTTAACGTTACCGGCCGCAAATTACCGAAAAGCGCGAATTTCAATAGAAATTTGCATAAGTCCTTCTCTCGGCGGCCGAGGCAAAAAGCCATTATTCGCGACACATCCCCGTAAAATAAACTCGTCTCCGCGGCGTAATAATTGTATTCATTAGCGTTCGGGCGGACAATTTTTCCGCATGGCCTACAACGTGAGAAAGAGAGCGAAGTGGACGTTGCGGTCGGCGAAAAGAAGTTAAAAAAAAATAAAACAATGAGACCGCAGGCAGGTACGAGAGCGGGGAGGATGGAAAAAAAATCGGAAGAAAGGAGAAAGTGAGCGCGAATGCGCGGTTAATGAGCCTAATCTTGCCGTTCTGCGAGTGCAGATTAGCGGGCCGAGATCCTGTTGGAAGTGACAGTTGCGACAGCGGAGTGAAGGGAGGAGGCCGCTGAAAGGATGTGCGCATGAATTTCAATGCAGTCAGTATCGCAAATAAGGCTCAAAGGCAGAATTAAGTCCTGGACTTAACTTTCTTTGTCATTTATGTTTTACTGAAACAATTTTTAGATTTTAAAAACGCATTGCAAGTTCCTTTTAGACTGAAAAAACAGTCGGGGCATGAAAATTAGTTCTTCATAACAAAAAATGAACTCTTTTTCACGACTAATCAGAATTAGTGTCCCTGTACGATTCCCCAGCAAATCGTAAAATCTCTGACGCGCCAAACAAGGAAAAGTCACCAACCGTTAAGAAAGTATAAACCACAAGTGAAAACCCGCGCCCCGAAATTCCCCGCGTCGAGCAGGTAAAATGCCCCGCCGAGGCCCCGTTAGCTCACCGCAGCGTTAATTAGCCGTCTAAAATCAGCGAAATCCTGCGGTCTCCGGGAAAAAATTTGGCCAAATTAGGGAACACACGGGGCCGGGGCTCTCTCTCTCTCTCCTCTGCCCGGCCACCAGCTCGCCACCTGCGAGAGCGGAGAGGCTCCCCGCGGCGCTCCCGAGAGAAGAAGAGAAAAAAAAAGCGGGAGAGCGGAGCTGGAAGAAAGGAGAAGGAAAAAGCTTCCAAGGGCTCTCTCGGCAGACGGCGAGGAGCCGCGCGCGCGGCAGCGCCGAGAGCGTCGCGCTGTCTGGAAAGTACGGCCCGCGGAACAATGCCTCCGGCTGCGCGGCTCTGCGCGTCTGCGTATTATACATATACACGGATACTCGATAACGAACCTGTTGTTGCACCGGTAAAACTCGCTCTTCCGCCGGCGACGCGCCGAGAAAAAATCATTAACTCCCCGCGCCGCGATGCGCGCTCCTTTTTTTTCCTCTCTCTGTCCTCCAAGTCGGCCGGCGACGCGGCGCGGAAAAATAGATCAGAACCGTTTGTTGCCGCTGCACTTGGATCTCTCGTCCCGGGATGACACGTAAACGGCGAGTCTAGACTGATGGGTTCGTTCGATGGATCGAGTTGTTTTTTTTTTTTCTGCAGGGGAGATCGGGAGCGGAAGGGGCGGTTCGCGGCGCGCGGACGCTTTGGCTTCAGCGCCGGAGGAAACGTCGCCGGTTTAGCGAATTATCCGAGATGTGGGGCGCTTTTGTATGCGAAATTTATGCGAATCCAATATTGAGCGAGTGATCAGTTCGCAGTTGACTGAATGCCTTTTATTTCTCTTGCCTGTTATACGATTAAAACTTATCGAATGAACTCGTTGAACTTGTCTCCTAACGAACCACCTCGAAAACCAGTGGCTTTTTCTCCGAAACAGCGAAAATCCGTGAGAAAGATTAGATAATCGTGAAAATCTGAGCCGTCGAAGCTTCTCTTCCGGCTTAAAGACCGAGCGATCGGCTTCCGAGATCGATTCGCAACCTGCACGGCTCGACGCTGGTTCCCAGTCGATCTCCATCGGCATCAGTCGGCCGATCCTCGGAAATCCTTTTTAAAAAGGCCGCGCGCCACGAGGAAACTCGAGCAACTTCGATTACTCCCTCATTTGAAGACAAATCGCCGGCTCGCGACTCGAAGAAAGGAAAAGCGAGAGCGTAGATGTCCTCTGGAGATACGGGGCCTCGGGGATCATGAATGAAGCTCTCCCTCTCTCTCTCTCTTTCCTCCTCCCTTCCTCATTCATCGGCCGAAAGATGAGATCGGCCGATAAGCGGCCCCACTCTCGGCCCATTTATACATTTGCACCACCCACTTCCTTCTGAAAAAAAAACGCCGGGCCTACAAGGTTCCTCGAAGCTCCGAGGCTCAAGTGCGTATCCCATTCACGGAATCGATTCGAGCGTGAAAAACACCTTTCCGTTGTGCGCGCGGAGCAAAATGCATATAGGGGTATTTAGCGCATTTTCGGAGCGACACGCGCGGACCAACGAGTCCCTTCCGGTGAATCTCGGGGCGGAGGTAGAAATTTTCGGGGGTTTGCTACTACCGGTGAATGGAGGAGTGTCCTTTGTGATTCTGAAGGACTGCGCCTAAGCCGCAATTTCATTCCGAAAGTCTTTATGGGACTTTTCTATTTTGCTAATTTGCACTCGAGTCCGTTCAATTACGCGCCTGAACCGCAGCTGGGAATCGAACTGCTGTTCTACTACAATGGACAGGTGCCAAATAAATCTTCAAGCTTAATTAACCAAAGATTTTGTTTAAATTCCGATTTTAGTTTATTTTCGTATTATAGAAATTTAATCTTTTGCATTTACAAACTCCACTGATTCTTATTTACAAAACCTAATGCTAATGCATCGTGCTGCTTTGCTTAATGAAGTCAGCCTTCCCAACATCATTAACGTCCCCAGCTGTCATAATTGAAATTGCCCATCTCCTCGGAGAAAAGTTTTCTCGCTAACTCGTAAAACGCATCGCAGCTCTCGATCGGCGCGGCGGGTGAAAAATGAAGGTATACACGGGAGAAGGTTTCCTTCGGGCGCGCGCGCGCGTCCGACCATTTGTCACTAATCACGGGGGAGACCGTAATATTTCACAGTTCGAGAGATGGAAAAATGCTGGTGCGCGCGCGAAGAATAAAAAAAAAAGGGAGAAAGAGATTTCGAGGAGAGAGAGAGCCGACACCTCCTCGAATTCCATTCGAAACGAGGCGAGAGCGATTCAATTCACGGCGACTTCCTCTCCGCCTACCGTTTAAACTGGCCCTTTTCACGGGGACTCGACGACGACGCACCAAGGTAATTTCTGCTCTGCTCTCCAGCAATGAGCTCCGAGCCTACGAGGGCACACAATGCAAATCTGTCTCGAGCCACAGGAATGCTAATCTTGTTTGTCCGCCTCCGCTGTTTTCAGAAGTGGAAAATCCTTCGGGCCTATTTTTAAACGTTTTCGGGAATTCAAGAGGGTGAGTTCTGGTACTTGAAATATTTTCAGCTTGTAATTTATAACCTACATTTTAATAAAAAAACGAAATTAATTTTTTTTTTCTTTTTTAAAATATTCAATAAAATGATCAATAAAAATTTTTTATACACTTTCTTCGGCTATAAAAATTCAGCTTCCATCGGCTTCATTTACTTACACTCAATTCTTCATTAGCCACCCCGAAAAATCAGCCGCGTCATTCCGCTGCGGTCCCCCGAATCCCGCAAAGGAAGCGGAAGGCCTCCGCATTCGTCTCGCCGACGCGCGTCCCGTTATTTCACGCGCGAGCCAGAAAATTGTCCATCATCCCCTCGTCAAGTGTCGGTCGCGCCACCCCTTTTTCCCCCGAAAACTCCGCGCGCGCGCAACGTCACCTCTCCTCGGCCGGCCAGGTACGAGAATCGGAGCTCGTAGCTGGTCCCACACCGCGCGCGTCGAGCGAGAGACATCGGAATGCCGTAAATTTCGGAAGGAAATTTTTCGTAGAACGAGAACGCCCTGCGAAACTGGCGGAGGAGCCGCCGAGAATGGACTGGTACTTGGACGACAACACAGAAAAAAAAAGAAGAAAAAAAAGAACCTGGTCCTTCTCGGCCCGCGGCACTCGAGACACCGGTGGAAACGGTCTAGTATTGAGCGGAGGCTCCATTCATGGATTTTCTTTTCTCGCTCCGCTTTTCCACTTTTGTCAATTTTTAAGAGGAGGTAATGCAAGTGCCAATTATTATTGCGTTAATTAGGTTCGTACTTGGATTTCTTGCCTTTATTTCGGTCTTTTTTAATTCATCATTATTCGCCAAAAAACTTCTCTAATGACTCATAATGTTATTTGTTTAATTAATATTCCTAAAAATAAAAAAACGATACCATTTAAAAATCGCAAAACTCAAATGTAGACTTCTTAAGAAATAATGGTATATAGAATTATTTCGTATAATAATAATGATAATAATACAATGATGATACAAGTAGTAATATAAACATATATTTATTTTTCTTCGTTGAAATTTTAGAAATCTAATTGAATCTATTACGTATCTTTTCCAAGTAGAACAGATTAAACGAGATCAAAAAGCCTGCTCTGCTTAAACTACACTTCATCCCCTCAAAACGTATAGAATAATGGATTCTAAAAAACTCCGTAACAGGATTCCTCACCCTCTCCAATATCCCTCCTCAGAACCAATAAACTATATCGACATTTACGCGTCGCATAAAAAATTATCGCTCATAATCCATCCCCGATCTCACCTCCCGAATCTCCGCAAGCATCTTCCCAGAACCTCTTTTCCCACCTCCCTCGAAAAAAAAACGAGAAAAAAGAAAAAATAAATAAGCGAGCGCGTTTTCCCGATACGCGTGCGAAGCGCGCGGCCGAGATCAGAGGAAAGCAGCGACCCTCCCGGCAGCTCTCCTTCCATTCTCCTACGAATTAGCGGGGGTCCGAGCGGCGAAGGAAGGATCGGAGCGTCGGATTACGCGCGAGATCGCTGCCGGAGAGAATGGGCGCTCTTTTTTCGCGCTCCGCCGGAGAGAAAAAGGAGGAAAGACGGCCGTGCTACCGGAGCGCTACCGGAGCGGCGGGACAAACGCTTCGACGGGTCAACGGGCAGAGAGAGAGAGATAGAGAGAGGCTTGTCGGACAAGACGCGGCGGCGAGAAAAATTAGAGATACGTCGGAGGGCTGCGAGATGAGATTACGCGCGAGCGAGTGAACGTACCAGCCGGCAGGTGTGTCTTGTTTTACCAGGAAAACTCGTCGCTCGCGGTTGGGTTTCGGGAGTGGAAAAGGTGCCGACACCGGCGGGCAGGGGTGGTTAAATTACGTGAAACAGTTTTGTTTAATAATGCCCAGGTATTAAATTAAACGGTTTACTAGGCTAAAAGAAGGTATTTTCAGTTGAAAATACTCGAGCACTTCGTGCATTTACACGCAGCTGGCATCGAACGGGGTGTCTGGCCCAGTCTCCTGCTTCGAGTGCAAACCGCGTGACACTCGGTAATCGAACTGCAGGAATTTATGTGTCGTAACTCGGAGACGCGGACGTGACTTCAAAAGATTGAGATCGAATTCGGCTTTTTTCTAAAAAAAAAAAAAGAAAAAAAAGGTGAAAAAAGTTGGAGTACAATGGCACATGTTGTTTTATTCTGTGGGCGCGAGGCGACCGTTAGTATTTCTGACATTGATACTCGGCGTTTTTTTTACGTTCGAACAAAAGGCTTGGGAGCTGTGGAATAATATTTCTTTATATTCGCATTTCGATCATTGAGATTTCAAAATTTGGAGTACCACTTTTAAATTTGCCTTGCATATTTTTACATCATAATACACTTTTTAATTAAATAAAAAAATTCTTAACTTATCGTTTCGTCCAGCGAGTCACCAAAAAAATTGAAACTTGTATTTCATGGAAATTTAATATCTTCATACTACCCCCATTGCTAATGTACTCCGCCCAGAAAAAGCATCGCAGCAAAGGGCCGTAATCGCGCGTTTGGCCGGATTCAGAGTCCGAAGTTCGCGCCGCATTCGTAGACGTTCGAGCGGCGTCAAATTGTTGAGCCATTTCACGTTAATGGTAGCTGCTGCGAGACGTTAAACGGATTGAAACCGCTCGGCGCGTCGATCGCCGTCGGAGCAGTTTCCCATGGCGATATCTGCCCGTCCATCCGCTTATCGACGCGCGGCGGAACTTTGCAATTGATCCAAGTAATTGTTCGGGACCGAGGGAGTGTGACGATTGAATTTGGTTTTTTAAGCGTTTGCCGAGGAAATGGGGAAGGGAAACTTGATTATTGTAAAAGATCTAGTTGTAAAAAGTAGTAGCAGTGGTTTTAATTGAAAAAAATCATTATTTTAATAGGTCGAAATTCCGAACCAGTTTCTTCCAAATATTTCGGTTTCGTATAAGTTTCACATACGGGTGAGCTGTTCTTCTCTTTTCATCCGGCAGATGTAAAATTATTAAGCGTTAAAAGTTAATCTAAATCTCGGCTAATCCGCAACTGCAGGAACTAGATATAATACGGAGTTTTGATCCTACCCTTATTTCGTAGGGCGATCTTGCGATCGCTGCCTAGATAATCCTGATCTTGCATAGGGGTGTATACCGTTCGCGTTTTTTTGCTTGTGAAAGAATGTCGTGCCCACGTCCAAGCGTGTGAAAATCATTGCGATAACTTTGCCACAATTATTAGGAGAAAGTCTAATTTTTTTCGTTTTTTTTTTTAACCGAAGCGCCGAATATTCGATTTGCCCTTTCTTGAAATTCTCGCGAGAAAAGGGACTCGCCGAAACCTTTTCTAAATTAAATCATCGAAGATACGCATCCGCACAAAGAGCCCGAAATTACCGAGTACTCCCTCCGTTACCTCCTTTCAGCGCACTTACATTCGTCGAAGCAAACAAAGCCCGGCAATAAAAGATATCAAGTGCTCATTGAATCCTTACTAGATAATCGTAGGTATACCGGCGGCGCTAAGCACATCTCTGGAAAATTGGCGCACAATGGAGGAGAGAACGCCGAGAGGCGTGTCGCCCTCTCGAAAAAAAAAAGGAGTTAAACCGAGCGCTGGTAAAGGAGTATCAATCGCCGCGGAGCCGAAGGCGTAGCCGCAAATCGGTCCAGTAGTGCTTCAATTAAGCGAGCCCGACACAAAAGCGGCGCATCGGATTCCCGAGGCGAAGTAAGAAAAAAAAAAAAGAAATCGCTCGCGCTCAAAGGCATCAATTACCGATTCCGTGGTTCCCAGCGCCGCGAGGCGGAGGGCAAAAACTCTCGGCTTTCCTCGGGGTGAGCGAGTCCGGCCATTATTGTGAGCATAAAGATCCAATTGAGCTGCTGCTCTCGCGGTGATTCTACGCTTCCTTTTTTTGTTCGCCTCGCTCGGTGACCTTGATCGAGGAGGCGTGTAACAATGTCGTGGAGTGTAATTTGAAGGAAAGCAGAGAGGAGCCGGTTAGCGACGAGTGAAGTCTTCGATTTCAGTTCGCGGTTCCGTGCTCTCGAGTGTTTCTCGTGAAATCAATCTGCTGCGGAGGGTTGAAGGGTCGTCTAGCGTGCTTTCACTGTTTTTCTACGTATTCCTAGGATTCGATTAAAATTTTTATTGAATTTCTTCCTGCTGAAAATCTTAAAGATGTTAAATTTTTTATGTTGATTTTTGACATACTCTTAGAAAGCAAAATTAAGATCTTACTGTATACTAGTTAGAATAACATACATTCGCCGAAGCCATACGCACCGATCTCTCACAAAAGCTAGAGGATCGTCTTGAACACATAATGATACATAATTGCAGTGAAAGCGCGCTGTATTCAAATCCTCGGGCCCAGGTTTGCATCCTCCCTTGCATTTCCAATCGCCACACCCAGGCCTGAAATCGGGCCCCGAATTCGAGCGCACCTAACAGTATATACGTACCCCGAAACCTCCTCCACCTCCGAGCCTTTGCACCTCGACTCTCCCAGCGGCGCGACGGCGTCTCTGCGGCGAATAATTATACCTCCCCCTCGGCGCGCGGGTTTCGCAAGGAGAGGCCCCTGACAGCCGACATCACTCGAGGGGGCTCTCGGGGGCGAGCCGCGAAATAAAAAGAGAGGACTCTCTCGCATTTTTCTCCCTCCTCCGCCGACGCTCGCTCGCTCTCTCTCTCTCTCTTTTGCTCGGGAGCGCAGCTGCCGCTACTACTACTATTACGGGACTATCCGACTCTCCGGCTGAGTGACAGCTGAATGGCCGAGTCCGGATACAAACCGCGCCGTAAGGATACCCGCGTCTACCGACAAATGCAGACGTTACGCGCTGGGAGGAGGCTCGCAAGTACGTTATGTGTGCGCGCTGTGCGTCGGGACGCGGAGAGAGAGAGAGAGAGAGAGAGAGCACGGCGTGCGTCATTTCAGGTGCGTTTGCGCGAGAAGTACCGGCGGGTTATTTCGGAAGGTTCGAGACGCGGTTGCCGTGCGTAGATACCGAGTTCGGGACGCGCGTACGATTGTCGGGATTGATATAAATGGTCGTCGCCGAACGGAATTAGGTAACTCTTGGGATATTTTTAAGTTGTTCAACGTTGTATAAGTACAAGGCGTTTGACGTGGAATTCGCACGAGGCATCGGCGCGAAATCAAATGCAGGCCGCCAGAAGCTGATTAAAAAAAAATTCACTCGTGTATACGCCGGGCTTTAAAATTTAAATTTGGCTTATTCGCTTGGCCTTTGAAAATAAAACGGCTCCAAAAAACATACAAACGCATTAGCATGCGCACAAAGAGCAGCTCCGGTCGGCGAAGAAACCCGAGAAGCTGCAGCATCGACAAATATGAATGTTAGGTTTATTCCCCCCACCATTTCCAGTCGCAATGTTTAAACTTTAACTCCTAATTAAGAAAAAAAAAAAAAAAAAAAAAAAAACTTTAAAACCAACCCCCAAGATGCCTTCGAAGCAGTCGGGCGGGATTTCGGTTCGGCCGCGCCGTACCTTGTACGCGGGTGCTTGGCCCCGCGCGTTCATGCCTTCATTTTCGGCAGCTCTCCGAAGATGGACGTGTAACTCGAGCTCCGTGGCCTGTCAGGAAATTCAGCGGCGGCTCTCTCTCTCTCTCTGCAAACCCCCCCTCCGGGGATAAATATCGCGGCGAGTTTCTTTCTTCGGGCCGAGTTTTCGGTTACCGGATTTCACGTTCGTTCGCTCGCTCACCTTCGCCCTGGTTTCTCGCGCTCTCTCCCTTCCTTCCCTCCGAGCGCGCACCTACGCCCGAGCTCCGGTTTTCGGCAAAGCGTCAGTTAAAAGTTTTGCCGCTGATTCGAAATGTCTTTTTTTTTTTTTTTTAAGGGAGAACGCCCTTTTTTACGCGCCGAGAAACAAAATCCGCCGTTTCCCCGGAGAGAAATGACCTTCCGCATAAACACGTAAAAGCTCGCTTAACCTCGCGGCGGCGGTAGCCGCCGGGACAAAAAGCGCTCTCTCTTCCCCCCTCGCCATAAAACTCGCGCAGCGTCGAACCGAAAAAAAAACAGCCTCGAAGCGAAAGAATAAGACTCCTCCGTATGAAAAAGCCCGTCATAAACGCGGGTCGACTCGGCGCGCGGAACGCCACAGGAAGATCGAGCTCGGCCGATAAACAAGGAAGAAGCAGGCAGCGGCGACGGCGACGGCGGCGGCACATATCGCGGCCGGAGAGAGCGGCTCTGAATAGAAGATTGGAACTCTTTCCGCGTGGAGCTTCCGGCCCCGGGAGAAGAAGAGAGAAGAAGAGGCGGCCGATAGCGCCGGCTATTTCCGGCCACTATCTGCCGGGCAGGAGGAGCCTCGGGGCCGCCACCCTCTATCGTTTTCCGAGCGTAAATACGAGCTTAAATCCCGGGGCCGAGCGCCGGTTTAATCCCCGGCCAGGAGCCTCAGGTGCAATGTCGTCGTTGCTGTGTTGCTGCTGCTGCTTTTTTTTTGTTCCATCTCGTTGGATACTTTTTTTTCTTTTTTTGTTTCGGTTTCGAAGCGACGCGAGAGCTTTTCTTCGCCTAGGAGAAAAGGGACAAGCACTTGACGCGCGGTTATGCAGGATATTGTATACGCTCGTGCTTTTTTCCTTCGAGAATGGGAGGCTTGAAATGCGCGAGAAGCGCCGTGGGTGGGAGGATTGCGATTGATCAAGGCAGACATTGTGAAACGGCGAACAATTAGACTCGAATGGTTACTGGTCGTTTCTTTACGATTGTATTTAAGGCAAGCCGTTTTCGCGCTTGGATTTCGCACTCAACGGCGGCGGCTGAACTTATTCCGGGGGAAAAGCTAATTATTCAAATCCGAATAAAATTTATCCGATATCGTTCTCTCTTACAAAGATCCAAAATCACTCGAACCAAAGCTCGTTAAGCAATCAAAGGTGGCGTATAAAATTTCGCGAAAAAGAAAGAAAAGTCAAAAAACTTGGCCGCCCCAACAATGGGGTGACAAGCCGAAAAGAGGCGTAACCCGGCACCTCCGTCCTTTGAGTGGGCCCCGCGCGCGCGCGAAACTCCACAAAAAGGCCTTGCGCGGACGCGTCGGAATGACAAATAAAAGCCTCGCGCTCGGCGCGAAAAAAAACAACGTGCATCGGAGCTCGCTCGTCGTCTGCATCGCTCCACTTTCGAAAATAAAAAAAAGGAAGACGTCGTCGGGGGCTTTGAGGAATGACAAAAAACAGTTAGCGCGCGGGAGAGAGAGAAAAGAGAAAAAAGGCCCGGAGAGAACCGACAGCCGTGTGAGCGGGTGACAAAGGTCCAAGTGCTAATTCGAGCTGTTCTGGATTTTGGTTCAGCGAGGTCTCTGCTAGTGAAAGAAGCCTTTTTTTGGCCCGGGACTCGTCCGTCGCGCGGGGTTTTGATATGCGTGCGAGTGCGGTTATTTAAAGGTCGGAGTTGCTATCTTACCAGATAGTCCAGTTTGTTTTACTTTTCCCTAAAAGCTGCTTGATTAAATCCTTGTTGTAAAATTAAAAATCGTTTCTTGTATTTGTAATCATTACCCAAAAACGGTCGGCAATACGTCACTTAAAAACTTGGCATTCAATAAGCAAAGCTTCAGCGCAAAAATCCATCTTCCGGGCTTTCTCTTCCCCGCAACGAAAAGGTTCGTCCGAAAATATCGGAGCGCAGCTCCGCCGGTTCCTCCATTATTTTTGAGCGAAGCCCCTCCCTCTGTCGCCTCTCTGTCCTTATAATCTCGCATCCATCACGTCTCGGAGGTGAGCCGAGAGACGAGGAGGGAGAGGCAGCGCTGATCGATGCGTCTCCGCGCGCGTTTAGGCAAAACACCCACGATGCTTATTCGGCCGCTGCCCGAATATTATTACCCGCCTCCGAAGAAATGGGTAATCGGACAAGAATAATTTCTTTTTGAGCTTTAATTATGTTATTCTAAGCCGGTAAACTCCTTTGGATTAACCTTGTTTTTACCACTCTAACCTCCAAATCACAAGTTTGGTGCGATTTTCCGGCTATCGAGGTGAAAAGTATAACTATTCGAATTATTGCTTCTCGCGAAAAACGCTTCCATGAGGCAAATAATCTCCTCCTCTTCATACCCCACCGAAAAGGACTTGTTATTCCATAAAGACCAACTTTGCTTTGTTTTGAGTTTATTAAATTTTAGTTGAAATACAAACGAAATTGAGACCGAGCCTAAAAAATTCAAGGAGCTTCGAAAATTAATCATCGAGCGCGTGAGAAAAAAATGTTCCTTCCAGGCGGAGAGGAGCAGCGCGTCCGAAAGAAATCTCGTTCGACTCGCGCGTCCCTAATTTCCCGAACATCCAGTTTCGGGAAGAGCGAAGCGATGATCGCGCGGCCGAGGGTGGCCCCCGAGGCCGACTTGATCGATCGTGATTCCACGCGCGTGTCCCTCCCTTGCCGCTTTTTTCTCATCTCTCCCGAGGATATTAATAGATTCCCGGGACGCGATTGAATCTTATCTGATTGCTTGTTTACCTTTGACTTTCTGCTGCTCGGATTGATTTCTTACTTTTCCGTGGGTGCAGGCGTTGTTTTTACATGCCCTGAGCTGTCGGTTTTATATATTATGTGGTAGCCGAAAATAACGTTGATTATTGCTTTTGTGGACAAAGTACTATGCATACAAAATCTCTATCTATCTATACTTTTCGTTCATATAACGAGAGTAGCCTGGTACAAAATTAACCAGTTGGGCTAGTTAACGAGTATTTTAAATGGAGCGCTTTTTAGCTAAAATTGCTGTCTAAATTAAATAAAAATAAATGGAAAATCATTTTAAAAGACAAAATATCATTACACTGAAATATTCATGAGCAAACATATTTAATTATTTGATAATGACAAAAAATAATAGCAATTTGTCGTTTTAAACTACAAAACAAGCTAATAAGAATTGGCTAAAAACTGCTTAACTTTTCTACCAGGGTAATATACCGTATTATTTATTAACTATAAGTTGAGTACAAGTTGGGAGAACACTATTTTAATTCATCCATCGCAACTATTACACATACGCCTGATAAAAAAAATATTAATAATACAAAGCATACCTTAGTCTCGCCCCGCCCCGCGGGCCCGAAAACTACAAGAGCCGACGTAAAAAATGTCGGTGAGCTCGCGGCTCGCGTTTCCCCGGAAAACATGCTTTCCGCATTATGTCGACGTGGTCCACGACTTTTACGAATCGCCTATCGAGCGCCGCCTGATCGATTATGCGTCCTTCCGCTCTCCTCCGAACTCCGGCGAAGGAAAATCGCTAGAAGGATACTCTTAACCTATGCAAGCGACTCGAGAGAACAACGAAAACCTTTATTGCGGCCGTCGAGCGGAAAGGAGCGATGACTCCCACGGAATGCGTATCGAGGCTCGATGGTTTTAATATTCTTTTTTAAACGTTGGCTCGTGCAATAAAATCAGTTTTATTGCGAAAAATTTTTAAAATTCAAAGTTAAAAATGTGCAATACGCGACGCGTGACCGCATACGACTTTGGATTAGAACAATTTAAAACAATAATATTCCAGAGTGATTCTAATGCTTTGAATGCAGCGGCGGTATAAAACCTCGTAAAAATTCAAACGCCTGTAAACATTTAAATATTCTTTTCACGAGCCGCCAGTTTAGCAGGCATTCATGACAACCGAAATTTTATAGAAACCAATGACATTCAGCCGCGTCGACAGCCGACTTTCCATCCTACTAAAATATCAAACTCTCATCTAAATATTGAAATCCCATCGACGGATCGCGGAAAAACAAACCGGTCGAGCCGGCGAGCGATAAATTTTTAATCCGCCCACTGCCCAAACGGCCGCAAAACTGCCCGTGAAAAAAAAAAAAAAATTCCTAGACGCCCTCGTTCAAGAGTCCTCCCTCCGCCGGCGCTCGCAAAGAGAGGAGTAAAAATCTAGATCAGGGATATGTTTGCCCGGCGAAAAACCCCTCTAAAATTAGAAAAGGAAAAAGAGGAAGGAGAGAGAGAGAGAGAGAGAGCGGCGCGTTTTTTTGCGTCGCCGCGCGGCCGAGAACACATATATGTATATACGTGTTCGCGGCCGGCGGGCGAATTTGAAAAGGAGGCGAACCGCGCGGGCAATCACGGCGCCTGCAATTTTTATCAAGTCCTCGCCGAGTCTTCCGGCCGTTGAATAATTCAGGGTCAACCAGGCCGCGAGCCGCCGAGGGTGTAGTGAGCGGGTGGCTGCGGGTCGCCGCTGCTGCTGAATTTTCGCGCGGGAACGACGCGCCGAAGGGGGTTTAGCGTGCTTTTTTCGGATTTACGAGCGGATTCGATTCCTTTCCCCTTTCATTGTTTGCGATTGATGGATTGGCGAGAATTGGGAGCTCTGGTGGAAGTGGAATTATTAACAATCTTTTACATAATTAACTTCGTTTAATTAATAGCGTTGTTTTTTAAAAACATAAGTAAAAAATAATGTTAAATTATGTTGATCCTTATTAAATTTCATCTTCAAAATAAACCGGCCACCCTTTCATCGCAAAGCAAAGCTACTTAAATAGGGAAAATTGATCGGATTTCAGGTTTCAAATTAATCCGCAATTTCTGCAATCTTCGGGGCCGTAACATCGCGTTCTCTTTGCCATTGTTGACCTGCAATGCCCTCTTGTCTTCCCAGCCCTGACCTGTCCCCGGTCCGATGTACCTTTCACTTCGCAAAATTCTAATCCGATTAAAAGATCGGCGAATGTGACTCTCTTGTTCCGTCATCGTCGCACGTTATTACCGCTAATACGGTTTCAATTGCTTCGGCCGGCTCGGATCAACTTAAAACTGTAATCACTTTCGATCCAGATGCGAGTTCGAATGTTTGTTTAAATTGATATGTTGAATAAATTAAATATAATAAAATCATTGTAAATATTGATTTTTAAGGATGAACGTACATGTCAATATTACCGCATATAAAGTGCAATGCAACTATAGTTAAAATTTAAATTAAAAAAAAAGAACTATTTCATTGCAAATTTTTCCTCGATAAAAATTCGCCAAGCACAAACGCAGTAATTTGCTAAAAAGCAGGAAAACCCTAGAAATCGCGCACAAAGCGCCCCAGAAAGCATATTTCAACCCCCGAAAAACAAGCCTTTCTCTCCCGAAATCAAAGCCCGGCTCGCAAAAAAAAAACGCGCGCGCCCCGCTTTATCGAATTTTCGAAAACACTCAGCGACAAATCGGCCGGCTCGAGCCACTCTCTCCCGGAGAGAGAAAGCCGCCCGTACCTATATACACGCCGCTCGGCTTCTCCTTCGTCCCCCGAGGGGTAATAAAACGGCAATTTAATTCATACACTTGATAAAACGCCGTAGGAGCGCAGGAGTTATTGTACCGGGCTGGAAGGGCTTATTTCGCAAATCATCGCCTCTCTCTCCGCGCTGGTAATGTATATTCGCGCGCCGCTGCGGCTCTCAAGAGAGAAGCGGTGGAGTAACTCTTCGATTGGGTGGCTGCGCGAGCGTCGATTAATTGTGATTAACCGCGAGGATTTTTTTGTCCCCTTTATTGGGCGCGCGGAATTTTCTTTCAATCGTCGTTCGCGTAATGGGAATTTTATATTTTTCAATTAATTAAATTGTTTTCTTTTTAAATTTGAATTTCTATCTAAATCTATTACGCTGTATAATAACAATCAATTTACTGCCTTTCAAAATTCAACGTAGGTACACGAAAAAATTCTGCGAGAAACGAAGTTTGATTTGACGAAAATTTTTCATCACGTTTGCAAAAAATCGACCCCACTAATATTTAGCGAATCGCTCCATATTTCATTTTCGCGCAAATATATAACCAGCTCTGCAAACGTGAAGACGCCTCCAATTTTTCCGACATCAAAATTTAAACCAATTTCCAAAAGCCCCCCCCCCCCTCTCTTTCGCTATACCCGCCGATAAAAAGAGGAAAAACTAAACGACGGCTCTTGCGTCCAGAGCGACCAGATTAAAATTTAAAAGAAATAAAATCGATCGGGGGAGTGAAAAATTCAAGCTCTCGTATTCCGACGCCTCGCCGAAAAAAAGCTGTATGAAAAGGTCACCCGGCGCGGGAATATTATAGATATATGTATATATGCAGGAATCGGAAAATTCGAGAAGTAGGCCGGGCGCGTACACGCAAGCGTTCTCGATAAGCGTATCTCTCGCGCGCTCCTTATCGCCGCACTTGCCGTAGATTGCGCGCGCGCGGTTTCAGGCGTTTTGCATCGCGCACACGTGTATACCTTCGCTCTCGGGAACGATCAAGGATAGGAGGTGAAGGAGGCAGCTGCGGATGAGACGATTGTTTGTATTTTCATTTCCCGCGAGTGGAAAATTTCGTTTTGCACGTTTATCGGTAGCAAAAGCAGTAACAAATCGCCATTATCCACTTAAAACGTATCCCATTCAGTGAAAATTGCGAAAAATCTATGAAAACCCATGCCAATCCGGCAGCTCCGCTCGGTCCTGCATTAGGCTCGAGAGGTTGAGAACCGCTCCCGCGTCCGGCAGCGCGCAGCCGGGGAGGCGAGAGAGCGCGCGAAGGGTTTTTTGCGCCGGGAGGAGGTGGGAGAGCTGGAGCCCGGCGGCATTCATCGCGATGCAGATGGCTTCCACCCCTCGCGGGAGCTGCGACTCTCTCTCTCTCTCTCTCGCTCCCTATTTTTTTTCATGCGAGCTGCCGCTGCCGCTCTCTCTCCTCTCTCGCGAGCTCCCGTGGCAAGCGTTTATGCCTGGCTTTTTAATTTCGGGTGTATGTATGTGCGCTGCTCCGAACGATATGCTTGGATTTTGAATCGATTGGAATTGCTGGAGAGGTAGTGTTCGTCTTTTTTTTTTCTTTTTTCTTGAGGGGCGTTGCGCCGAGTTGTTAAATATTTGAAGGTTCGAAATTTGGGCTTTGAATCAAAAGTTGGGTGGAAGCGATAAACGCGTAAGAGTACTTTCGACCTGGAAGATCAATTAACGTTGAAAGGGGAGTACTTTTGTAACTTTAATGACTAAGGCACTGTTTCTCCAACTTTAAGCTCTAATTAGCAAATAATATAACGCACTTTTATAGAGCGACAAAGTTTATACACTCGGGTTCTTCACAAGCTAGTGACTAATTTACTTCAAGAGCTTAAATAATAAATATTTTTTAACTGGTATATAAAGCAGTGCTGTTTCTCTGAAAACGAAACGCCACTTAAAATTCCTCCAGACAAATACAAGAAACCCAACCCAATAATCCACAAACCAGCGCTAAAACTGATTCTGCGCCAAACAAAAGAAGCCGGCGAACCGCTTACATCGAGTACGCGCGGCGCCGCCACCTCGATTTACAAGTCACGTAAAACATTCGCCGTCCGCACTTGCTGCGCACCGCATATGCACCGATGTGCCCCGGCCGACGTGTCGGGAATACACCTTCGCGTCGAAATTATCAGCTCGGGTTTGCATGGGATTAATGATATCCCGCGAGCTTTTTTCGACGAAACCGGCCGATCGATACAGGCGGCGATGAAACGATGCCGGGCTGATCGGTTTTAGCTGCTTGCTGAATGTGCGGGTGGAAATAATTAGGCTCGCTGCAAAAGCGGAGCTGCGTATTTCGATTGATCGCGAATTTAATCTTTAGTAAATCGCGGAATTCATTAATTCAAAAGCCCTTTTATTCGGAGCACTTCGCGGAATAGTTTCAAGCAACTTTGTCGATACAAACTTTTCAAAATAAAAAATTAATATTCCGTACTTTTACGAAGTACCAGATTTGAAGCAAATAATCCAAGTAAACTCAGCTATCGACAAGGTAGAGCAGCGTGGCCACGAGCAACGAGTAAACAGGCCATCTCGACAGGTGTACCCGAAGGCTGGTATCATCAACGATCACCGGCGAGGTCGCTTGGCATCCCCCCTCCCACACGAAATACTGTAATTGAGCCATCAAACCTCAATAAAATTAAAAGCCATTCACAGAGAAAAAGGCGAGGTAAAAAGTCCGAATCAATCATCAGCGGGCATAAACAGGCTCTCGAGACACCGCGGGGCTAAGCTAAAAAAAAAGCGAGAGCAAGAAAAACATATCGCTGAGAAAGCAAGTACCCCGAAAAAGAGAGGAGGGAGGGGCCGGGGAAGCTGGTGGGAACGTCCCCCTTCAATCAGAAGCTTTTTAGCGCCATTCTACTCCTCGCTGAAGGAGTCGTCGGCGACTGTTAATCCGGAACGACCACCTCGGCCTGTCAACTCGTGCGCGCACTCGAGAGAAAGAGAGAACTCTAAGAGAGAGAGAGAGGGAACCCGTTAACTCTTACGCGAGCGAATTTAATTTACAGCTCGTGCCGATTATCGCAGTTGCCGCAGAGGGCTGCTGCTGCTACTGCTGCTGCAAAGTGGCGTGACGGCTACTCTCTCTCTTTCTCTCTCTCCCTCCCGAGCGGAGAGAGAGAGAGTAACTTAAAGTCATATCAATCTCATTTATGCCAATTCTCGAGCCTCCTCGTCCCCAGCTCGTCGGCATTTTCATGACAATTGGCCGCCGTATGCAAATCGCCAGATTTGACACGTCTCGTTCCTCTCTCTCTCACTCCTATCGCGCCCGTTTTCCCGCTATCGAGACACATGTCGTCGGGGACACGAGCTAAGTGGTCTTGACGTTTAGAGGGAGCAGCCGTTCCTCCTTACACCTGCAGTCCTCCTGTATAGAGAGCTCTTTATATTTGCACGGCGACGAGCGCAGATAAGCGAGGCGGCGAATTGCCGCGTTTTTTTTTCAGCGAGAGGCGATCGCTTTCGTTTACGGCGATCGAGTATAGCTTTTGGGAAGGAGAGGACGTCTTTATTTTCGGGACAATGGGGGAGCAGAATCTTACACCTTCGAGCGCGCATCTCGATGCGGGAGATAATATTTTAACGTCACGCGGAGGCTGACGTATGGTAATACATAGTATATAGCTGACGCAAAGCAGATAATCGGACGGATAATAAACAAAATTATGCCGGTCGAACTGCGCAGCGGGACGAGCTTTAAACATTCCGTAATCGTCATTCCATTACGCCGATTGTATTATTATCGTGATAACCGCCACACACAAGTTGAGCAAACCGCGATAAAGAGGAAAAACCTTGGCGTAAAAGAGTCAGCCTGCTCGGAGATTCCGCTCTTTATCCGCGGACAATGGAAGAAAAAAATGTGACAGCCTTGAGCTCGTCTTTAACAAGCCGCCGTACTTTATGAAGTTACAAGCCGAAGTGCACACTCGAGAAGTAAAGGAAAAAAAAAAAAGAAACAAATTCCCCACCGAGAAAAAGTACGTTAATGCAGCAAAACAATGCGGCCGATTCGAAAGTTAAACAACTCGGCTCGAGAAGAAATGTTGCATGCCGCACAAAAGCCGCGCGATGAATTTCAATAAATTTGAAAGAAATTATAATAACCCACCTTGTACAACTCACTTAAGCCGGGCGAAAAGAAAAAAGAAAAAAAAAAGAAATCAGGATCGCGCGCACAAACCCGGGGATTAAATTAATCCTGCAGCGTGAAATCAAACTTACACAGTGTACGGGGCAATGTAAACAATTGTTGTTGGGAGTCGCGCGCGCCGCAGCCATCGTGCGAAACGAGCCGAATCCTCTCGGGCGCCTTAAAAAACATGAATCCGTCCGTCCGAGAGAGAGAGTCCATAATCCCTCTTACGAGTCGGTTGTTTTTTCAATCCGCCCAGGACCGAGAGAGCCTGGCTCCAATAAAGCGCAAAAACTGTTCTAATTAAAATATGAATCGCCGCGCTGCTGCTGCTGCTGCTGCCCGAGAGAGAGAGAGAGAGAGAGAGAGAGAGAGAGAGCGGCGTCGCGAAATTTTCGAGCAGAGCGCCTCCAGACAAACAGGCGTCGCGGGGAGAGAGCTCGTTTGCGACCCTCGTCAAGGATTCGTCAGAGAGACACGCTGACAGGTAGGAAAGAGAGAGAGAGAGAGTACAGGCTCTTTCTCTCTCTGTACTACATGAGAATGGTACAAGCGAGCCGAGAGCTGACCTCGCCGATCGACTCGGGGAAAAGTTTGCGCGACTGACGGCGGCATCGGAAGTGCATTCACGATGAGCGCTCGATATGTGTGTGTATGTGCAGCACGCGGCGCAGCCGGGACGGGGAGAAGGTCAGTCTCGCACGGTTTAAGACGGACTCTGCGGATTTCTTTCAATGACCGCGGGATTATATTTGCATCGGCCCGAGGCCCGAGATTCGGACCCCAATGCAGTTGGAGCTTGTAATGAAGTGTATAATTAGGGGCTTTGCCTCTTCGCTCGAAGGTCTGTGAAGTTTTGATCGAGAGAACGTTTTTAGATGAAGCTTGAACGGAAAGGTTCTTGTTTAGACATCGTTTTGCTCAACAAGTTACAAACAGTGTTAAAAAATGTTTTGTTTGTGTTTAAATACAAATCGACATCCAATTGAAGTCATCCACTTCGACCAGTGCTCGCACAAACTAAAAATCCACAAAAAATTACTGTGAAAAACATTTCTCGCGCCCATAAAGCCTAAGCCTCGGCCGACACGCTTACATAAGACACCCGGCTTCACTTTTATCCCGAAATCCACTATCACTGTACGTGGGTGTTGCATAAAGTTCGCCTTTCCCTCCGATCCCCCCAGCCTCGGTTGCGAAAGCTCTTTCGCGAATCATTATCGTAGATCTGGCACAATGTATTTAATCGACAGGCGCCACACATATACATTAATGACGATGCAGATTGCAAAATAAACGCGTCGCTCGCTCGCTCGCGCGCAAATCGCGCGCGCGCGCGTTATACATGAATGAAAATTAAAATCTGTCGCAATCGCCGGAGGAAAGTGCACGGCGGGCCTGCCGACTCGATCGCGCGCGCATATTATATCGATTAACCGGCCGGGCGCGAGAACTTGCCGATTCATTTTGTAAAATTAGAGCTGCTCGCGAGAGACTGGCCGGTGTTCGCACGGCGGTGTTATAAATAACCTGCGCCCCGTTCCCGATTATCGACGAGCGAGCCGAGCGACACGACGCGACCTTGTTTGCCTGCATGTACGAATGTTGTTGGTACAGCGAAAATGGAGTTTATTGCGAAATGCCGCCGAGCTGGGTGTTTTTTTTACGCTTGCGGGTGTATATTAGAATGGAATGCTGGCAGCAGACGATGGGATTCGATTACAAATAGATTACGAAAAAGCTTTCTCAGCGTAAAGACTCGTCATTTTCTTACATTATGCGCCTAAATATTATAGCAGGTCTCCTAAACGTAGCTTAACTATCCACCCTCGATACCCGGGAGCGATTTTCCCAGCAAGCGCGAGCTCGTAATGAAAAAAAAAGAAGACTGAAGCCGTCGCGCACATCCTCGAAAGCTAGCCGCGATTCAGGCGCAAGCTCTCCTTTCGGCCGCGGCGCGCTCACAGAAGAAGAAAGGAAGAAAAGGCCGCGGCGTTTAATGCGAAAAAGCCGGGCGGCTCGCGTCGGCGCACAAAAAGAGCTCGCGAGGCGCGCGCCGCGAAAAAGGTGCGAACGCGCGCTCACACTTACTAATTACTCGGCGCACGCACGCAGAAAGGGACAACCCCTCCCCCCATTCGGGCTCGCCGAGCCGCGAGGTTAATTAAAAAAAAAAAGGAGAGCGTCGCTCGGCGATGGGCCCGAGGCGCGCGAGGCGTTAATTGTCAGAGCTTTAGATAATTATGACGCGCGCGAGGCTCGTTGTCGATGTTTACCGAGCCTTGGGAGATTCAAGATCCGAGGTGTGGCTGGAGTGCCGAGTCTTTCAGAATTGCAAGAGGCTGCCGTCGTTCAAGCCGAGTTGCTCTTCTGTGCTGATTAAATGAAATTTTATATAAACATTTTTTGTTTTTTTTTGTTAAATTATGTTAGAAGAGGACGATTTCAAAGTGTCATTTGAATTGTGCCTAGTGTGCGCCCTAGATTTTTAGTAATTACTGTAGCTCATCAGCGTGAGATTTTATCTAAATGCTTGTTTAATCTAGGCCCTGCATATTTAGGGATTACTGTAGCTCGTCACAAATTTTACAAAATTTCTACAACAAATCCGCCCTCTTTACATTATATATTTTATTACTTTTTTAAACTATGCCTACCTACAGGATTATAGTTTAAAAATGTACATTAAAACAAATACTAATTTTACCCTGGTAGCTAATTAATATCCCTCAAAACTTTCTAAACTCTGAAAATTTAACGCTAATCCGTTACCAAGGTAAAATAACGAATAATAAAATTAGATTATCCTCCATACAGCACTACAGCTTATTATAGCCTAAATGAATAATTTTCTCATCGAAAAACGATTGATTTATTTCACCTGATGGAGACCAAAGCTCTCCACCCGTAAACCCAACCCCCAGCGGCCTGCCGTAGCGTTTTCTCACCGTCCACAAATCAGCGGAAAACATTCGCCGCGCGCACAACGAAATCGACAAAAAAAAAGGTCTCGCGGGGAAGCGCGCATTCAGATAACGATACGGCAGGTAACAGGCGGCGGCGCAGAGGCGCCCGATCGAGGTCACACGGCCGGCTGCGCGAGGCGCGCTGCTATGTACTGTTACAGATCTGTCAGGCGGGGTGCTGCCGCGCGGCAATAAAATCAGCCCGACGACCCATTTGAATTATGTGCGCTACAAGTAATATGGGCCGCCGAGTGCAATAAATATGTATCGGCGCTGCGCTTTGCCGCGGGGATTTCAGGGCGCCGGGGATAAAAACTGTTTGAGGGGCCTGCTGTTGCTGAGTTTGTTGAAAAGACAAATCTGGCGCAGGTTGCGAGGTACGAAGTTTGTCGTTAAACTGGGGGTTTGAACGATAAAGAGGTATTCGTTATCGAAAATAATCGCAGTACTTTGTTTGATATTTATATATAAATTTACTTGTTTTTTAACTACAGATTGTAATTCAATTCATCAATTGAAGTTAGACAGCAGCATAATGAGAAATTGAACTTGAGCTTTTACGTCAAAACATAAAACAATAAGGAAAGATTTTACTACAATTATTTTACTTACAATCAAATTTAATTTGAAATTATTCGAATTAATTAATACAGCTATATATTATAAGTACCCCCCATTAAAATTATTAACAATTCTATAATCATTAATTGTTACACAATGACCAAGGACATTTCACTCTCTCGGACGAGAGTCCAAAGTCCAGAAGGGGTCGGCCCCGCACTTCCCCTCGTCTCGGGCCCCGCTCACGAGAGTTCGAGGCCCCCGGCGCCCAGCGGTTCTCACTGCGCGCTCGCGATTAATGTTGCGCAATTATATGCATTGCCTTTAGGTGTGTCGAGAGAGCGTTAATTGCCGCCTTTGTGCCTGCGGTATTTTGTAGCTTTTCTGAGGGTTTCGCGGTGGACTCTTGGGAAGTGAATTTGCTTAATTTATGGCGGCCGGTACGGTGGTTTTGTTTTTTAAGCGGCTCGAGATTTGTGAGGACTAATTGTAGTTGGAATACGGAGATCAGGGCAATTGATTGGATTATTATTATTATTTGCAAGCAATTTAATACTTTCTATTAAAAAATCTTGTAAACACCATTTAATTGCAGTTTTTCTGATTCAGTGTTCATTATCTATTTATAATGTAATGGCTTGAACAAAAATTAATATTACACAGATTACGGGGAAATGATCTCTAAACTTTGATAGGACCTCACCTTTTGTCCTGTAAATTACAAAATAAATCAATAACTTAAAATGCAGCAAAATATTAAATATTAAAAAATAAAAAGTTTTTTTCTGCATAAAATATACTTTAATTACTCTTTACAGCAATCTTTTTTATTAAACATTTCAGGAAATATTAATAATTTCCCTATTTAAATATTAATATTATTGCCGCACATTTCCCGTGCACTCTCGCAAAGCTCGCCGATATTCGCATTGAAATAAAACATTTATCGGGAAAATCCCACATTATTCTTCGGCATCGAAAAAAAAATTCGTATCTCGCCATCGAACGACGGGGCTTCGTCGCGCGAAACACATTATTTAGTTCGATATTACGCGCGACTGGCCGTTTAGCAATCACAGAGCATGATGTGGTCGAAAATCGCGTCCTCCTCCTCCTCCTCCTGCCCTCCGCAAAATGATTTATTATTATACATTTCGGAACGGGGCAGTTAATTTAATTATAATATTTCGCGAGATTTATCTTCCCGGCGTGCATAATTTTCTGCCGGGCACAAAAGTCGCGGCAGCGTTTTTAATGAGGCGAGCTCCGCGCGCAACCGTTATCGCCGCTCGTGATTAAACTGTCAATTACGCCGCGCCAATGGGCAGCGCTAAAAATGCGCCATTTTGTTATCGCCCCCAGAGATGATGACAAATTTCTATTGACTGCCGGTTTGCCGGGATTTTCTGGGAAATGCCGATGCGGTTCTCAGCTATTTCGATGATCGACGGTTATTGGAATCTTTTAATATTATATTGCAGTGTGTTAATATTAGTCAAATAAACTTTATAGTTTATTCATTTTTTTTAAAGTTGAGGTCAAAATGTGGTCTTGAATACGAAAGTTTCGGCTTTGAAGAATACTTCTAAAAACTACGAAGGCTGTTCCGAAAATATATTATGGGATAGTTCGGCAGATAAAGGGCGTTCATTAAAAGCTGATGATATTTAATATATATTCTTAATGGATGTAGGTAGACGTATAATAAAAAATAATTACCAGCTTAGAAAATGTTATCAAAATTTTTTGTTCAGAATTCTTTTTAATTTTTTTTTATATTTCATTTATTTGCAGAATAAAGGCATACATTTTTAGGATACCCTGAATAATCGAAACTCCCAAAATTCTACAAATATTTTTGTTAGGTTTCTATGTTTAAAAATACAACGCTTATCGGCGATCTTCGATAAAAAGTTTAAAAAAAATCCCAAAAAATGCCACGGGCACAGTTTGAGTAAACACAAAGTACGATTCGCGTTAAGAGTAACGAGGAAACTATATCGTAAGTATATAATTTAGTCCGACAAAAACACACGCCGTCGTCTGAAAATTTACGCGTATTTTTATCACCGATAAATATTGACAGTCGAGGATTCGAGGTTCCGCCGACTTCACGCAATCGTGGTAACTCGCGCGACATTAAAAACCGCGCTCTTTCGACAGTTGCGTAAGAAAATCGCGCTAATCTACACTTTCGATCGTCTAGCGTAGACGCCAGATACGCCGAGCAAACACATCGCTGCGCCACTGCCTAGCTGTTTGAGTAGCAGGACATTGTAAATTTAAATAACATGTGCGATTGCGCTCGAAAAACACTCACGTCTAAAGGTCGCAGAAAACCTGTGCATACAGTGGAAAAGTACCGGAGGGCGCCGCTAATGATCGATCTCGCGTGCTCAGTCACTCGCCCTACATCAATTATCAATTTCACATTTTTTGTGTTAACATTCTTAAAATTACTTCATTATTTACAGATTAACAATGAAAATACTAAGTATGTAGAGTAAATGATTTTCTTAAGCAAGCTGTATTAATTTGACTATACCTAATACTTTCTTTTCGTTATTACTTCGTAATTATTAACCATTGTCAACTGTAAAAAATTTAAGAACCGCAAACTTCCCTCCTGCTATGTTTGTAATGTTTAAAGGCCTGTAATTATCTGCGTGTGGGCGCACGTGCCGATTCTAACGTTTTCATTCATAAAATTGTCTGTTTGCCTGACTAAATTATTCGTCATTAAAAGTCAATTTTGATAAACACAAACAGAGCTGGGGTCTGATGCAAATCTAGAAGCGAAGAAGAAAATTTGCCTTATCTGAATAATTTTTCCATTTAATTTTAAAATCCTTTCAAGTTGCATTTTTCAAGTACAAACCGACATTTCCAATTATAGATATATAAATTTTAATATTCGAAAAAAATATTTATTTGCATTACACGAATCTTTTAAGCATTTTCAAACGTTCTTAACATCAATTTTTTATTGCCATCTTTAAATTTTCAAAATTTAAAATTTTTAACGATATTATCGCTGCGCTGCTACCTGCTTAAGCTGTTACACCTTACGAAAGCCATGCATCTACCATAAAAGCTAATCTGCTACATAGATTTCCAAATTAACTAATGAAGCAACGAAGCAAGCGAGCAGTATTTGAATGCTATCTTGTATACCTGAGAGCAAAGGTGCCACTAAGTACTTTTCAAATCAAGCGACTCTTTATCTCGATCCTAAATGAACCGAGACTCTGGTCACTTTAAAATCAATTAGTCCGCAGCCGAGAAACTTTGTCTTTCGTCGACACCTGCCCGAGCGCACGCAAAACGCGTGCGCAAAAGAGATAGCGTCGCGCCGCGCTGCACGGACAATGGCGCGTCATTGTCGGACGACAATGTGCATTGAGCATTGAACTTCGCGCGGGTAATCCGGTTGTGCGCGCCTCGCACGCTATGAAAAAAGCCGTAGCTGCTGTTTAATCGTGACGTGATTACAAAGTCGCTGGAAAAAGGTTCGACCCGTCGCCTCCGTTTCAAGCGAAGGACTTTCACTCGCAGCGTTTGTGGGCTTTTAGCGAGGGTTGCTTTATCTTTGTTACGAAAGAAACTTTATTTATTTATTTATTTATTTGACCAAAAAAAAAAGCATAAACTTTATTTCGTTATTTTATTCTAACATTTATTTATGATTTTCTTGTATACTTGGGGGAGAAATGTTTATGCCGAGCACAGAAATGGGAATGAATATTTTATATTTTTTCTCCTTTCTACACGGAACACTTCAGAAAAAAGTATAATTTAACAAAAAATGATAATCGATTATCGATTATAAGATCTTAAAAATCTACATAGTTTTTGACTAGACTTTGCAATCGAAATGCTCTTGTCTTGGAAACTTAAAATTAATTTCTGTACCGTTACATGACATCGCTCTACATAGTTATGCTACCTCGAATATTATAGGTGCCAATTAGCGACGGGGGTCATCGGCGTGTTTTCACAAACAAAGCACGTGTTTCGGTCCAGCGGTGCTTGTCCCGATCGGCAGAGACTAAGGCATCGACCTCGAAGTCCGAATCGATCCCCTTTCTCCCTTACCGATCGACCCCACCGAAGACCCCAAACCTACAGCTAATCCCCCCTTCCCCAAGTCGTGCAAAGCTCTCGAGCGAGACCCGCAGTATAGCCAAGCTTTCGGTACTCGTGCACTCAGCGCAATCATCGTACTTTACTAAATTGACACACCGATCAGGCGCATGCGTGAGCCTCCAACGCAACCCGGGCGCAGATTCCACCTCCGTCGCTCCGAGATGTCCGTAAGACATTATTTTTGAATAATGTGCCCGAAAATTTCGGACTGACGGGGATTCGAACCGACGCCCTAAGCAATGTTTGTCTTGGGAAGCAAGTACCTTACCGCCTGAGCCAAACATTGCTCTCGTCGTAGCACTTATGAAGAACGAAGAACTCGGCACATTTCGTATTTGTACGTTATATTCTCCTTGTCAGCGTCAATCTTACTTTTTTACTTATCATTTTTCTTGGAGCCTTTCCACGAGCTCCTTTTATATCCTATTTTTTCCGTCGTGCAGCGCGGAGAAGACTCGTCTCTCTCGCGCGCTCTTTATTATTCCAAGCGCCGCGCGAAAAAGGAGAGACACTACAATGGAGGATCACCTGTTGACTAGGCACACTTCGATCGGATGCACGCCGTCGTTTTATTAATATTCATCTGCAAAGGCGTACTCTTTAATTTTTACTTAATAATATAGATTCCTCGAAAATAAAGTTGTGGAGGAGGAAGGTATCTTAAGGATTCCTGGAGAAAGCATATTATAAAGTGGTAGTCAGTTTTTTTAATCCTAAAAAAACTGTTTATATATCTTTTCAAGAAACAATCATTTGTTTCGGTCAAAATTTTACATGAACATGTGTTATTGCCTCGTTTGTGCCAAAAGATTTGTGGCAGAATAGACTGAAAATACACTTAGAGAAAGTCTACTTTAAAGAAGAAATTTCCTTAATGACTACAATTTTCTTGAGGATTAGAAAACCCGATAATTATTTTGTAATATCAGGTCGCATTTAATTTTTATTTCTCATTTTCATATTAGAATATAGAAGTTTATAAATTATAAATGTTTATTAAATGAACAAAAAAACAAAGAAATGTAAAAGTATTTTAAATTCATTATAATAAAAAGAAAATAATTAATTTTATAATATAATATTTATTTATGTATAATATTTATTCAGTATTATTATTATTATTATTATCAATGAAAAATTGTGAAAAAACTACGTACAATTTAAATATTTTCTTTTAAAAAGAAGGATTTAAACTCGAAAGCATAAATTCAAAGTTAAAAAATTCAAATTCGTCAAACTTAAATCGTTCCTTGAAGCTGGCAGTTTTCTCGTGGCCAGAAATAACCTTCGTGACAAGCAGACAGAGGCATTTAGGAATGCAGATGTAGCGAGATGTAGAGGGCGCACACAATGGAGACAAACGTTTCCATGCATAAACACACTCGAAGCGGGCCCGGAAGCTTCCCGTTTCCGAGTCGAAGGGCAATGTGTAGACTGCTTACTCTTTGCTTTTTTTGCGAGAAAAGTCGCGTAAGCAGAGTCGCTGGGTTTATCAATTTATTATTAGTATAGTTTGCCAGAGATATAAATTAAAATTCTTCCGTTCTTAAAAGCATTTAGAAAAAATTCTTCCTCTACAAAGTTATTAAGCTTCATTAAGAACTTAAAATAACCCATTAATGGAGAAAACAAAATGGCAGACGTTAAAATCCGACAGAGTAAAAGCGCCATCTATGTTTCTTTTTAATGTAAATAAAATAGATTATAGTTTATAGTTCTTTGCTGCGAAAATTTACACGAGAAGTTATTTTTTTTTTTTTACATTCTTCAAATGACCTTGTTTAATAATATTGTACGTGACTTTGAAAAAAAATCTTATAAATTGATTTTCAATCAAAAAAATTTTTTTTGAATTTAGTAAAAAATGATATTTATTAAAAATAAAGTTGGCTTATACCACCTCTTGTAATACCTAATAATCGATCACATAATAGATATATCTAACATTACTTTACTTTTAAAATAATTTTCTAATTCTAAATAAAACTTTAACCAACCAGTATATCTCCTCCAATGCCATTAGTCTCCACGCATTAAAAATAACTCTTACAACGTCTTCCTCCCGTCCAACTCTCGCCGTCGAGCAAATTACCATAAATAAATATTTCAAATTTTAAAATTCACGTCCTTATCTCTCTGCTGGGGCCGAAAACGCGCCAGATCGCCGCTTTCGGATATATACGCACCGCCCCTCGTTGTGTATACGATCAAGAACATTGATTTAAATCACAATGGGCCCCATCCGAGCATTGTCGAACGCGACTCTTTTCCGCTTTCCCGCAGCCTATCAATCGAGTCGCGCGAGATTTCTCATGTGCCACTTGTAGCTCGCGGAAAACCGCCAGAATTGCGCCGAAAATTCTGATCTGATTTTCATGAGGACTGTTTTGTTTGTTGCAGATTTACGCGCTCCAGGAGAATGTCCGTGGAAGGTTAATGTAAAAGGCTGTCAAGTAATAGGTAATAATTTTTATTTTGTTTCTATATTTTATGTTATGAAAATGTTAGTTTTAATGCAGTTTAAAATTTAATAAGTAATAACATTTTTTATTCGTGGTTTTTTACTTATTTTTATGTTATTTTTGACTTTCTTGAGATTAAAGTAGTTTATTGTTTGCTTTTTTGTGATTAAAGATGTTTTATGAGCATCATTCTAAAGTTCAATAATCAACATCATTGATTAAGATTATAACTTGGGACAAATTTCCTAGAAAATTTCAAGAAATTTTTAAATGTATAATGTAAAATTTTTTCCTGTGAATATTTTTTAAATCTCTAAAAAAAACTATGTCTTTTTCTACATCCATCACCTTCGACAACTTGAACATTCTAATAAAATGAAAAACAATTTATCGCGACAGCTTGAAATTCGCAACAAGGCGCCATCGAGCAACTAAAATTTATTCACGCACCCAAAAATCCACATAACGCTTATAAACAACCTCGATATCTCGAGCCGTTCCCCCGAAGAAATCCAAGAAAGCGTCTCGCGCACGTAGCCATTATTTTCTCCCCGTCCCACCGCTCAGAGGGCGCTCCAATGCGCGCACGAAACTCGCCGCGGAGACTTTTCAAGTTCCCTCGGAGCGGCGGCTTTCCTTGCGCCCCTCCCCCCGCCGCGCGCCTCGCACGCATTGTGCGCCGGCTTTTTTCGCGTCCTTTCTATGATTATCTACGACGCGCTCTCTGCTCTCTCTCTCTCTCCCATTATTGCTCGTGGAGCGCGCGCGTGCGCCCCGCAACAGGTCCTTTTTTTTCCAAGGAGCGCCGCGGATTTCGGGCTAAATGGATGAAACTGAGCGTGATAATGGCCCAAAGCGGAATTTAAGTGACGTTTGCCATTCAGGGCCCCGGAGGAGGAGCTTTGATGTCGCTGCGAGAGAGAGGCGCACGGCCTTTTTTGTCTTTCTATCGAGGTATATCGGGGGTTTTAAGGGTTAAAAGTTCGGAAGATTCCTCTTGCGGCGAGCTGATTTTATCGGCGGGGCTTTTGTGCCCTGGCCGCAATGTTTGCTGCGCGGAAGACTTGTTGAGCCTTTGTGCAGATTCGTCTTCGGCTCTCTTTTTTTTCATTCGGCTTAGAGCGTCACGGATTTGCTTTGAAGCCGCGGCTTAGAATAATTGGATTCGAGAACGAAACCTATATTAAATTGAAAATTCAAAACATTGCATTCGCCTTTTTTAGTGCGCAATTATTTAATTTTAATCGAGCGATACATTATTGTCCCATTCGTCGAGCCACTTGATAATTGCGCGAGTAAACATCGCGTATTTACGTCTTTTGTGCCACGCTTCTTTTGTACACCGCTCTCCAAACCAAACATTAATTTTTCCGTATCATTAAAGCTGTTTAGTTCCGCAGTTCCGCCTATATTTACACGCCCAATTTTCCAATGACTCGATAAAATTCTTTATAACTCGATCGGATGAATTTTTCAAATTCTCCGCGCCGCTTGAATTCGACGGCGGTAAATAGGAGCTCTCCGCTCGATAGTCCAACGCCAACGCGTGGCAGCGCGTGTCGAGCTCTCGATACAACGCCGTCTAATCACGTGCTTATATACGTTCGCGCACGCGCGCCCACGCATTATCGTCGAGTTTTATCTAATTACACTTGCTGTTTGCCTACGAGCTACCTGTGGAGCGAGCACATCTCAAACACAAGTGGCGGATGCACGCACACGTGACGTGAAAATGTCGCGCAAGGAAGTCGCCCGGGCTGGAGCAGCTGTGCGGGCACATATTCGGAGACGCGCGGATATTTTCGACCGCGGAAAAGGATCCCCGGTGGATTCGAAGGAGAGTGAGTGATCGGAACGGGACGGAGTTTGTTTTGGAAGTGAGGATGACGGAGTTGCTTTTTTTCTAATGCTGTTTGGGCGTGGCGAATATGCAGCAAATCTGTAAGGCACAAGTAGACAGGAAACAGTGGCACTTGTACAGTAGAGGCGGGCTTTAATTTTGTTTTGAAGCCGCCTTTGACGAATGACGAGTCTCAGAAAGGATGGACTTGTAGATAGTTTTTTTTTTTGAGAGTAAAGTATGTAACAGACTGTGAAATGTAATAAATAAATTAAAATTATTGAAAATTATTTGATTTTATACGAGGCGTGAATGAGATTTTTACAATAAATATTGAGAATATCTGGTTTTTGTAGCTTAAGCAGTAAGTTTTCAAATATGTTACAAAACGAGTTATATAATTGTCAACAAATCTTATCTTGTAACCTTCAGAAGATATTAAATTATGCAAATTGTTAAGAAAAATGATGTAATCACTTTTGATGTTTGTTAAAAGTTTTAAATCTAAATAGGTGTAAATTTTTAATACTAAATTAATTAAAAAACATAGTACATGAATTCACATTTTGCGGCTGATATGTAGACAGCATTAATTTTTAATTGTAATTTATTGTATTAAATTTGTTGAGAAGTAGGCCGAATATTCAATTTTCAAATTATTTATTTCAGTCAATTATAAATTAATCTTTTTGTTTCTTTCATTTATCCTTACTTGATCAAAAAGTAAAACATTCATTATCGTATAAGCGACCGGTATTTTAAATTACTCTAATATTTATTAATCTTTTAAATGTCAATTACTGAAACTGACCCAAAACGACAACCTGTAAAGTATATAAAATTTTAAATTATATCATTTACTCGTTCCAATTGAAACCGAGAAACCCAGAGTTCGCAATTAACTCGTGGGAAAATCACCTCTCGCCAACCAATTTACAAGCAACTTCTTAATAAACTAGACACGTGGACACTCCACTCTCCACATCGGCGAGCCTCGTCTCAGCCCAAGCCAAGGAGTCCCGGCTGGCTCGTTCCTATTCCGCTCCGTCCGACGGCTTCCCGGCTCGGCCGTGTGGCGGCGCACGTGCCGCCGCCGCGCGGCGGGTCTGACGTCAGCGACAGAAGTCGCTCTGGCCCCGCCCCTTCGATGGAGTGGCGAGCTCGCGCATTGGCCCGGCACAATGATGGCAGACGCGCTCGGCCAATCGATCGGCGCGTCCGCGGCGCCCCGGGGAGTCGCTCTGCGCAGACGCGCGGCGACCCGCGTCGGGGTGGGGAGAGGCCTCCGCTGCCGGCCGTAGAAGGGCTACGGCTTACGGCACGCCGGCCGGGAGGGGGGATCGCGAGCCAGAGAGAGAGAGAGAGAGAGAGAGAGAGTGAGAGTCGAGGCAGGACAGCGTGGGACAGCTCGCATAGCTCTTTTAAAAAGCTGCAAGCCTCAGAACGGCCAGTGCTTTGCCCGAGAGCGGAGGTATCGAATCTTCGCTCCTCAACTCGACTCGTGCCTCCTTACGTTTACGCAGAGTATATAATATAAAGCAGAGTCGAGCGCAAGCAGACGCTTGTTTTACGCATCTACGCAATCAATTCGGTACAATTGTTTCGTATTGTTTCATCCGGTGTGCCACGGTGCACGCGAGTGCAGAGAGACGACCGCTGTCTTTTCCGTACGGCGGAAAACTGCAGCGGAGGAAAGTTGTGTGCTACGTCGGAAAGAAGGCAGGAAAAATTTCGAAAGAGCGCGCCGCAGGGGCTTACGCCATTCGTCGAGCCGAGTCTTACGACGCAGCCAGTCAGCGCAGAGTAGCAGAAGAGAGAGAGAGAGCGAGAGAAGGAGAGAGCGACTGAGCGGCCCGTGCCGAAGACTTGGTAGGGGCAAGTGACAGTGTGCTTCAGTTCTCGTTCGGACCTCGTGAGGGACGGTCGTGCTTTGGAACGCTCTGCCGCACACACACACATACACAGAGCCATCGAGAACTTTGAAGAAGGATATATTGTCAGTGCCACAGGACTGCCGTGTTTTTTTTTGCCAATGAACTGTGCGCGATTCAAGACCAGTGACCGTTCGAGGTATCAATCGTGTTAACGAAACTCGAATGACTCTCGCAGTGTCGCAGACTCTCAGCAGAGCGATTGATGTATCGCAGAGGGACAGACTCTATCGTCGGTTCGTGTGACGGGCGACGTAATTGTCTCTAAAATAAATAACCAGCCAGATAGCGGATCATCTCCGAGTATCTTATCGGTAGCAGCCGCCTTTTGCTATCGATAGCTCGTGAGCCTCCTCGCAGGGCTCGTGATTAGCAGGATTTTTCTCGTGGCTCCGGTTTCCCACAAAATCATTCAAACTGTACGGCCCACGAGACGACGATATGTTGACCATGGAGTCTGACCTGAAGGGCGGGAGCCTCGTGGGGCAGATGCCGCCGCACCACCAGGGTGTCTCGCCGATGGGCCATCACACGAGCGTCGTCTCCCCGTACGGCTCTCTGGGCTCGCTGGTCCACAGCCCGACTCTCTCGACGAGTCCGCCCAACACCGGCATCGCCAGCCTCTCCCTGCAGCACCATCACCAGAGCCAGCAGCATCACTACAGTTCGATGCAGGCTGCCGCCGCGGCCGTGGCCCAGCAGCAGGCCCAGCAGGTCCACTCGCAGCAGCAGCAGCAGCACTCCCAGAGCATGCACTCGCTGCAGCAGCAGCAGCAACAGCAGCAGCAGCAGAACGCTGTCCAGCAGGCGCAGCAGCAACAGCAGCAGCATCACGCGCACCAGCAGGCGCAGCAGCAGCAGCACCAGCCACCCAACAACAACAACAACACCAGCAAGAACAACAATAACGACAGGGTCAAGAGGCCGATGAACGCCTTCATGGTCTGGTCCCGGGGGCAGCGGCGAAAGATGGCCCAGGATAACCCGAAGATGCACAACTCGGAGATCTCGAAGCGCCTCGGCGCCGAGTGGAAGCTGCTGAGCGAGGGCGAGAAGCGGCCCTTCATCGACGAGGCCAAGCGGCTGAGGGCGGTCCACATGAAGGAGCACCCCGACTACAAATACAGGCCCCGACGCAAGACAAAAACCCTCCTGAAGAAGGAAAAGTTCCCGCTCGGCGGCGGCGTGCCCGGAGTCGGCGGCATGATCGGAGTCGACCAGCGCCAGGTATCGAACGCCGGCGGCCCCCAGCAGTCCCAGCTGCCCCGCGAGGTCTACCAGACGATGACCAACGGCTACATGCCCAACGGCTACATGATGCACGACCCAACGGCCGCCGCCTACCAGCAGCACTACGGCGGCCACATGAGCAGCGCCGCGTCAACGGGCTACCCCCGATACGACATGGGCCACCACCTCGGCGGCGGCTCGCCCTCGCCCATCAACAGTTACATCAACGGCTACGGCGGCTACGGGCCCACCACCGTCCCAGGCGGCTCGCCCTCCCCGTACCACCAGGCCCAGCCCGGCTCCCAAATGTCCAGTCACAGCCCATCGGGCAGCAGTATAAAGAGCGAGCCGACCAGTCCCGCGAGCGCCGGCATCCACACGCCCACGCCCAGCGGGCCCAACTCGAGCTCCGTGCAGCAGCCCGTCAAGCGGGAGTACAGCATGCAGCAGCAACAGCAGCAGCAACAGCAACAGCAGCAGCAGGGCGAGCTCCAGCAGATGCTCATGTACATGTCCGCCGATCAGAACGTCATGCAGCACAGCGTTTACTCGCCGGGCCCATCGCCGGACTCTCTCGGAGGAGTGCAACATCAATCCGTGATGCCTCCCCTTACTCATATGTAAGCGTTACTCTTTTTGAAATAACAAAGTAGATTTTAGGCTCATAATTTTAGGTTAATATAACGTGTAATTATAACTTGAAGAAGGCTTGTGAAAATAATCTTAGTTGTAAAGAAATTCCATGTGATCTTATGATATAGTATATTGCCTTTAAGTTTTCACAAGCGCCAAGCATTTTATTTCTTTTCTTTTTTTTTTTGTTTTTTTTTTACTTTTTTTTTTATCTTTTTGAGTTCTCGTTGAGGAAGAGCAAATAAAAATTTATAAGATATTATAATTGTACATTATTGTAAATTTATATTGTTTTCATTGAAAAACTTGGATCGTTTATTTATAAAATTTATAAATGCTTCTAAAGACATTTCGTTAGTATGTATATTTTAAAGTGTAAACGTTACAATAAAATATGTCTTTAAAGCGTGTAACTATTTTTATCTTATTTTTATTAAAAAAAAAAAATACACTTGACTGCATCTTCGAGCAAAGTCAAAGTGCTTGTATCTTGCAACGATATTATATAAAGATATTTAGCTAAACATACAACACTGAATTATTATTTATTCATCCTGTTTACTTTCCTCGCCGAGCCACGTCAATTGAAAAGTTGTCAAACAAACTTAGTTGCGTGGAAATATTCGAGCACTCGACCTGCGGGTCTCGATCAATTCAGATTTCATTCATCGCGTTTCATTCATACATAACTTTATCGTCAAGTGCAAGCATTTCGTCTTGTTCCAAAAGCATGCAAATTATAAAGTCTTGGAAAAAATGACACATTAGTCAGGACTTGCGGGACGAAAGTCCCTCTCTTTTCTAACGTCCTTATAACGTCAAAGGCGAAGGGATTGGAGCCTAACTCTTGATTAACCAAACAATATTAACAATGATAAAAAAAGCAGGATTAACGTGCTTTCTAAAGTGTACATGTATTTGCTCTGGAATGATGCTTATTTCGCTCCAAAACGAATCCAATCCCTCGCCGCGTCCGACGGCGACGAGTCTTGGAAGCGCGCTCGCGGTTTCCTCGCTCGGTGGATCCGCGATAATTATTGTTTTTTTTATTTTATTTTTCGCATAAGATAAACAAAACGATAATGACCGCGCTCCGCCGCCTCCTCGGCCACCAACTATCTCTTTGTAATCTTAATGCTTAATAAACTTTTAAAAACTAATTCGTGAAAGATCGAAAAAAAGCAAAATTAACCTAACGCAGAACTATCACTGACCTCGTAGGCTAGCTTAGAGGACGGCTATGGATGAACGAGCCCTACCCGAGAGACGGGCAGACCCTCGAGAATGAGACTCCGAGAGACGGACGGGGAGAGAATGAGAGAGAAAGAAAGCTTATAAGCTCGATTTTTGCTTATTGCACACACAATATCGCGTGGGGCCATCACGCGTCCTCCGCCGTCGCCGCCGCCGCCGCCGCCGCCGCCGACGCCGAAAGCACGGTTTTCGTTTAATGCGATCGCCGTGATTTTCGCCGACGACACACAATGAACACACGAGAGCCAGCGAGGATCTGGAGCCAGGAACACCAACGCACCGACAAAAAATACTACAGATTATATATATACCAACAGCTAAATTTTTCGCTCAGCTTCCGTTTGTATTCAAATTGGCAATGACAATTTTTCTTTTCTTTTACCTTGTAATTTTGTGCGACACGCCGACGTTCTTCTTGTACGAAAAGCTCAGCATGCGAGAGAGAGATATAAGCGAGAAAGGTCCCTCTCGCAGAGGCGAAGCCTCGCCGCCCCGGCAAGGAATGTATCGACGCTCTGTATTTGCCGAGGCAGCGACGCTTTTTTCGCCTTCGAGGGAGACGGAGAGAGAGAGACTTTTCTCGCTCCACCGGCGAGTCGATTAATATATACATCTTCGTGGGCTCGACGTTTTCGCGGCGGCGGAGACGGCAAAGACCCCCACGTTCGCGAGAACTCGCCGCGATATTCTCGCGATCTTTTTTTTTTTTTTTCAAGGATTAATCAGTGCGCGAGGCATTCGGCGATGATGACGCGTGGCAGTTCTTTTTCTCGATTTCTTTGACACATGATGTATCTCGTCCAACTCGGCGCTTCTCTTCTTGATTTGTACATTTTGTAAAATACGAGCGGTAGTTACCATATGATTCGATAAAGTGCTCTATATTGAAAGAAATGTTTTATTTAAACGCGAAAAAAAAGGGCGAGCGCGCGCACGACTGTCGGCGATCGCGTCTCCGCGGAATCGCCGAGCGGAATCGCCGACGGCGAACGTCGAAGCAGCAGAAAAAAAAATCGTTTTCCAAACATTTTATCTCTCCGAACTCGTTGCCAATCATTGGACGTTGTTGGACTACTTTTTTTAATTTGTTCACTCGAGAAAAAGAATTGAGAAACGCTAAAAAAAAGAATTATCAGAGTACACTGAGTGTATGCAGAAAGCTCGTTATCCTCGAAATTATCACTGTGATAAAAGAGAAATAGTGCGAGGATAATGAAATCGTGTAGATTTTATGTACCGAAATCGACGGCGCGGAGGGGGTTTCAACAATTAGCGTCTCCTCCACTTTCGGTTGAACAATTTCGCGTCCCGACATCAGTGACTTCAGAATTAAAAAAAAAAAAAAAAAAATACTCCACCAACCCCCTTCGAGACTAACCAGTCGGATAGTATACGAATTGTAAATAATATTTATATATATATATAAACGAGACAATGTGTAAACATAATGGATGTGTATATTTCATTTGTATATATATTATATCAGCATAAAAGTTAGGGTATCCGTTTCTTTCCTTCCGCCTCCTCTCTAGAAGAGAGGCGGAGATCCTTTTCCGACGCGTAGCGCGAGAAAGGTATTACGAGGTAAAGGCACGAGTGCGAGAGCGGACAGAAATATTGTGCGAAAGAAAAGGGTACGCAGTGCGAGTGTGATTTTTTTTTGTTTTACATTGCCAGAGAGAAAATGAGAGAGAGAGAGAGAGAGATGTGAGAACGTGTGCGATTTTACTCGTAGTATTTATTTGTAAAACGCGCGTTAAGTATCACGGCATAAATAGTTTCGATCAAAGTAATCCCGCGTACAATTCTCCTGCGTCACTCGCGTAAGTGTTCATAAATATAAACAAATCTGTGCGCTTCAATGCTTCCACGTATCTGTGAACATTTGCGCGAACGACTCCTATATATGTATATACAAGACTTAAGAAAAATTCTATATATAACAATCAGCGAATTTAAGAGAGAAGGCAACGCCATCAAATATGATGCATTAGATTTACGTCGATTATGTATACATATATATATCGCACGAATCATTAAATAAATAAAAAAAAAATTAAATAAATACATAGACGTCCGTATACTTCTTTGTTCCGCACGGCGAGAAAAAAGCGAAAATATATATTGAAAAGCCGCGTCCGCGGAGGGTAAGAGAACGGAGAACTGCTTGCTCCAGCACGGCAAGGAGGACACGCATTGATTTAGAAATAAACGCAAAACTCTAAAGAACGCCCTTGTAAATATATATATCTGTCTGAGTGTCTTCGAGAGACGTCATTCTTTTTAAGCCAAAGCGCGTAAAATCAATACAAAGCAGACACTACATTGCGAAAAAAGGATTGATCCAATTGTAAAACCGCCTCAGTTCTCCGTTATATTTTATTTTTATTACTACGTACTATTATTATTATCATTACGCGTACTACAATTATGACACTATTATCATGAAAGCGTTCTTACGAAAAGAAAAAAAAAATAATTAAATTAGTATTATTAATTTTAATCACTCGTCTTTTTATTACACGACTCTCCACCCGCCCACCTCTCTCCTTCCCGACGATCCCCTCACTCTGTGTTTTCAGTTCGAGGTCAAACCCGATAAACTTTTTAATTTTGCAGTTCCCCTTTGTTCCCCCGGCACGCTTTAAAGAGATGCGCGGGCACGAATTGCACGAACGTGGCCGAGCCTAAGTTCTCTCGGACAAGTGCGGTGTGTGGCGCGCGCGAGCAAAGTGCGCAGCTTCGAGAGCTAATAATCTGCGCTTTGGCCCGCCGCTAAATGGGGCGAAACTATTTTTAATTAGAGTAACCGCAGCTTCTCTATATTGCCTGCTGGGTGTCGGGCGGTTTGATTTATCGCTTTTATTTTCTTCCTGGTGCACTGGGCTTTCTTTTTTATTTTTACTGTGATGATAATAACTACTTTAATAAGATGTATTAATTGCATGCTTTTTCTTTCTTCCTGCGATTTAAAGACATATGTAAATTATTTTAAATACTGCAATTGCGAGTGTAATATTTTCATAATAAGCATGGTTGTGCGAATTTTTCACTTTAAAATCTGAAGCAAAAGTTGTAAAACACTTTTTTTCACGACAGAAGAGTAACTTTCTCTTTCAGAAAGTAAACAATTTACAAAAACTCGTAAATTTATGGTAATATTTGCAATAATAGACTGTCTCGTGAAAGCTTTCCCTTTGAAACTCGCTGAAAATATTTTATTTCGAGCGCTATATTGGTTTTTAGTATTATCAATCCAAAAGTTATTTTCAAACTTTTTCAGTAAAGTTTCGTCATTTTATTTTCCAGCTATTTTAATAAGCCACCTTATCGATATTAACTTTTTACAAAACACCGTATATTTCCAAGCAAAAAAGTGTATATAACACAATATAATTTTAAAAATATCCCTCAATATTTCACAAATCCGCGGCGCTTCGATTACGAATTTCTCCGCGCGTATCGCCGCCCGAATCGATATAAAAATCAGTAAGCGCGATTGAAAATCCATTAAATTTCAACGGTAATTCGCGCGAATGTATATTAAAGCAGATCTCGCGCAGCGTCAAATAAATTCGGACGGTAAAATAATCTCGGCGCGCACTCCACTTTTGATCCGGCATTTTACATAATGCAGCAGAATTACAAAAATTCGGAGAAAAGCAAATCGCGATATTTAGTCTTTCTCTCTCTCTCTCTCTCTCGAGTTCACCTCCCCCCGCATTTGCATGTACGAGAAGGAGGGGAGGGCTTTTAAATCGAAAATACGAGTCGCACATGACAAACAGGGCGTTTATGCGCGAAACTATGGAATATTTATTGGCTCTTTCTCTCCCTCCCTCTCTCTCTCTTTCTCCGCGTTTGCGTACATATACATATTTATATCGCGGCAGCGGAGCAGCCTCAGTTTCCAAACGAGCCGCAAAAATGGCGACAGCCGAGCGGCGCTGCTGCCGCCGCGAGTCGACGTTCCCTCGGCTCGGTTTTTTTTCGTATTTTGGATTTTGCTCGAGGACTAGCCAGGAAAATTTCCTTTCGTTTGTGAGAATTGATGCGATAAATAATTAAAGCAGTGTTCGTAAATTAGTAGGCTATTGCTTCATTATACAAGATGCAACGCGCGGCTTTTATTAAATCATAATTTTTAACTTGTTTTCTCTAGATTTAATTCAAGCATTGCAACCATAAAATCGTTCCGATATCAGAATTAAAAAATTATTTTTAACGACTTTCTGTCAAGTAACAAGTAAAAAATAAAATTTTTTAAAAATTAACTGCAATAAAGGCTTATTTTTATACCTACGCGCTTAAATCAGAAACAATCTTACAATAATTTTATATGAACTCCATTTTTCTTATTTCGCCAGTAACCTACTTTTACTTCCAAACCTTTTTCACCAAACGACTCTTCCACTCCGGAGAAAAAAACAGCTCGCATCCAACCATCAGAAACCCAGCGATCTCGCCGTCTCGAAAGCTTCACTCCCATCGGAGGCGACCGCCATTTTGCCTCTCCTCTCGTCGCGCGAGCCGCCGCCGATCGGAGATAACCGATTATTGCACGATCGGGCGAACGCGCGCGAGACGTTTTTCAGCGGCTCGCTCGCGCGGTATATATTTGCGCGTTCGCGTGTTGGGCCGATGCAAATGAGCGCCCGGGAAAACAGGTCGGAACAGAACACATTGCCGGTGTGTGCGCCGCGATTAATTGGAAATATTTCCCCGCCTAGAGAGCGGGCGCCGATGTTTGATCTGCCTATCGATATCTAGTGCAAATTTGGCCGCCTGCGCGCGGATAGCTGAATTTCCGAGAAGACGACGTAACGATCGGGGAACTGCTCTAAAAATATATCGCTCGCTATTCATAAGCAAATGATCGATTTTTCGGCCGCGCGTTGCTGCATGCGTAATTCTCGATCTTTCTTTATCCGCGGCTTTTCTTATTGAGCGCGTGTTGATCCGCGCGTAGAATTAATATTAATTGAGGATGTTGTGGGAGGCAAGTTCTCTTCTGGGCTAATAATATATTATCGTATCTTTGTGGAAAAACTTGCGCTTCTTTCATTTTTCTACGGCGCACGAGTTCCTTTCGATCAATGAAATATTTCATTTATATTTATGCAAAAGCCTTATATTTTCGTTTATTTTTATTCTTCATTTATAAATACATATCAATAAATTATATGCAAAAAGTAAGTATAAATTATTTTATTATTTTAATTGTGTTTCTTTTACTTTACTATTTAAAATTTTATAGACATTTTTATTTGAATAAATTATAATCGAAACAAGTTCAGTTTATTTCATATACTTTATTACATAACATTCCGATCGCTGTGCGTTAATATCATTCCATCTTACTCGTACCCAAATAGAGTAAGACTCCAAACCCCGGCAAACTCCCCGGCGACCATCATCATCCTCTCCAGACTTCAAAACACGTTCCTCCTCTCGCTAAAAAAGAATCATCCCGAACACATCTCCGTTCATTACTCGCCGGCGCGTCTCGTTGTCTCATTACCAAGTTCCTCCGCGGTACCCGTCGGAGTCATCGCCTCGGCACGTGAATTGGCCGAAACCCGGCAGCCAGGCTTCGATGCTTAGCATAATTTTCACGCCGAGGACAACGACGACTCGCGCGGAGCGGAGCGGCGCCTGCGCGACTCCCGCTTCGTCGTCGCGAATGCTAACGAGACGCTTTGTAGACGCGCTTCTTTCTTTTTTATCGCGGCAGCTGCTTTTTAGCACTGCGTGGGCGAGGCTCTCCGGCTGCCTCGCTTTTTCGCGCGTTCCAAATGGAATTAGAAGATACGGTATATATACATATATCGCGTGTAAATCAGCAGATTTTTCGTTGCGGCTCGACCTGTCGAAGATGAATAAATTTTGTTTTTCTTTCGCGGCTCGGATGTTCGATTTAATTGAGGATAAAATATTTTTCAGTTATTCAATCGTGAATTACAATGTAAAATTGATTTTCGAAATGCTTCTGACAAGATAACCGCCGGGAACTATTTTGTACACCTGTTTTTCAAATTTATCGATTATTCAAAGTTTATTATAGCCCCAAATGCAAATAACTGTAACTCTTTGCGACCGTAATTATCTTTTATTATAGAAGGTAAATCTGTGCTATAAACGAGTCAACAATAGCGAAATTTATGACTGCAAGCGTGCAACTCGTAGCCGAAAATAACCCTATTTAGCGTCCTTTCTCTTTCTCCTTCATTTAAAAAAAATTCCTTTAAACGACAAACAAGCGTAGATTAAACAAAAATTATCTGCCGAAACAGGCGTGTCTTTATTTTCGGTATTTAGAAAGTTGCTCGGCCAATAATACCTGCGCGTTGCCAAATATTTGCAGATCAAAAACGATGGCTTCGAAACCCCAATTCTATAGATACTCAATCCATAAAAATTTAACGTAAATATTACAGCAGTTTTTCGATTAATAAACAGCCTCGGTAATCGAGCTGCATCGCAATTACTCAAATTTCTCGAAAGCCAATAGCAAAGAAAGAAAAAAAGAAACAATAAAGATGTCTCAGTCAACTCTCGTATAAATCAATTTTTTTCGCTCGGCTCAGAAGCGACGAGGGAGGCGGGCGCTCCGATAATATTGTCCGATAAGGCAGCGCGTACGTGACTGTCACGTGGCGCAGCCACAGGTTCGAACGATAAATCACGTAGAGCAAAGTACGACGGAGCGGAGAAATGTTTGGAAAGTACCAGTTCGCATATGCACACATCGAGATAAAGTATTTTCACTTGGCGAGATTATTTTACATGCATACCTTCTGCTCTCTCGGGCTTTCGACTAGGTTGACCGGGAAGTTCGGAGGCTCTTGTTGGTGAAAATAAATAAATATGTTGTATTGAATTAACTTACTTTAATTGCAGCGTTGTTCGTAATTTTAAAGTGTAGTTTCAGTTTCTGCATCTGAAGCAAAGAAAAAACATCATTTTAATCATTGTATCAAATCTGTTATTTTAAGATTAAATCTGTATTTTGTTTTTCAAAAGTTAGCGCATAAAATTTAGCTCGGACAAAAATACCCCGTTTTGATTTTATTTACTTGTTTCAGTTTTTCTTTCAAAGACTTTCAGCAGTTATAAACATACTTTTGCGCTCAAGTGCGCAACTTTTGCAAAACTTTAACTTCTGTCAAAGTTCTTTCACCTCAAAACACTTTTCACGGCGTTTCAGCACAACCAAAGCATCTTTCAATTAAAAATAAAAAAAAAAAACGAGCATATTAATTTAACGAAACATCGACAAAAAGAAGCCCGAACCGAAAACCTGTTTGAAATCATCTTTTGCCTCGACGAAAAGCTCCGAGCCGGCAATTGAAATACGCGAAATTTGCTAATTGGCCATTTGCCCGGTCGACGGGAGTCAAGTGCGTGCGCACATGACCTTTTGTGGGGGATTCAGGCACTCGATGATTTTTCGGGAGTTTCCGCTCTTTTTTTATTCGGCCGTTTATTGGCCGCGCAGATTTTTTTTTTTTTTAGCAAAACATATTGTGCGAGTGGCGCTTAATTAGAAAGACGAGTGAATCGATTCGCGAGTCAAAGAGGAGCATGAATGACTGATCTTTTTCGGCTTGATCTGCAGCTCATTTTGGTTGGAGTTTCTTTATAGTGGCGTGTTTATTCAGAGTTGAAATCTGTCGAATTAACTTTGTTGATTAATCAATCTGAAAAAAATAGTCATTTAAATTATTGTTTTTTTTTTTATAAATAATTGTAAATTAAGAAATAACAGTCTAATTTTACAAACTTATAAAACGTTTAAAATACGATTCGTCCCAGAACTGCTAAACTCGTCAGATATGCTGCGACTTGCCTTTAGGTGCTATTATTAGACTGAATTTTAAACACGAATGAATTTCATAAATTTAAATGTTTAATACATCGCTAAAGAAAATTTGGAATATTACTCTACAATAGCTACTCTCTCAATATAATTTTTTAACCAGTATTCTACAACAACCCACACAAAGCAATATTTTTTTTTACGTTAAATTCCCTCTTGGTACTTGGAAGTGCAAAGCGCAATAAATTACCGGAAAAAACCTTCGAATCCTTACGACTGCAATCGATGCATCGTTCGATTCTTGTAATCCTTCGCAATTGTACTTCGCCGAATGTTTTTTCTGCATCTCTAGAATCGGGTCAGAGCTACAACGGAGAGTCATTACAAAAATAGTTGCGTCACAAACGAGCGCGCATGACATAACCATAAACGCAACAATAAAGCAACCAGCCGACGGACACAAGATCCAAGTCGAAAACGAGCTCCTAGTCCCATTCTCAAGTCGGCGAGATCGCAAAACTCGAGCGGTCAGCGCACTCGGCCTAATCAAGAAATCGGCGCGACAAGCTATTCTCGCATCCTTAATTACCGTACTTACTCCTCTCAGCGCGGCCATATAAGTGGGCGACTCGCGCTCTCCCTCAGCTTCTCCCCCCGTGTCTGCAACCCGTTCTCGGCCCGGAGCACCTGGCGGCAGTTCCGCTGATATATGTCGCGATTTGGGGTGGGCCCTCGAGAGAGAGAGAGAGAGAGAGAAAAAGGAGCCTCACGGGGGACCGTCTGCCTTTTTCGTGCGTCGTTCCTCGTCTTTATCGCGCGACTCCTGACGTTTATGACGACAAACGGCCGTCACCGCGAGAGAGAGAGAGAGAGCGCCGCGCGCTGCCCAATTTCTTAATAGACCGGCGTGTGCGCGCACGCAGATGACGACCCCCCTAATGTCCGGGCAGAGGCTCTTTCATGAATTTCGGATGCGGAAAACCAGAACGCCGCGGAATTCATTCCAGCGGAGAGAGAGAGAGAGAGAGCTCCCGAGTTTAATTAGTCGCGCTGCACGTGACGCGACCGGCCGAGGACAATGCCGCGAATATATTTGTTTCTCCTTTATGGGGGTAAACGATCGTTCGCCGAGGAGGATGATGGCCTTTTTTTTTCTCTTTCAGCCGCAGCCGCTTTTTGGCGAGGCGTAAGAATGTTAAGGGATTTTATATCGGGGACCCGGGCTTTAGTGCTGTACTTACTTCGAGACGAATGTTATTTATAGGCGGTCTCTTGCCTGACGTGCGCGAGAAATAGAGGAGCTGATTTAACTTGCGTTTCGGTTGCAACTCTTTTTTTTCTTTTTCTTTTTTTTTTTTTTTTAAACAAGTGCAAAAAGCAGCCTCGCGAGGCGTCAACTTTTTCTTTCGTTTTCGTTTCATTTAGATGCTTGAAATCAAAGACAGCCGGAACAGTATAGAAAATTCTATAAATTCATAAATTTATCGTACAAAAAAAAGGACGCAGCTACAAGCTTCTCCCGGAATTCGCTTATAAATCTGCATTGATAACAAAATTTAATTAACAATCTCTCCTCTCCGGCCATCACTCGTCCCGGCAAAATAGCTTTCCCCCCCTCCGCTTCGCCCACGCAGCGAATCTCCTCTCTCTTTCTCCTCGCAAAACATAAGCCGGCCAAGCAAAAAGCTCGGCATCCCGCACTGACAGCCGCTAACAAGAATCGAATTTTCACGGCGAGCCGTGCGCCGCTCCTCGATCGCCGAGAAAAAGAGAGGAGCGCGAGGCGCGCGGAGGCCTTTTACGAGCGAATCGGCCACTGAATCGAGACTCCTCCTTCCTCTTTCGATGCGGGTTAAAGCCTAGGCGCGACTTTTTCGTCCGGGAGAGAGAGAGAGATAGAGGAGAGAGGAGCCGCGCGGCTGGAAACTCGAGAACGGGCCTGATTTATGCGCCTCGTTACCAACACGGGTAGCTCCGCGGCGGTTGGAATTAGCGACGCGGAGAAAGAGAGCCGAGAGCAGGTTGCCATAGTTTTCGGAGAAATTTTCCGAGGATTCCGCGCGCGACGACGACCGACGACTCTCTCTTGGCTCAAGTTTTCGAATGCATACATAGCGGGCAAAATTATGCTCCGAAAGAGGCGGACTGCCGGTGTGCTTTTTCAGTCGGCGAGCGACGGAGATATGCTAATCTTTGAATTTATGAAATTTTTAGCGATTTTCAAGACGGGCGTCGGTTTTCTTAAGAAAGCTCTTCGATTTCATTCCCGCGAGTAAAGCAGCTAATTGCCAGTTTAAAATAAAAGTTACACCAGTTCAATTTTGCGTTGGATCCGACAATAAAATAATTCGCACGCCATCGACGACCTTATCGGTGCAGCTCTCACGATGTCTTCGCGCGTCGTCCCTATATACCTCCGCTCACCTCGCCTCGATGGAAAAAAGCCACGAGACAAGACAACGGCGGTGCCCCGAATAAAAAAAAAAAAAAGCGAGCCAAGACGAGACAGGCGAGGAGAAGGCAGAGAGAGAGAGGAGGAGAAGGGCAGGAGGGGTGAACCGTGTCAGAGAGGAGAGAGAGAGAGAGAGAGAGACGGTCGTTGGCGACTGGTCCGACTAGCTTCGGGGTCAGTTTATCGCAAACAAATGGGTTACGCTTGTTCGGCGCCGTATTTCACCGGAATTTATTGTTTATTATTCCGGCGCTCGCTAAAGCTCTCTCGGCCCGGCCGCACGCACACGCACGCACACATGCATCTACCGGGATGATATAGAGCCGTGTTTGCCCGGAGTAGCGTTAATGTCGTTAATAGCCCCCTACACCGGTTCCACTATACCATCACCTCGCGCGGCCCGAGAGCTGCCAAAGGAGCTGCTGCTGCTGCTGCTGCTGCTGTTGCGGCTGCCGCTCCCGGCTTCCAGAGGAGCGTTTTTCGCGAACGAATTGGCTGATCGGTCCAGAGTTTTAATTGCCGGCTACGTTGTCGAAGTGCTAAAGTAAGTAATTGAAGCTTTGGGCGTACAGCTTGTGAATTAAGAGAATTGGTCGATTGGACTACTGGGGTTTTAAAAGTGGCATTGGCAAACACGGTGTATGTTTTATTGCGTTTTTAAGTTATCGATTGCTGTTATCTTTCAAGGAATTGTTACTATTAATAGAACGCGTCTAATAGGTATGGTAATTCGTAAGCTACTTTTTACTAAGAAATAGATTTTGACGCTTAAAATAGCCCGTGGTGAATAATTTAAACTCTCTACCCAAACAAGATTCAAAGGTCAACAAGAGATTTTCTCGATTTTCCCCAATAATCTTTCTCGGAACGGAAAGTAGGTTGTCTTTGCGCGGATTAGTAAACACCCCGATAACGCAGCAGAGTGCAGCAATACAGCGCTTTCCCAAACCCGACGACCTTTCCAAATATCACCCGACAAATCCTACCCCCGCAATTACCACAGCTAATTAGTCCATTCACGCGTCTCGCCGCAGCAATTTACAATCGAAATAACTATGCTTTCCCCGAGCTCCGCCGCCCGCTTATAAAATACATAATTTACAATAACGGCCCATCGGGCCGTTTATTTTATTATTACACTAAATTTTTCCGAGCCCGGCCGACGTTTACGAGGCCCCTCCGAGAGAGCGAACTTCGCGCTTAAAAAAAAATGCGCCTGCGCGCGGTGAGCGGTGAAACGTCGTCGTCGAAGGAGGAGAGCCGCTGATCGACAAGGTCATGACGTTTTAACGCGGCGGCGGAGCTGCGGAGAGGGGCGATCGGGAGATGTGTCGATAGGTAATATAAGCGAAGGCAGAGATGCGCAACGAGAGTCGGAGCGCGACTTTAATTAGACGTCAGTCCTGCGTCAAGACTTTGGTATTACCGGCTTAGGATGTTGCGCCGCGCCGTAATCTTGCGCAACGACGCGAGGATAATGGAGCGCTTCGTTCGTTTTGCTAATAAAGTAATTAACGAGCGGTATTGAGTAAATAATTAACGGGCTACCTCGATTCCTTTTCCCTCCTAGAATCGATTTATTTTCAAAAGTATATAAAATCCCGCGGCTTTCCTTTCTCGAGCCATCGGGCATTCAAAGAGATAAAAATAGATAGAGAGATAAAGGGTCTCTCGGCTCAGCCAGTTGTTTCTCGCACCCTGGGCTTGACGCTAATGCGTTCTTAATGCGCCGCAAACACGACTGCAGCAGCCCTTTCGCCCTCGGAGAGAGAGAGTGAGCCACGCGCCCACGGATATTTATCCAGTCCGAGGAGATCGTGACGGTGACACGGCTGTTGGCACTGTCACTGCCACTGAGGGATGCGTCACGCGTCTATATACATATAAGAGTCTCCGCCCCGATCGTTGTTTGCCGTATGCAAAGTTTAGAGAGATTCCCTGCCGGAGCGCGAAAGGGGCGGCTCGGTTTTTGCGGCTGCCGTTTTATATAGAGTGATCGGCTGCTGATTTCTTCATTTCGTTCATTATCTCATGCCTTATTTATGATAAAGATTCAAATATAATAAGATTTTATAATTATGTACGAGGCCTCAAGTTCCTCCATTTAAATAGTTACCTTTCAAAGCGAGCACAATATCCTCGTATACAACTCGATCATTACCGTCAAAACCTCGTTCTGCCCGCACCGCTTTGCTTCATTCACCTCAAGCGTCGAGAGCACCAAAAGCAGCCAGCCGCAAAACTCGTCCAGCGAAGCCTTAAATTGAAAAATTACAGCCCGGCCGCCGATAAGGCAAAACGTCGAAAAGCAGCAGCCTCGGGGCCCCGACTCGGCGCACCGAATTAAGACGAATCGCAGATTGCGATCGGGCCGAATTAATCCCAGCCGCCGCCGTCGCCGCGGGACGTCGCGCATGCGACCTCGACATTAGGAGGAGGGCCCCCGCGCGATCGACGAAAAACACCTCTCGGGGAAGGAAGTGGCCGCGCGTGACTCCGAAATTCAAAGCCGAGAGGGGTAAGTGCCCCCGTCGACGATTTGTCTCGAGGGTCGAGCCGCTGTCCCTGCTGCCGATGGGGAAATTCGGTGCTTTCGGGTGCTTTGGGAAGGCTTAAATGCTGGACTGGAGAATATAATTGTGCATACGACAAAAATTTTCATTGGTAATTGAAGGCGACGCGTTTTAAAGAGTCGTCTTTTCAATAAGAAGAAATATATTGCGGTAATACGAGTAAGATACGTGTGTAGTAAATAACGAGAAAGCCGACTTGTTGTGTTCGTAAAAAATTCAGCGGTAATACTACACGTTAACTCTAAAATTACTGCTTACACGGGCATAATTATAAAGTAGCAGTGTCCGTCATTTCGAACACGATAAAACACCTGTCGGAACGAAGCGGACAATCCCGCAAAGTTTCACCAAATGAAAATCTGTCCGATTTCGATTTCCCCCAGCAGCGGAAGAAACCGCGGGCCGAAGTCTCATTTGTAATGTAGATTCGTTTAGCGCGCCTCTTTGCGTACTCCGAAAGCTCGCGCGCGTTTAGCGCGGCTTGGGCCCGATGATAATATTGACGGAATGCAGAGAGAGAGAGAGAGAAGGCTTTGCACCTGCTAATCTGGCCGTTCACCCTCTCCCCCGAGTCGCGCCGAAGGCAAATATTGTCCGAGAGGCACGCACGCGCGCGGCTGCCGCCGCCGATGCGCTGGCCTTGGCGGACGATCGCCGCGACGAGCAAATATTGGACGAGTATATACTCCGCGGCGAGTTCGCTGAATTATGTGGGTTAAAGAGGGACCGCCTTTTTTTTCGGGAGGCTCGAAGCTACCGGGCTTTTTTTGACCGGGCGGACGGTCGAGGTGCTTCGGTGAAATTTCGAGACTTCGATCGGGCCTTTTTTGGCGGGGTTAAAAAAGATTCTTGATTGAAGTGCACTGTAAAAAGGCGAGTATTTTTATTGAATTAAAGCGGCGACTACACCTAAAACCCATCGACTAAAAGCGAGGCTTTTCTTCGCGCCTAAAAAGATGTTCCGGCGACGACGCCGTGAAAGAAGCGCGGCGCGTCTATTGAATCCTTCGCCTTTCCAACAAGGCGTAACAATTTCTCGGCGCGGTTCGTCGCGGCGCCCGATCGACTTGGCTAATTGTCCTGCATTGTCATCGCGTAGGCGGCGGCGGCGGCGGGTGAGTTTTTCGTGCCTGGCACGAGCGACCGATTCGAACGGCCGCGAGTAGCTTTGTTCCGGAGGCGATCGCGCGAAGTAATTAATTAGGCGGCGCGTCGCTCGCGGCGACTTGCACTTTTTTCTACGCCGCGCGAATGATTTTTTTGAGGCCCCGCCGCCGGAGGACTGGGCTCTCGCGGTGGGAAAAAATTTCAGACGTGTTCATTGCCGAGAGCCGAAGCCGAGCTGAGTGAGTTATTATATATACGGCTGGTGGGAAATAGTTTTTGAGTCTGACGCGCGGACAATAATTAATAATTTTTTTTAGAAAGTTTAGCTTGGATTTGTTTTTTTAACGTATCCACTAATGTGCTAATTGCAGTATGAAAATATAGCCCTTTTTAAATTAAATTCATTGTGAATGCCAAGTATTTATAAAAATAAATATCTCGAATACTATAGATTCGATCCATAAAGTGCACGGATCGTGCTTTGAAAACTATAATTAACAAATTGAAAGGTCCAATTCCAAGCTGAGCACATTCGCCGGACAGCCCTCAAAAATCCCCTCCTATCTATCAATCTTCAACGACACCGATATGTAACAGCCAGTCCTCTCGACAATCCGCGCGCCTCGATCGCACAAAACGTCTAATTTAATAACCGGCGCAGCGTCGAGCCTCTCGCGGCGTTGCGCAACAATATTCGACAAAATGAGATTTATTAAATTTATAATATGCCATTTGCGCAACGCGCGGATCAATTATCCCGGCGGTATTATGTACGCGCCGCCGCATCCAGGATAAATCTGATATAGCCGCGCGGTGCACGAGGAAAGTGCCGGGCTCTCTCTCTCTCCGTCTCTCTCTCGCGAGTAATCTATACGCGCGCTCGATTCCTGATGAATGACGCTGCAATTGCGGGGCCGCCGCGGCTTCTTTTCTCCGCGCGAGCTGCGTGCGCGTTTTTGTTTCTTCTCGCGTCGGACGTATCTGTTTGGGAAGGTGAGAGATTGTGTGTACCCGGCTTTAATTTCCCCGTTGGCTTATCTCGCCTGCCTGTACGAGATAATTATGGCTCGGGCATTCGCCGAGATTGGAGAGATTCGTCGAGGATACGTACGCATTTTGTATAACTGTTGAATTCGATTTTTTCAGTTTTTACAATATAACAAAGGTCCCGTTGCCGTTTTCGAGTCTTAAAACAATGGCCCCGTTCGAAATAACACGTTGAAACAACACGACGCGGTGTCTCGCACCAATTACTCAAGGCATCGAGCCGACAGGGCTGTAACAAAAAAAAAAAGGAGCCGCGAGCAGCCGCGGGTTCCTGCGACGGCGGCATATCCGCGTAATAAAACACAAAGGGGGACCGACGAGGGACGAACGTTGTGTCCACGGATGCATGTGTTTCGCACCTTTCCGCCGACCCGCCAGTTCGCGCGTCGCGGTTTTCTGCCTCCGCGAGCTTCTGCCTGCCTGCCTGCCTGCCTGCCGCGTTTATTTCCCCGGCCTTTTTTTGCAATTAATTAACGCGGCCGCCGAGTGGCAGTGTGAAAATAAAAAAATGAACGTTTGTCTTGCGGCGCTGCTGCCTTTACGACGAGCGGCGGCTTTTTATCGTCGCGCGGCTTTTAATGCGAGAGATGCCCCCTTCGGGGGGATCAAGCGGTTTGATACGCCGAATTATTTTTAAGCCGCGTTACCAAGTTTATAGCGCACTTGGGGGGAAAAACTGACCTCGGCAGAACGGCCGCAGAGTTTTCACGCGTAAACGTGACGCTCTGTATTTACGCATTTTTATCTGGGGACTGTAACCGAGACTTATCGGTCAGGAACGTCATCTGCGTGTGTGATACATCCGTTTCTTGGAAACTTATAATCGTAGAGATAACCGCGGTACTAGTCACTCCTTTGAGCTTCTTAATCGGAAAAACTCTCCTCTGGCTTTATATGTTAATCAACAGTTAACTTAATGATATTTACCGATCGATCGACGAGCGCGCAAATCCTCCGATCGACGCGGAGTCTTTACCGATTTACCGTTAGCTAAGCGCGCAAGAAACATCGGATCCCGTTCGTGATTTATCGACGCGGCGATCCGCGCGAACGAGCGAATTTACTCGGGATAATTTTTAACGCCTCGGATTAATAAACCTTCTTTTTTTTTTAATCTTCCAGCGCATCGATAAAGTTTTATCCGACTTCGATGTCGAAGATCGATAAGAATTCTGCTTTTGAGAAAAAGCGCGGGAGTCTTCTCGGCTTTCTATCTGGATCGGGTCGTATATCATCGTAAACACATTTTATACCGGGCTTTCGTGCTTAACACTTCTGAAAATAGCCTCTCTAAACATACTTAAACCGACGCTCCCATTGTCCGCTACGCAGCGCTTTCAAGAGAAAAAAAAATCCAGTCCACCGCCGCCATTCATGCCTCCCCCTGCTACTCAGAACTATAAACTCCACTCGAAAAGGAAGCCCGCGGCGATCTCAAAAAATCGCCACCTCCCCCGATCCAGTTTCCCGACAAAGCCTCTCCCAGGTACGCTTTCTCCGAATTAACGCGTAAAATCGATCGGCGCCCGCGCCATAAAAATGACGTATGTCCGCGTCGCGCGTCGGGAAACGGGAAAGGCGATCATTGTCCGAGCTCCGACTTCTGGTGTAGTCCTCTTGGGGTTTTATTGGCCGAGCGGCGGAGACGCCGTGCAGCGCGAGCACACGACGCATATACGTGGGAGCTGCTGGCTTGTCGCGCGAGCGGCAGACCGGTTCTTCTTTTTTTTTTCAGTAGCCGCGCCGCGGCCGTTTCGCTAATAGCTATATTTACAGGCCTGGCGTTTATTGATTTTGCGCATTAATCTCGCGGTGTTTGCCGAGATCGCGGTGATTCATTCTGGCTTGCTGACTTTCCGCGCCGGGATTTTAATTGAAAGTAATCCGATGGAGGTTTGTATAGTTTGCTCGCGAATGCGGTGCGTAAACTTGCTCGTGGCAACGCTAAAGTGCAACGTTTCGCAAAGAATATTTATTGAAAGCACCGAAAATCAGTGCGTCTAACACAAATTGTTTTAGACGGGACGGATTAAGCGTCGCACAATGAAAATTGATTGATTTCTTTTTAATAAGAGAATTTTCATGCGTTATTCAAATGGAATATAAAAAATGCAAACTAATGCATCAGCTCCTACGGTTTCGATATCTTTCTCATTCGATCTTTCATCGTCGCATGATTGGATGCGTATCTCGGCGCTCTCAAATTAAATCTGCGACTGTTGTGAGTTCGATGGGATTAAAATTATAACGATGGCAACGAGTCGCACAATTATTATTTCCCTCGAATCATTAGTACCGCGTTGAAATATTACGAGAAATACGACGAGAGTAATAAGAGTTACTCAGCCCTAAAAAACCCATAATTAATAATAATTAATAGTAAACATTGCAAAAAGAGTATATGTACTGTAGTATATTTACAAACAATTGAAAACTTGTAACGCCTAGGTTTAAACCCGAGATTATTAATGTAAGTAATTGAAGGAATTAGAGCCGCAGGGATAATTGAGAAGGTTTAATCTGGAAGCGCTGACGCGCGGCGTCGCTAATCATGCGGGAACGGCGCGCGGCTGCACACTTGTCGGAACTTGATCAACGGATACATCGTGCAATCAAGCGGCCGCTAATAAGTTTTCGCGTCGAACACCTGCTACCTCCGATTATTATTACAGGCCCTTTCGCCCCGACGTTACAAACGCGCCCGATCGTCATTACACGTGTAGTCTTATTCTCGAGCGTTCGCGGTCATCAATTTTAATTACTTCTGCTCAATTGAATGCGGGAGTAGCGCTAAAATCCAAGTGCCCCGCGCGCGCGCTTTTCTTACCCGAAGCTCGGCTCTAGGTGAATAATTCAACGATCGCGTTTTCCCGAATATTAAAATAACAATGTGAGGAGTCGACATTTAAATTTCGGGGCCCCGAGAGAAAAAAAAGCGTATATAAGCAACAATGCCGCGGCATTCCTACGCATTCTGAAATATGCGATACGCGCGGAGAGCGGCTTGTGCATCCCTAATTCGCTCCCAAAAATTCTCGCGGAGAGCTCGTCCGCTCTGAACTGGTTTCCCTAGCCACAAATCATCGTTCAACTATATACGCCGGGGGAGAGAGAGAGAGAAAAAAAAGTTAAACACGAGGCGGACCTAATTTACGAGCGAGCCGGAATCTGCAGCGCGAGAAGTTGAAAAATGCAGGAGAGATGTCCTAAGCGACTTTCACTTCTTTTTCGGGGGCCCCGGAGGAGAGCGCGCGAGGACCGTCCGTAGGGGGCCCCGGAGGATGAAAAATTGGGACGAGCAGCGGGGTTGATCGGCCTCGCTACGGGGAAAATCTGCCTTTTGCCACCTGCACGACCTTTTCTCGGGAAAGAGGAGAGGACGAGCGCGCGGCCCGCGCAGTTAGGCGGAGTCGACTGGATCGCATTGTCGTGTCGCGATCCGAGTTTTGATGTACGATGCCGCGGGAGCACTTTTTCAGGTTGTCACCTGTTTCGGCGAAAAGCTATTTTCGAACGTTCCGATTAAGAGCTGCCTTAATTATATGGTTTTCTACGAAGATTTTTCAAGTTAAACTTCATTTCTCTTACGTATGCATGTTGAATACATTTTTTAAAACTTTTTTCATAATTGTAATGTCAAAAATATCAGCAATGAACATTTCTTTTCCCCTTCAAAGTAAGACGTCAGATTACGAAGGCAAATTTAATAGTAACTTTGTTAATTAGTTAAAGAATGAAATTGGCCATTTAAACTTTACAGTTTAATGCACGTTTACAAAGATTTGCATGAAAGCAGGTTAAATACCGCAAGTCTGCCACTAAAATTATGCAAATTAGAAAAGTGACCCGGAGAGGTCAAGTGAAAAATTAGGGTGGCGTGTTCTATTTATGCGTAACCGCCTACACGGGAACAAGTGTTTTTGACACCCGTGGTGAGAAAGTTGGGGAAACAAAGGCCTCGTATTATGGAAATTTGAGGAGTTTGAGGACAACTTTTGGAAGATAAATATAGTATCCAGCAGAAAATATATGATGCAATGCATATTTATTGGACGTTTTATCTCTCGCATTATACATGCAGGAGAAACGTTTTACAAATAATTGCCCTTTTATACTAATAGGTTCTGCTTCCTTTGTTTTCGTACAAAGTGGCCTGTATTTTTGGCTTATCTTTAGAAAATTCGAGCCCAAGGATTTGGGAAAGGTTAAAATAAATTGTTTGCCGACGACACATTATTCAAATTCGTTCGTTTCACATTTGACAAACCCATTTTTATTAATCCAACCTAAACCAAGCCTCCCATATAGACTAGCCAATAAACGCATTAACCCAAATGTCGAAATTCCTCAAAGTTATAAATAAAATTTATCGCCACAATTGCAAACCTCCCGGGACGTCAAAAAATCCGCAACGATCCTCCAGATGAAGCACCTTCGCTATTTTTACGGCGGCGCAATTAACCGCCTTCATAAAAAAGGCTTCCCCCTCTCTTGCGAATTTATACGGCCGGCAATCTAAATCGGCGATTTTTCTGCACAGCTCTCGGTGTCTCTCGTCCTCGAGAGAGAGAAAAAAAGGCTAAGAAGCCGCGCGCGCGCGCGCACTGCTCCCTCTACCATAAACTTCCTACCTCGCTTAGGCGCATACCGGGGCCTCGTGATTTATCGTCTTGTCTCGCTATTAAAACCATATTCTAGCCGATCGCACAATAAAAGGCCCCGGCGATGCATATAAAGGCGCCGGGGCCTCCTACCTCCCCGTATAAATTTTGAAATATATACGCGGCTCGGGCTCGTAATTGAATTACGTAAGTTACCGCGGCGCGGACGTAACGAACTCCCGGGAGGAGAGAGGGGGGGAGGGGAGAAAATGCACTTAGGCTTAACGACCGCGATGAAGCCTCCGCGGCAAAGGATAACCCCGGAGGAGGAAAAAAAAAAGGCCGGAGAGGCCGCCGATTGACGGATAACGATTCAGCGCGAAATTCCTGCGCGCCCGCTGAAGTATGATGACACCTTATCAGTGTTTATCTATCATCTTGATGCCGCTGCGCTATATTTTCCGGCATAGGCTTTTTTGCGAGAGCCCGCCAGCGGGAGCCGTAGCGGAGGCTCGATAAAAATGAAGTTTTTATAATGGGCAATATTCAATTTTTTGATCGTCCGAGGTCTGATTTGATGGATTCTCTGCGGAGGAAGAATTTTCGGAATGGGTGTTCATCATTTTTCAATATTTTTCCGAGATTTATCGATTTTCAATCCCCCCCGAGCGCCGTATAAAGTAACAGTATTAATATATTACAGTAATGGACACGGAATTTTTTATCTGCAATATTTTTCGAAGCTTTTAAAATGTATAATTAAAATTTTCTATCGTCTGTAATACAGTTCCTGCACGATTTCTTCGCTTTTGCAACCGTAAGCAAAAAGTCTTATCTCGTACACATGATTATTTAAATAGAGCCAGTAACGGCCCGACTTCCCCGAAAACGTGCTTACTATTGACGGAACTCTTGATTCAACATTTATACTACTGGAAGTAGCTTTGACGCATTATCTCGAGCATTGTCGAGATACTTAGAAAACTTTCCAGCGCGCCAGAAAATCGAGCAGGAAAATCGAGCCTCGCGGAGCAACGGATTTATACAATTCACTCCGCGACAATAATATTCCGGTAGCGATCAAAGTGTCAGCAGAAAAACTGGCCACAATGGTTCGGCCTCACTAAACGAGCCCACCGTAGCGGCATACCTCACCGCTAATCACAACATTTAGAGTCGAGCCGTCAAAACGGGAGCTGCCATACGAGCCCAGGGGCTGAAAATTTATACAGATTTTTCGAAAAATCTTGCGTAAAGCGTCGGCATTCCTGGGCGGGGCAGCGACGGCAGCGGCCAGCGGCAGCCGCGCAGTAAATCACACCGGCCGGCCGGGTGGGTGTCTCTCTCGCCGGCTCCCGGTCGTGGCGCGTGCATAAACCCGAACTCGGCCTCTCCTGGCGCGGAGCCATAACTCGCGCCGCGGCGGTTTATTGCGATTGCAGCCGGACCGCTGTGTGTGCCTGTGCGGTGTGCGTCCGTGTGTGTGTGTGTGTGTGTGTGTGTGTGTCTGCGTTCTGGGCTAATAAATTCCTCGCGGATTGTACCTGAGAGAGGGAAGGGAAGGAAGGCTCTCTTTCGACGTTGTCATCGTGGGCTCAGTTTTTGGGAGCGCGCGCTGTGCTTGATAACGGTTGGCATTTTTGGGATAGGTTCGGCTTGTTGCGCGCGACGGAGAAGGGACGGTAGCCATTTGGCATGCTTTAATGCGAGACTGGGCTTTGGATTCGGTCTTTCGGAAGCGGTTGAATGTAGAAATTTATTTCATTATAAACGAGTTAAACTTGAATTAAATTTAGTTAACTTTAAGATATGATAATTAAATAAAGAATTAATTACTGCTTTTAAGGACAAACGATTGACTGGTCGATAAGTTTTGAGGTCAGGTTTTATTAAATGCGACAAATCTAGGAAGCTAATACGGTGCCGACAGAACTTCTCACGAAGTTAGTGACCGCCGAGTCGAGAAAACCAGTAATTGTGTCTAATTAAATTATCGCTCATTACCCAATAATTTTCTCACGAAAAAAAAGGCGCGAAGCCTATAAATCAAACTAATAGATCCGAATGAGAAAATTATAGGTAATTTATCAATTTTTCGATAAAGCAGCGCGAGGCAGCTTAAACAAAAACAAGATTATGAAATGATTCATTAGCTCCATCCTCGACACCTTAGCCGTCCCTCTTTCCTCATTTATACTTACACCTCGACCAGTACATCACCCGATTCAAATTCGAATCTTCTTCATCCTCGCAGCTCGACTTATCTCGAGCTCGGCTTACTTGCTCTCGATCAAGTTTCAGAAAAAAAAAAAAACGCCCGCCTTTTTCCATTCGGCGGATGAATTTCGCGCGGCGGCAATCGAAATATCAATCATAAATTTCGAGAGGCGCGCGCGTTTTTTGCGCGTCCCCGTCAGGCTCGGCCGCCTTTTTCCTCCTTTTTCGTCACTTAACGCTCCGCGGAGGTCACGATTCGTCACTTCTCCGAGGAGCCGAGGAGGAGGAGGTCGACCTTGGCGAGAAGAGAGTGTCTTGTATAGTCGTCGAACTCTCCTCGCGCCTCGAGTAATTTGCCGAGAAAGGAGGTGTGTATTTGTTCAGCTCGCGCGAGCGCGCGCACACGCATATAATTAAAATTGAAAAGGGAGAGGAAAAATGACGTGTTTATTCAGTCGTAATTAAGGAATCGCGCGGCGGAGGGCAAAAAAGTTCTATCGCCGTCGGCTTCGATCGCATTCCGCGGCCTAACGATGTACGGTTAAGCCTGCCTGTATTAACTACATTCGCGGGTAATAAATTACGTCGAAGAATTTTGCGCGCGAAGCGCAAAGCTACGCTCGGGGAATTTATATCTGTTCTAAGAGGAGTTAATTGCCGTTTAATTGAAAATATCTGTTTGGAAAATTGGCACGTGCGTGCGAGAAAAAAAAGCGTCGCCGCTCAACGCGTGCTTCATTATTCTTAGCCAGTGGGCTCAGATAAATCAAGCTTTGGAAATTTTTCGCGATTTTACGCTTCCCTCTTGCGCCTCCCGGCGCATAAATCAATCATTGTTTAGTAAGCGGCGAAAAAAAAAAAAATTACGATATCATGAACTGCCGAATATCTGAGTTTATTGAATGACTCACGTCACGGTGATGTCACACCTTTCTAACTCTCGCTCGAGACCAATAATTCCGCGCCGCTCACTCCGATTCGCTCGCGAAGATAAGACGTCGCGAGCGCTCGACTGATTTTTGACGCGCGCGACGCTGCTTCATTTTCTCAACGAAATTTCGGTGAAGCAATATGCTCCTGGAGAGCAGAAGCTGATAGGAAGAGCATTGACTTTTCCCGCGTCTCGACGGAGGTTCCGCGAGCGAACGGCAAACACGAGTCATCGCCGGACTCCGACGCTCAATGGCTCGCGTGTTTGCCTTTGCTCGGCTACTGGTTATATTAGACAAGAATGTTCGGAAGGCTGGAAGAGGGCAGTTGACATTCTGCGTTTTTTCACTGTGATTAAAAGTCATCTTTTTATTGAGAATCGCCGATTTGTAACGAAAAGTTGGGCGGCGAAAAATTTCGATCCGATAACCGTTGTTTTGTGCGGAGAATACGTGCATGCGTCGGGATTTCGAGATTATTGACGTAATTAGTTATTTTTCATAAGTTAGATGATTTGCTAGAAAAGTATGAGACAATACCGGTGGTTAAAAATACGTCACTTACAAGTGTAAGTAGTTGGCTTCGGATAAACAATGATTCTACTTGTTTGTTTTTCGCGCTATAGGAGGCTGTTTTCAAAATACTATCTAATCTAAATTTATCTATGTAGATTTGACAGCTCGCTTTTAAAATGAGGCCAAAATGAAAATTCTGACACGCGCGCGGTACGTTAATAACATAGATAATTTCTTTCAGCAGCAGCGAAAAGTATATACCACTTGCAATAAAAAAAAAAATCAAAGACGTCAATAAACCAAAGCGAATCCCCGTCGAAAGTGGCGTTCGAAAAAGCTCGCATCCTCGGTAGCTCAGATCGTTTACGGTAAAAATAAATCAAAAGACCCGAGCGGACGACATTGCGCGAATTACAATGACAATGGGAGCACGTAGGAGAGAGGAAGCAACTCCCGGCGCTCGGAATCCCGCGGCGCTATGCGAGAGACGCGCGCCGAAATTCGTTAGCAGGATTGACTTTGCTTAGCGCTCTCGAGAGTGTTTAATTGGAATTCTTTCGGTTCTATTTTATTGGCGATTATGCTAAGCCGGATTTAATTGAATTTTGAATGTCGAGGCGAATTACGGGACGGTAATTTGATTGATTTGCGATGTAACTTCTGCCCGGCTTCCTGTTCGGGGGTAAAAAAAGAGGAACGAAGAATTTTCTGATGTAAATTAAAATTTTAAGTCTCCTTCTATAAATAATTACGGCGGTGCCCTGATTTCGAATGTACTTTTACGCCGGCAATAATTAATATGTGTATTTTTAGAAATGTATTTTAAGACGAATGGTTTCCTTGCAAACATGTAAGGTTTTACTCTAACAAACGAGCTTGAATTGAAATAATGTCTATATGCGCTGCAATATTAATTATATATAATTACAGATGTTCATAGATTCACGCAGGAATATCTTTCAACTCTTACGTTATTTGCCAAATTATATTCTCAAAAAAAAAACTATATATTTATCATTTGATAAAATTAATTGATTTTTAATTTACTAATCACGTTCACTCTTATGAATAAGAGAGTAAACGAGAAGACATAACTCATCGTGTGGGATATATTTGAATGATCAACATTTTACGAAGAAAACTCATTAAATTTGCATAATTACATGGTATTCTATGCATAATTCTAGTATATATTTCCATAAAAAGGGAACGCGCGACAGATTCGTATTTGAACAGTTTGTTCTATTATAAATATTTAAGCTTTTGAAAAAGAGATTTCTAGGTAAAAGTTTCGTACTAATATTTAATGTTGAAATGACACGTGTTTATTCAGCATTATATTAATTACAACATTATTTCCTGGCCAATAAAATCTTCATTATATGCATAAATTATCCAAGTCCAAAGAAAGTATTACATTAAAAAGTTTACAACACCTTTTATAAAAAGGCAGTACATCGCCGGTCAATTAAATTATCCACAGCCACTTAAAAGGATGACCACGAAAACTCTTCCCCGAAAAGCCATTGTGGCCGGCTTCTCGGTGACTCGCGGCAGGTGGATTTGGGCGTAAAAGCCAGAGGGAGGGGGGGGGGAGAGATTTGAATTCGTAATACGGCTTTGTCGAACGCTGGTAAAAATTGAATGAGACCGTTTAACGGCAGATTCATTGCCGCCTTTTTTCACACAATCGGCCGCAGTGTATTGTGTAGACTCTCATTCATTAAATTCAAATATGGACTGACTGGGCTGGCCTTTAAACGGGTTTTACGCGCGTAACCGGCGGGAAAACAGCGCGTCTATTATTATTTTTTTTTCTTTTTCGAGATAGTAGCGAATTCGCGGTATATATATATACGCGGTACTTGCGATTTCAAATATTTGAACGACGCGCCGGGCTCATTCATCGGGGGCTTTTCCTTTTCTTTTTGATGAGACAATGGAAACTCGAGCGATAGCATTTTCTTTGTTCCGGCGGGCGTGAAGTTCAATGAGATTAGCGCCCGCAAGTCGCTGTTTATAAACACGCGATTTCGTGTGTATACGGATGTTAGATCTATCTACAAAATTACAATTTCCGCCGCTATTAATAGAACAGTTTAACCGACTATTGTTATTTTGGCAGATAGTTCAGAAAAAATTCCGAGCCTCCAAACTTACATTTAAAATCGTTCGCCGCGAAATTATGCGCTTGAAAATTTTCCTACTTAACTTCGGTAAATCGACACATCGGCAATCCTGGCAGTAAATTACACGGCGCGCAGTGATTTAAACGACGAAAAGTGGAAAAGGAGGTCAGGCAAATGTTTGTGTATTTATTATCCGGTAGCCGCGCGCACGATCTTTCCCTCCCGCCGCTTATACGCGGTGTGAGAAAGTCTCGGATTTATGCGCGCGTCGACGCGAGTGATCGCTCGTCTCGAAAACGCAAGTAGGACTCGAGGGTGCACTTTGCTCGGCTTTCCCTCTCACTTCTTGTCCCCCATCCGCGTTTCTCCGTTTCGCACTCGCACTTTTTTTTTTACTCTCGTTTGGGCTCTCGAATTTTTTTTTGTTTTTTTAAATTTTCCGCGTTTTTAGTTTTCTGGTTTAACTTTGCCTCTGCTGCTACATCCGCCGCTTTAAGTACCTCGAAATGTAGATTAAACGCGAGTCGCTAAATATATCGGAAATATAAATTTTTCAAAGAAGTATTACGGCAGATAATTTATTCGTGTACTCCGCTGTCGAGTTATAAAAATATCAAGCTGGTGCATCGCAACGTTCTAAATTAATCACATGAACTTTATTAAAAAAAAAGTCGGGAAAAAAGGACGTGAAAAAAAATACACCACTCGAGCCCATTCGACCGGGTACACAGAAGCATAAATAAAAAGTCGATTATCGCATCGGTCTTATTCATAATCGACCTCCCCGCCTGGAAGTTCCTGGCAGCGCATCTCGAAAAAAAATGAGAAAAGCCCCGACGTTCGAAGCCGCGCGTCCTCGTCAGGCTCTCTCTCTCTCTCTCTCTCTCTCTCTCTCTCGAGCCAGCGGAGCGTTAATTAGTGGTGCGCGGCAGCTCGCGATTCCACGTCGCTACAAGTGCCTCGGCGATGAGCGCCACGCGATGATCGTCATCAGCCGCGGCGGATAATTAATTGGACGCGCGCGCGCTTCGGTTAATCGTTACACGGCTTATTCGCTCAGAAAAGCGAGCGGCGCAGAGATCCCTACCTCCTCTCCTCTCATTGTCGTCGCTTTTCCGGATGATCGTCCTCCGTCCCTTTCCCCCTCGCGCGGCTCCCTCCGCGCATTATAGTCGCTAGCGACTTTTCTCCGGCGCTTTTCTCTCTGCGAGCGACTCGCGGCACACTCGTCATGGAAATCGCTCGACAAAAGGGCTGCTGCCGCTGCTGCTCGCATGAGGCCTCTTTTTTTTTTTTTTTTGCTTTTTTTAATTGGAGAGTGCACGAGTGCAGGTAAGATGGAGCGAGAGCGATACATTCAGCGTCCTCCCGGGGGGGAGGGGAGTGTAAGCTTTTTCAAATGTAAAATTATGTCATCCTGCATTTATTGTACAATAATTGGATTCTCCCCGCGATTGACGGGGCCGACTCCTCCTTTTTTCCTCCTCCTTGATTTACTCGCGTTTTGCGCCGGCATTGTGAGGGCTTGGAAAATTGAAGGGTGCTTGGTGAACGCAAGTAGTCGGGCTCGGCGCCGAGTTTTGTTTGGGTAGCCTAATTTTCTATGGTGATTCTCGACGGTATAATGTCACGAGGATGTTATTATTATGTTTTTTTTTTTCAAAATTTATGCATGATTTTTATGCCGAGAAAGAAGCTTTTTGAACGACGACGATGCTAATTCAGTTTTCGATAATGCGACGGGGGCAAATTAGCTTTTGCAAATTGGAAACAGATTAAATGCAAAAATCATTTGCGGTTAATGTGACTTTTAAGTGGCCTCGAGAAGAGGAAAATTTTCGAAGAGGCTATTTTCGCAATTGTAGTAATGACGAAGATTAAAAATTTAAAGCACATTATACAAAAGTATAAAATAAGCAATCTTCCTTCGCTCCACTCGCGAAAAAAAAAAATCAACACGAGCATCGGCAAACTTTCAATATTGAAAACCCAGCGCGACTTGCATCCGTCGCTCCGAGCAGCAAAGCAAGACGTCTAGAGCCGCAGTCAAAGCAGGACGAAAGCAGCTCGCGAAAAAGAAAAAACGACCGAGAAAGACACGGAGAGGAGAAGCAGAAATAAAGGAAAAGAGTACTCGGGCTCGAGTGCGCGCGCGCGCAGCCGAAGCCAAATCGCGGAGAGTCTCTCTCGTCGGCGTAGGCGGCCCCGGCGCATCTACCTACGAATTGCGAAGGAGAAGAGCCAATTGCAAAACGTAAATAGTCGGAAAGGGACGAGAAAATCGGAGAGGCGCTCCGGGCCGCGCTGTTTGCGTTTAATTTATGACGTTGCATAATTAGCCGGACGATAGCAGCTGTTTGCGCACTCTTGGCTCTCTCTCTCTCTCTCGCCGGAGTGAGTGAGAGAGAGAGATTTGCTCACTTTTGCTAACGAAAGACTACTCCAGAGGCGCGGTGGTTTTCCGCCAAGGGACGAGACACGATGAATAATGGATTTGAGAGGCTTTTGTTTGTTTTTTCACGGGCTTTTCGTTGGAGCTTGATTTCGATGCTTCTGGAGTGGGATTCTTTTACTTTTCGAGACTGGACTTTTTTTTTTTTGCTCGCGACTGGTTGAGTGACTTCTGCCGGCACTTGTTGCCACGTTTTCATGATGAAAAAATCAAGCCAGTTTCGAGGATTAAACTTTTCTTGCTTTTAACTGTTCAATAATTTTTTAGCCACGGCCGACATTAACGTTACGATCGTCGTAAATACAAGCCACCTTCTTATTTGATTAGAAGTCGTAAGCCTTTTAATTGCAATTTTATACTAAATAAACTTTTAATACGCGACGCTGCATCCCCGCAAAAATTTCGTCTAAAAAAGCCAAGCGTCGTCAACGCCAAGCTGAATTTTTGCGAGCGAAAAGAAATCTTGACGAATTGCGCGAGACGCGAGGCGGCGAATTTTTCCAGAAAATGATTAGCAAACATTAAAATATCGAAAGTCGCGCATTAAAGCCAAGCGCGGCCGTCAATCATAAAAGCCCGCACGGAGGCGTAAACGTACACTTCATAATCCACATACCTTTCACGATGGTTTTAAACCTCATCGCGAGCCGTCCTCCCGATAAAGCCAAGCGCCCTTAGCCTATTACCGCTCCGCAAGCAAAAAGGAGGGCCGCGCGCAAAACTTTTACGGCCTCCTATTTTTAATTAAAACGACAAAACGCTGATTTACAGGATTTAGCGATGATGCCACACGCGCATTATTACCATTATACGGCCCCTCTCTCTCTCTCTCCACAAAGAGGTGTCGGTATACTCGAAGGCGAGCTCGGAGAGAGCGGCTAACTAATTGGGTACGCGCTAACGATCGCCGGTAAAACAATGGCCTGGGCCGTAAATCTTGGCCAGGCCCGGCGCCCCGACTTCCCTCTCGGCCTGGGAGAGCAGCAGCCAGTCTCCTTTCTCTCTCTCTCTCTCTCTGCTCCTCCGGCTGTCCGTGCTGGTCGCTCGTCGTTAACTAATAGCGATGTGCGAGCTTCGACGCCCCGACTTCCACGAGGTATTGCGTAAACTTCGCTATCTTGATGACCCATCTCTCTCTCTCTCTCTGCTTTCTTCGACAGATGCTCGGGGTTCGTTGATCAGGTTTAAATGCCTTGTTCTCGGGGTTCCCGGTGTGTCTCTTGGCCGGCGGGAGATGCGTTTAAAGAACGATCAGTCATTTTCCCTGTTTATTTTTCGGTAGAGTGCTTCCGCGAGTGTTCCTTTTGTCTTGAACTAATTTTGGAGGCGATCGAGGTTTCTTCGCTTCTGCTGCTTTTATATAGATAAAAGTGTGGAAAGCGAATTTATGCATTTGAACTGAAATTTATGTGCCTGTGCCAATTCATATGCTAAAACGTAGAGATAATGTATACTTGTCAAAAGGCTTCTGTTTCGTTTAAACTTTTCTTGAATTCTAAATAACACATTCAAAAGAAGTAGGGCATCTTAGATTAAAAATTCTTATTTATTGCAATTGATAACTAATGAAATATAATTTTCAAACTATCTGTGCACAAAAGTCCTATAATCTTGAACTCATCACATTACAATATCAATTAGCGCACTTCTTATTAGAAGATTACATTGTGCCTTAATGATATAATTAAATGCACAAAAAATTCCGGTAATTCCATTTCATTAACGAGCCTAACCGCAGCGAACTAAGCTAATAAGAATGTGCGATTGAGCCGACTAAAATGCAAAACTCGTTTCGAGATTCGCAGATATCCCCAATGGCGTTCCTCCTCTCGTCGACTATTAACGTATTTGTTTTTCGTCTGCGGCCTTTTCCTCCACGTCTTTATCGTCGTAATTATAGGCTGTTGCGGCTGTATACGCCGCTTGTAATTTCTGACGATCGCGCGGGGTATATAAGCTTTCGCGATTATGCCGCAATGTATTTGAATAATTGACGCGAGCACTCCTCCGCGATTGTTCCCCGATGCGCATTTATTGTTTCTGTCATACTAATTAATGGGAATAATTTTAGTTTTGCGGTTCGTTCGGTAATTAATCTTGTATCGTAATACGTGTACACTTTTCTTTTTGGTTATTACGCCGAGATTCGTTCGCGTGACGAAATGCTCGCTGTTCACTTTCGTCGTCCGTTGTTTATTTTAGTCATAAGTTTTATTGATACCATCGAAATTCATATTAATGCTCGTAGCCGTAATACACTTTGCCCAAAACGATTTTCTCCGATACGGGAAAATTTATCGAGTGCCATCGTTTCTCCGATTGCATTAATTTATTTCTCTCTCAATTATAAAACAATATTTATAGTCGGCATCCGTGCATTTAGTCTATCATAGACTCAGTCACGAGAATAATTCCTGGTCACGGTAGAGCCGCTCGGGAATATTTTTCGTGCATCCCTTAGGGGAGGCGCGGAGTATAATTGATTAAGGAATAGCGTGCAAATGGATTCAATTTCTCACACACACATACACTGACCTAAGCGCCGTATTTTAGGCAGCGTTGTCAAATTGATCGTGCATCTTAAAATGATAAATGATCCTCCGTTTAATTTGTTTTGGTAAAACAGAACAATAATCATTAACTTTATTGCTTTGAATTAATATCCGTAACTACTACCGGGAAGTGCAAAACTAATATTCTCCACGGGGAAAAACATGCCCGTTATACCGGCAAACCGCTATTATTCGCTCCGAAAAAATCCTAGTCAAGTGCAGAGCAAAGGTGAAAAACACTCTCAGCCGTGGCAGCCCTCCGCTGTTGGAGCAAACAAGGCAAGGTCGGGCCATCTCCCACAAAGGAAGTGCAGGTGTCGGTGTCGCTTACATATCCTCGTCCTCGCATTAGCCTCCCGCGCGCCCACACACGGGAAATCCGAGTAGCCTCTCGCTCCTCGTCGCCGTCGTCGTCGGGTCAACGGCACCGGCTCCGCTTTTCCGAGAGCGAGCGTCCATCCCCCTACTACCGCCGCTACTACCACCGGACGGAAACCGGCCGATGCGTTTCGAGTGTCATCCTCGTCCCTTCCGTCTCACGTTTTCGTGTTATTAGCGGGAGGAGAGGAGAGGAGGACGCGTGCCGGGCGCATGCGATGCTTCGGGGAAAGGAAGGCCACGTGCCGGCGATTCCTTTGCATGAGATTAGGAAACCGCCGCGGGGTGGCCCCTTTGTCTTCGGGGCTTCTTTCCTCCGAAGCAGTGATACATCGGCGATGGCCGAGGAATTGATGAGCGAGAGAGGAGGGGCCTTTGGCTTGCCGAGCGCGTGGATTCGAGTGATGGCTTGTTTTCGTAATGGGCTGGATGCTATTTACGAATTGTACCCTTTGTGGAACTTGATACATTTCCAGATAGCGACTTTTGCCGCGACGTTTCTTTATTTTTGTACGCCGGTGAATCAGCTGGTGGCTCGAAGAAACTGTTTGGGGAAGTAAATAATTACGAAGAAGCAGTGGGTTTATGGTGTAGAAAAACTGTGGACTCATTACTTTTCACCGATATCTGTTCGGAGAAAGCCGACGTCATTGCTTTCAAGCAACGAACCGCAAAATGACAACAATATTTTCACACTTTCCAGCCGAAAACAAGCACAAAAAATTCGGCGGCCGACTTGAAAAATCATTCGTCAACGCTCCCCGGCTCTCCGCGAAAAAACGCATCTCCCTCTCTCTCTCAGTCATTGCGTCGTTTATCATCCTCGCGCGCATGCAGCTTTTTATTTACAAGCCGTCGAGGGGAAGAGGGAGAGAGAGAGAGAGAGAATTTCATAGAAACCGAAATTAAAAACGATCGCCTCGCGCTTGCCATGACACGTGACTTTCCGTGCATCTCCGCTTTCGATTATACCGGGCTGGAAGGATGATGACTCAACGTCACGGAGAGCGAGAGAGAGAGAGGTGTTAACCGCCCAGTCACGGCGCAAGTGCTGCTGCCGCGGCGGCCCGAAATTTTCGATCGCTTATGCGCCCGCACGTATGAGAATCTGCCTTTTGCATAAGCGCCGGCCGTTTTCGAAATTTCAGGCCCGAGGAAGGATCATATTGGCCAGGTTATTGACGCGTCCCCCCTTCCCCTCCCTCCCCCGAAGGTTGTCTCTCCGCATGCAGGAGCGGGCTCAATGTTTCGGGGAGCTCCTTTGTCGATCCTGCAGTACATCATCCTTTTTTTTCTGTCGGGCCGTTGTCTCTGGCCCGGGGCTTTTGTCGCGGCTAAGCTGCCGTAATTATGCGCGCGATTTTTCAGGAGGTGTCAATTCAACGCTTTTATTGCGCCGCCCGGAGAGGCCGTGCGTGTGATTAGGACCTGTTGGGGTTTAATTAGAGACAATGTAAATTAATGAATTTTAATTTGATTTTTGATAATTGATGGAAATTTTAAAAGTGACATTGGAACACCACTGTATTTATTTCCAAGTGGCTCGAATTACACTATAAACTGTAAGTTCATTTTTTCTTGCAACAATACAGAGTCGTATAAGACTCGAAAAAATGATTTACATAGGCTGTAAAAATAAAAAACAAAAAAATCAGTATTACAAATTTCACCTGCGCATTATGAAAACACGGGTAATTTTCATCGATACGAAAACAAAACTTTTGTTTGCCGAATAAATAGTGCCGCAAACAGATTCGAGCCAAAAACAAGGGTGTAAACCACGTGTAATACTATTGTTATACACCAGCAAAGGCGAAAAGACAACGGATCGCTCGGGTCCCTCGGAAGAGTACCGGAACCGAGTACAAGCACGAGGAATGAGACAGGTTGGATCTGTTTTCTTTCTTCGCCAAACCATACTCAAGGGATCATCGCAGTTGACATCACGTTCGTACACATCATTATCTGCTCCGATCTCGGAGGGTCAGGTAGTCCCGGCGAGCGTGGGTGGGCTATTTTTCCATAAATGCAAATATTGGTCGAATAATAAGGGAGAAAGTTAAGAATCAGAGGATTAGGGAAGAACTGCTGTGTGAAACCTTAATAAGGTGTCCAAAGTTCAAGGTCTTTCGAGTGACGTTATTCGTGGAGAGAATAATATATACTTGCTTAATTATTAAATACTATTCATTAAACGCTCGATAAAGTGTAAATTTTTTTTTAATTTTAAGAAAATATTTACGTACAATTTAGCAATTATAAAAAAGAAGAATTGGTCAGATTCAAGGTCCTCCCACCAAAATCTCCCGCTCGCCTCAAGTCAACGTATCCCGACTCCTTACGAAAAAACAAGCCCGAATTGCGCGTCAGCACTCACCGCGCCCATCATTGGCCCTCCCGCACATCAGCCTTATAGCATTCCGGGAAAGTCCGCGCCTCTCTTTATACGCTTTCCTCCATAATACGCGCGTGTCCCCTCATAATTCCCTACGTGCCGGGACTGTTCGATCGGCCACGAAAAGAGGCACGTAACGCGCGAACACGGGAGGGCCCGTGTCGTCCAGCGGCCGCGTTTCCGGGATCGGGCGGTCGCTCTTTTTTTTTTATACATACGGCGCGCGCCACACGCACTCGCCTCTCTCTACCTGCGGGGGAGTGACGTAACCCGGGATGCGTGCAGCCGGGAGGACAAAGGGAAAAGCTCGCGCGAGGAAAGCTGAAAAGGGTCAGCGGGTGGACGGGGGGCGGGGGAGGGGCCTCTTTCAATGGGATGTGAGATTTGTTTTATAATTATTTAATTGTGGGGACTCGTTTCGAGAGGGATGCGTAAGCTTGGGTGAGAGGAATGGAAATTTCTGGTTGCTCTGTGTTGTTGAATTTTTATAAGCAGTGCGCCAAGAATTTCAAGAAAGGGGAGGGTTTAAACAAATGCAATTAACATTTCATTACACTATTTAGTTTTATTCGAATAAACTAATTACTAATTTCTTAATTAAATGACATTCTTTCATTTTTCTGTTACAGGTGAGTATTAAGACTTAAAAGCACTGTAATTCACAGAGCCGTTAATAGGTAAAGTATAATCTTAAATAAAATCGAATTTTTTATAAATATTTTTAAAATACAAAACGAACATTCGCATTGTTTTGTCTTAATTACGCTATTATATAACATCAGCTCACGACTACAAATCAAAACAGACGCTAAAAACTCCTCTAGAGAGAATCGAGTACTTCTTTTAAAAACAAGCGCAAAAACGCCCGCGCCCGAATCGAATCCCAAGGCCCGGCAGGCGGCGAGCAAAAGCCAGAGCGCCCGGTCCCCGGCAGTCCATTTAATCAGGCTCGGTGTAATTATGCAAGCGCCGCGCAGATTTCCACCGGCACACGGACTCTCGCGCGCCCGCACACCTGCGCCCACCTCGGGCGTCGTGCGTCAGAGCGGCGGCGGCGGCGGAGACACGGTGGGTGCACCTCGCGGTGCGCGTCGCGGCCGAGGGCTGGAATCGCCGCCGCCGAGCGTGACCGTCTCTCCGCGCCGCTCTCCGCGGGAGAGAGAATTCGGGGCACGGCGAAGCCGCCGTCACGGCCGATTGGCCGCCGCGTGTTTTGCCAGGACTTTGGAGGCAGCCTGGGTGCGGGTGATTAGCGCGAGGAAGCTGACTGGGTGCGCTCGGGTTAGAGGTGGGGCTCGGAATTTCGACGGGAGCTGCGTTGGGTTTTGCTCTGTTTTTTGCAGGAATTTTAAGCTCGTTTTAGGCGAAATTGGGAAATGACATCACCACTCCGTTTGTTAGGGCACTTTAAAGGAAAATTTTTGCAGTAGAGAGAACAATACTAAAAAAATTTTATAAAATGCTTGCCAAAGCTAATAAATTTAAATGTTCTTTCAACAACGAGAATTCGGGGACTCGTCCCGAATCTCTCCCGCATTTCCCCGCTCGAATATCCCCAAACAAAGCCGGACTGACGAAAAATCTCGACGCATCGGCGAGCATTCCGATACATGCACCGGCCAGCCGGTGGATTTTCCGAGAACGGCGGGCCGTGCGCGTCTGAAAAAGCTGAGACTCACGGAAATGCGCGACCGCGCGGCATACCTCCGCATGTGCGCTGGCACACCGTAGAAGAGCACCTCGAGCGCGGCGCGCCTCGGTCGGATCGCGTATTCCGTTTCCCGGAGAATACGACACAGCGAGTTCCAGTTACAAGCGATGTATACGGACGTATGAAGGTATGGAGCCTCGCTCCTTGTCGCGTGCTTTTGCATCTCTTACTTTGCTTGTAGTTTTACAGCTGGGTCGTATAGAGAACGCGGGTTAAGATCGAGAAATGTGCAACTTCTGGAGCTTGAAGTTTTTTTTTCGCTTTTTAAATGGAAATTTTCATAGTTGAAAGATAATTGTAGAAAAAAATTAATTGTACCATTTAAAAACGAATCTCCATACAAATCAATCGAATACTTGTTAGGCTAGAAAAAATACAAGTAGCTAATAATAAACAAAATATATACACCATCAAAGTTTTGAGACAATTATTCAAATAAACGAAGAAAAAAGGCCAACTCGAGCTAAAGACACACAGCAAGCAGCGCTCCTAATAACGCAACTCGCTCGCAATTCTAGCTTGGCAAACTCGCAAAAAAAGGGCGGCCTCCCTCTCTCGGCGAAGGTAAAATCGCGCGTAAATGGGCGCGCGAATAGTTGGCGCCGTGGAAACTCCGCGGAATTTCTTGCCGGGAAAATCTTGGCCGGGAGGCCGCGGGTGATGGGGAAGGAGGGCGCAGGGCGCATAACTCGCGGGGCCTCCGGCGCCGACTATAAATTCATAAACTGCGACTTCGAAACTCTCGGCAGCGCCGCCGCCGCCGCCGCCGACTTCGCGACCCGGGCAAACTTCCTCTCGGCTCGGCTGCCGCAGCGCCTCGAGCTAACTCCTCGGGCCGCGCGGAGCTTAGGCGAGAGAGCGAGGCGCACACAAGTTGGAGGAGGGAGTTGCTGGAACCTCGATAAATTCGCTAGCAGTTAGTTACAGCGAGAAACTCCGCTTTCGAGCCTCGGGAACGAGGAGAGCGACCGAGGGAGTTCTCCGCCGGGCGCCCTTTTTCGCCTTTTTGTTTCGCTCTCTCTCAACTTTCCTGAGAAATGATTTGGGAATATTGTCATTTTCAAATCTTACGGGCTGATTTAAATTGCAGGACATTTAGGATATTAATCTATGCGACCAAAGAAGAAAAGACTGATGAAAGATGTTGTAATTTTCAGGTAGAATATGTCTTCTATTAGACTAAACTGAAACATTTTATAAAAAATCCTTGCATTGTTCATTTGAATCGTGTACATTTTTTAAATAAACTCAAAGTTATCTCCCGCACTTTGGAAATGTTATATATTTTACTTCCTTAGGTCGTAAAGCATGTTTCGTGATGTAATCTCGATAATTTTTTCACCATCACGAACTTCTGGACATTAAAACGAGTGGCACGACAGTGAGTGTAAATTTCAAAAATTTCAAAAGCAAAAATTAAAAAAAAAAACAGAAGCTTACACTTCATTTTTAATCTAGCCGAATTTATCACTGAAACATTCGACAAAAATAAAACATTCTCCATTTTCCCGGCGCGCGTCTCAATCGTCATCTTCCTCTCCGCCCGACAACCCCGAAAAATCCTCCCGGCGATTAGACGGCGGACAATTGCCGCGGGCCACGCGTCCCGCCGGCCCGATAACAATCTCAGCCCGCTCGTCCCGCCGCTAATGAATGCGCGGTGCCACGTGGCGCTCGATTACGCTCCCGCGGCACGCGCCTCTCCTTTTCTTCCGCGGACGCATCTTCAAGGAAAGAGCCCGCGGCGCGCGGCTAATGCAGGCTCATGCATATTTCATCGGCTCTAAACTTCCGCCCCCGCCGCCGACGCGCCGACGAGACTTTTCCGCGGATGCTGATGAGCAAGCGAGCCGCCGTCTGTACGTGGAGGGAAATGTGATTTTTCGCCCGGGAGAGCTGGATGTCGGTGTTCTTTGAAAGGTAGATTTTGATGGCCGGGGTTAATTGGAATATTCGTATTGTGTGTAATTCGAGGAGACTGCTTGTAATCAAGTAAAATTGGGGAGTCTATCAGCTTCGGTAGAAAACAAGTATCGAAAAAGAATAATAGGTATAAATGGATAGGAAGGTAGCAGAGAAAATAGCAAGCCATACAAAATGCCTTTTTTACAGTCTGCGCAGAACACAAGATATGATAACCGTTCTCTACGAAATTAGCCCCGCTAATATTGAATTTTTCCTTACTCAAACTCTTCAACGGCGATTCGAGTAACTTCGAAAGCCCGCGAAGCCGATAACATCTCCTTTTCAGCATTCGAACACAGCTCTCCGGCCATCTCTCGGCTCTCATATTTTCAGCTTACCCGCTCACTCTCGCTCTTAACCATTTCAATAAAGCACACGAGAACACGATACAGCCTCGCGCAAAAGGGCAGTCATAGCCGACCTCGACGGCTTACTCTGCAGCGAACCGTTCGGTCACTTCTCTCTTTCTCTCCCTCCCTCTCGTAGGTGTTGACTTACTAGCCTCGACGTCCACCTCGCAATACTCCGCCGCTGAGATTCTCATTTTAGACGTCTTAGCCACGGTCGTAATAAACGGCGAAATTCTCTGTTTTTTTTTTTTTTTTTAGTACTCGAGAGCTGTGTGCCTGCGCTAACTGTTTTCCGTGGAAGCGAGAAAATTAAGCAGTTCCAGGTACGAGCTATGCATCTCGCGATTTAGTTGGCGATTTGCGCAATTTCGAGTCTAAGCGTTCATGGAGGAAAACGTGTTGATTACGGTAACCGACCGAGGCGTTTCTCGGAAAAGCAGAGATCAGGGAGCGGATAAACAACGAAATGTCAAGCTCCAGTTTCTTTCGGTTGTTTTAGTTCGCCGGAAAAAACTAGCAAAGCCTAAATCAGCCTGATCTGCAGCTCCGCCGCCCACATCTCGATCTTCTTGCGCCCCGAACGTTCTCGATCGCCGTTCAAGTCTCGACTCAGAATTGAGTTTGAGCGAGATCCTATCGGCGTTAATAACGCCCAGCCTCCCGAGTTTCCCTTTCTCTTACCGGAGAAAGAGGGAGGCGGAGGAGGAGGCGGCGGAAGATACGCCGCGGACGACGCTGACGAACGTCGCCTCGGAGCAAAATGTAATTTCCCCGCAGCTCTCTGTTTTCATTCTCTCTCTTTAGCGATAATTTCCCTCCCGCTCCTCGCGAAAGACGCTAAAGTGGCGCGCGCCCGCGAGAGCAGCGGCGCATATACACACGACCGCGGCAGAGGCGCGGAGAAGAGATACGCGTCGAGTAGTAATTTCCAGGCTGTCACGGCCACTGCAGACTCGCGTAGGTATATGTCGCGAGAGGTGCTGCGGGAATAGGCCGCGGGTATGTGTGTGTGTGTGTGTGTGTGTGTATACGTCTCCTCGTCCCATTTTTCTTCTATCCGTCGCCTATAGTTTTCTGTTTGTCGGCTTGTTTGTTATTTGTCCTTTTTTTTATAGACGCTTTCTCTCTCTTTTCCTCTGTGTGCTCTCGGGGACCTTGTTGGGCTTTCCCGCGCCGTTTTCAACGACGGGGACATTTTTCCTTGACGTTGAGAAATATTCTCTGCTTTGCTTTTAGTTTATTTTGGGAGGGTTAACTTTAAAACGCCTATGAATAGACCTTGATAATTGATTATAATCAAGAAAAAGTAGGTATTCTTCTTTGTGACAGTTTTGTTGTAATAAAACAAATACAGTCCCATAAAAATCAATTACGAAACCCGAGAAATGAAAAATTACATTTGCTTGACTTATTGTAAACGTATAAAATTATGACTGATCGGAAGTCCTTCAATTGCGTCCAATCAATCACACAAGTGGAAATTCCTCGTAAAAGTTCAAAAGACGACGCCGAAAAATCTCGGCTGGTTCTTCGCGGCGGCTGGATATCTAACGAATCAAGATTTCCAATTCTCAAAATCCCGGAGAAGGTGATGCCCAGAAAACAAAGCAACCTATGGACGTGAGCGCGGCTACTGGATTTTACCCCTGACTACACATCTCGAATCTCCTTCCTACATCTATCTTGCCTTTTTTTCTTTGTTTTACCTGATCCTATATACCTCTATGGAATCTCGAATTCTTATATTATTCGCGCGTAAAACACTACCAGCGCCGCTCGCGAAATTCCCCGCTCATAAAAAAATCGACGAAAATCCACGAATCGCTCATAAAATCCCCCTGAAATCGTCCTCGAAAACCAGGAATTCCTCCCGTCCGGTATTCCAGCAGCATCCCTCGGCGCTTCCTCTCGACATTCATCTTGATCCTCGGTCCGAACCACCGGCAGAGAGCATCCGCAGGCCGTTCGATCCTCACCGCGATACGACAGACTGTCGCAACTCGACCGGAATACGTATCTTCTTCTTCTCCTCCGGGGCCGAATCGTTCCGCGCTCGGGCTTCTCTCCTCATCCGGGCGGCTTACATAAGAGAGAAGCGGAGGAACAAAAGAAGAGAGGGACTCTCCGTGTGTTTTCTGTGCCGGAATACGGCGGCCGCTTCCCCGACGTATTATACGTCGCGCGTTCGTGCCGAGGCAGAGGTTGAGGAATTAATTTTCATTCCCCCCGCGCCCCGCCGTCGGAGAAAACTGGATTATCATGGGGCTCGGGCTCTAAAAGGCCGACTTCCTCCGACTAGATTGAAACCTCAGGAGGTTCGTTAGTTGGCCGGGCGAGGAAAAAAGGCGGGGTGATGAATCGCGCGGTTATAGTTTTCGGCCGGATCGGGAAAAAAGGCTTGCCGAGATTTATTACGCTCGGCCGTTTTTGAAACCGTTTACAATTGATATTCGACGTTGCCGAAGAATTAATCGACTCTTCAAGTTTTTAAATAAAAGCAACGTTTGATCGTTTCTTCTTCCAAGTCGCAGCCACTCTTCCAAACGCGCAACGTCTCGTACTTGCCGCGCGATCATCCATAAAACATGATCCGGTTAACAAAAAAGAACCGCGAGCGAAACATAATCACCGCTATTTCGGTCGCCGCGGCGCTGCTTAGTCCGCCTAAAAATATATACGCGCGGGGGTAAGCGATAAAATCGCGTCGCCGCGCGGCGATCGACGCACGCGCCTCTTCTCCGTCCAGCGTCTGGCGGGCGAACAATCGCCATTCACTTGTCATGCTAATCGGCGAGCCCGAGAGCTCCGAGAGACTCCTTTGAATCGGCCCAAGTTCAAGCGCTCTCTTTGTAACCCCCTGCACGCCGAGAAATTAACGTTCCGTCACTCTTGACGCGGCGCGGTTCTCTCTCTCTCTCTCGCTGCGTTATGGATTTCAGAGCTGACAGGTTCGACCCGCCGCTAAGGAGGCTTAATTATCGACGATGCAATTGCGAGAGGTCCCGCAATTCACTTTCCGCGGCGGCGCGCAGAATTCCTTTCTAACGACTTTGGGTAATGAATGTTAAGTTGGCTGGCTTGTAAGACCGGTAGTTGAGTTTAAGGTTCGCCGCTGTCCCCTTCAAATCAATCAACCGCTGACTTCTAAGGAACAATCCGATTTCCTTCCGAGAAGTGCAGTACACTTAAATCTTTAAATTCAGTATTCGAAGCGGCTTCGTCTCGCCGTTTCATCCGAAAAATAAACGAGATACACGACGTTCTCGGATACCTTTACCTGTCTTCCTCGCGGACGTAATCGTTAGGCCTCGGCCTCCGTCTTCGGCGTGCAGCTTCCGATATATATTTCTCTCTCCCGAGAGGCAAGAGGGCAGCTCGCGCGGTCTCGGGGATATAATATTGGCCGCGATGGCTAGATTTGATTTCATCCCGAGATTATCGGGAGCAGTAGCTCCGCGCGCGCACCCAGCTCCGCTTTGATTTCCATACAGGAAGCCCCGGTAACAAGAAACCTCCCCGGCTCCTTTCTTTCTTTCCTTCGGTCTCTCTCTCTCTTTCTCTCTCTCCCTTTTTTCATTCTCCTCGTCAGCGGCGGACAGGCAGCGCGCGCCTCCCCTCCGCGGAGAGAGGAGAGAGCCCGAAAAGTGACGTGGTTTGCTTGACGAGATGTGCTGCACGCGCCCGCCTCTCGGATTCGGAGACCGGCCGAAGAATAATAAATTTCTCTTCGTATATAATCTTTCGTCGGATGGGGAATTGGACGTACTTGTCGGCGGTCTTTTGAGTTTATGAGGGTTGAGAACGGCGCGAGTAACCGGGATATGGTGATACGCTTTTTAATTGTATCGTCTGCGTTCTTATACAGTCCGGTAGATCTTGGTGATTTGTCTAAATGAAGTCGAACGGTTTGTGTGCATTGTAGCATTTACGATGCTTTTTATGAATTATTCACAATTAGATAATTGTTGGGGTTTACAAAGTTTTATACTGGACAAAAATCGTAATATTATCCGGTAAAAATTTGAATAGCATCATTTACTAATTCAATTAGGTTAAAGAGTCATCGCCTCTTTATTAAACACAATGCAAAACACCTGTTTAGCTCGCAATTCAGCCGAATCTTTTGACTACTGCGCACAAAGCCCCGCCGAGCCAAAGATCCACCATTCTCAATCCCGACAATCCGCGCTCAAAGAGCTCTCGGGCAATTATGCAAATAAAAATATTCACCTGCCGACGCACGAGACACCACCATTATTCATTAACAAACAATATACCATACCTGCCGCCGGCGCGAATTCAAAACCTCGGGGCTTTCCTCCGGACTCTCGGGGGTCGTCGCGTCGGGAAAAGTGCGCGACGGCTCGCCGCGAGTGGGGAAAAGTTCCTTTATGCGCCGTGGCGGGCCAACAAAACGCGTCCACGGGACCCCCGAAAAACTTGTCCCGGTTCCGCTTTTCTTTGTTGTAGCGGCGCGGCCCCGAGGATCGTTAGAAAATAGTCGGCTCTCTCTAATCTCTCCCCCCTCTGGGGAAGGGGAAGATGATGCGGAATTTCGCATGTATGACCCCGGCGATTCGTTCGGGCGCCCTTCCACAATGTCGTGTCCGTCATTGTCGTTATGTATGAGTATGTACGGACTGCGCGTGCGCCGCTACTCGACGCAAGCTGGTGCCTGTCTCGCTTCCTATATACGGAGCGTTACACTTTGTGCGAATGCCCCGCTGAATATCTCTTTGTTTTCGGCATTCGAGGGAACGCCGCCGTTTTCTCGACCCCTAATTAGGCGTGTCAATGGGGTGAGACTGCAACTTGTTCCCGAGGCTTATCCATGTTTTACTGGAGTAACATTTTCCTGTTCCTGGAGTGCCCGGGATTAAATTCCCGGGTGAATAAATTTTTAACGATCTTGAGGTTTCGGAATTTCGGTCACTGTAAAAGTAACGATTGATTAAAGAGAAAATTCGAAATACAGATTTTGAGCATCAGTTAAACTAACACCAACAAATTACAAGTACAAATCGTACCAACGATTAGTGCCGCGTCCTCAAAAACTGCACCTTAAATCAAAATTATCTATAAAATTTGACCGTCGTCGGTAGTTTTCGAGCGCGAGCCCACAGAGGCTTACGCGACTCGGAACCCGACATATAAATCTCCATATGCGAATCGAGGGCAGGAAAAAAAGCGAAGAAAGAGAGAGAGAGAGAGGCAGCTCGCCTGGTTTTTTCTCTCTCTTCCTACTCCCGTGTTCGTTCGATCCCTGATTCCGTCTACGTGAGCTTTCGAGGGTTCTCGTGTACATATATTGCCACGAGATGCGGGGCCTCTCTGCGGTGTGTTTCATATTTGCGCAGTTTTCCGTGATTAATGCAGTCACGGGCCGTTTTACGGCTTTCGCAACCGTAATGAGAAAAAACACTTGTACAACGGCTCTACAAGTAATCTCTTTATTTTTTTTTTCTATTTCCATTCTCCAAGAGGGCACTCGCTCGCGTTCCACCGTTTGATACATCGACGGGACGCACTTCTATACTTAACGCGAAGGAATGCTCATCCCGAGTTCGAATTCACGAGAGTGAACGCGCGCCGATCGGTTTAATCAAAAGATGCTAATTTAACGACTGGAAAGAAACTCGAAATTAATTAAACGCGTCATAAAGGCTTCGACACCCGGACTAATCAGCCGACCGTCGCCCGGGAGAGCTCCGCATTAATAAACACATTAACCCGCGCAATAAAGCGTCATTGCCCGACAGGCGCCGGGATCGTCCCCCAATTCACCGATCCCGCCCTTCGTCAATCCTCTCTCCTGCATCGGCATCTGGGAAAAAATTAAAATGTACGCTCTCTCTCTTTCTCTCGCTCTCTCGCCATTTTTGAAAAATCGCCGCGGAAAAGGATTTGTACGCGGAAAGAGAGCCCGGAGCGGAACAAAGGAAGATCGCGAGGGGAACGACTCGCCCAGGTGCACTTTAGAGAGAGAGAGAGAGCGAGAGAGCGGCACCCCATCTGAGAGAGGTCGGGGGGGAAGGTCACCCCTGCTCTCCTGCGCGAGACTGATGCCTGCTCTCTTTTTCACTCGGGGGGCTAACACTGTGTTCGGAGATATTCAAAATTTGTAATTGAATGAATGATAAATTTAAGGTTACGAGGCTTTCGGTGCATGTAGAGTCACTTGTTCGCCGCTATCTTTGGTGGGAAGCATCGAGCGTGACGTTAAGAAAAAAAAATTGATCGATTTCGGGATTGGAAAAGCGGTTCTGCTGCGTTTATTAATGGTTATGGAATAGTTAATCGTGGCTTTGTAGTTTAAATAAAAAAAAACACTGCTCGGATCATTAAGCAGCGCGTGTCTTTACCAAAAATATGTGTATCCTTAGTTCATTCAATACTAATTTTTATCCGTATAACAAATCGTTGGATATCCGACGCAATTTACACCCGAATACATTGCCTTAAAATTCCCCTAATTCTTCAAAAATGCCTAGTAATCAAAGCCATTTGAAAGCTTAGGCCGCGAACACCGGCAGCAGCCACTCTAACAAATATTAGTCACCAAACACGAGCACGCGCTTACATTATTTCCACGCGTGATCGCGCGCACAGCCAAACCTGTATCTCCCTGTGCACCTTAGCGATCGTCACAATAATTTCGTTCCGCCGATTCTCTCAGACGGTCGGCTCTCTCTCTCTCTCTCTTCAACCGAGAGAGCACACTCCCGAATTAGCCGTCGCCTTACGAAAATATTTGCTCGAGCCGACCCCGCCGTTACCAGCTTGCATACGGAATCGGCAAATCCTCTCTCGTCGCGACAAGTGGCTAAACGCATTTCACAGCGAGGCTCGAGCCGATGAATCGGCAAACACAGCATACATATATATCCTTCGCCTACGTCCTCCTCTACATTCGTTCCGTCGCCAGCAAAAAAGCCGATCCCGAAATATTCATTATTTATAAATTCAGTCTCTCTCTCTCTCACTCTGCGCCCCTAAGTTCTCTCCCCTCGGGGCCCTTAGCAGGAGGGGGCCTTCACGGGAACGCGGCTACCTGAGGCGTCCCGAGCCGGGATCCTTTCTCCGGGCGCCCAACTGTCTAGGACGCGCTTTTTCGAGCGCGCGAGCCCTGCTTTATTGGTCCGCGGCGAGAGAGAGAGAGAGAGAGAGAGCTGCCTCTTCCTCCTTTTTTTTTCTCGACTGGTCCCGGGGCTCTCTGCGTCGGCGGGAGGCCGAAGGAACGGGACGCGCAGAGGAGATCCGACGCACGAATATTGCTACCCCTACCTGGCTACTGTTCAGTGGTGCTCAGTTTTTATGGCCCGATGCCCGTTTCGGTTGGGATAAGGGAAATGGATTCTGGAGTGAGTTTGAACGACGATTCGTTTGTTAACAGATCGCCGAGGTGAAATTTTGAAAATTCACTCGATTTTTTAAATAAATAGGATTTATTGTCTGTGATTTTTGTGGATACAATACACAGTATGAGATCATTGCTATTGTTGAATTAATAGCGTTGTAAAAAATAAGATCGCGAATTGCGAAAGAAACAATGCGCGTTAGTAACAAGATAATGTATGACTGTTTTATCTTCATTAGCGAATAATTTAGTTAAATTTATTCGAATTATTCTCGCGGCTACATCTCTCACCTGAGAAATAGCGGACGAATCTACATCTCAACAATTATGTAAGCGCTTCATTTATTCTTGCAGGTTTAGTAGTTTCAGTAATTTTCTTCTTTTTAAATAGAAGCAGAATCTGAAAAAATGTGAATATGATTATCGTAAAAGTTTTTTTTTTTTTTAATTGTACAAAATTTCAATTCTTTTTCAAATATCTAAGACAGATGTAAATGTAACCGAATAATTTTAGCAAATAATTTTCTCTCATTTTAAGTAAATATTACAAGTTGAACAATTAATAAACAATTTCAAAAAGTCCGTAACGATTTTTTATACAGGTTCAACACAACAATTATACTTTCTATAAAGAACCACCGAACAAAGTAAAATCAGAATTACCTCGTCGTCGAGCAGCGAATCCCCTCAAACCTTGGTCGGTCGACACTCTCCAGCCATGTAAACCTCGCCGGGTTTGCAGTAGGGCGTGCCGTCGATCCTGGCTCTACCACCACCGGGCGGCACCTCGTCCTTGTTGTCCGGCGCTTCGACCGCTGCCCCCGTCGCCTCCGTACTCGTCGAGGTCGCTTCCGGTACCGGCTGCGGGCGGCCTTCCTCCCTGCCGAGGACGTTGGCGAACGCGTCGATCGTGTTCCCCGCGCCCTCGCCGATACTTCGACCGAATTGCTCTGCCTTATCGCCCAGGCTCCTCAGGATCCCCGCCTCGGATCGAGCCGCGGCGAGGAGGACGACGCAGGTTAGAGCGAGGAACCGCGAGCTCTTCATGTCTTCGCGAGGCGGGAGGTGCGGACGGACTGGAGGAGCGAAGAGAGCTATCGGGTTTATATTAGAGGCGCGCGAGGTTCTTGCGGATTTTACGTCTGCGTCAGGGGTACGTTCGAGAGATATGTAATCAATTTTGCTGTACGGAGAAACAGGTTTCGGAGATTTTCAAAGCGCAAAAAAAACGCGGCTCTATTATGACGCAATATTGTTTCAGATAAAAGATGCTTCTAATGTTTACGATTTTACTCGGAAATTCAGGTGCGGGCTGGTGAGTTTTCGAAGAAGAGCAGCCAGCTAGTGGCTAAGTAGCTGATGGTGCTCGTAAATTTATAGATATCGATTCTGGATAGCGAGCTTGTAAATTCAAAAAAGATAGTGTTTAACATTTGTATAATTATTTTTTATCAGTTTTACTGCTTTTTTAGTGTTTTTTTTTAGTGCATTACCGAAAAATTTTGTTTTATTTTATGAAGTTTTTCATTGTAAATTTTAAAACGCTATAACATGTATCGATAAACGAACAGTATTTGAATAAACATAAATAGGATTGAGCCATTAAGTGTATCGCAGACAGTAATATGTATTATTTTCAGTGCTAAAGTGAATTCGGTGAAATTACAAAATACAACATATTTTTTATTATAAGTAAGGATTAAAATTTTTTAACTCATATAAAATAATTAAGATTAAGTAAAAATAACTGAAATTTTTCTCAATTACTATAGAATTTATTTTGACTTTGCAATAAAAATCTCAACATTTCGAGTGCTGCACATACTTCTTTTTCAAAATGAAATTGAAATAACTAATACAATTTTATTTTTAGAATCATGTCAAAAACGTGTCATAAAACTAATGAAATCACAATAAAAGAACTTGAGTCTAATTCTTATCAGTCATCGAATAAGCGTAGTGAAAGTCCGGTAAAGTGCTTTGACAATAAAATTAAATCAATTTGATTCCCGAGGTTGAGCGCACGTAAGCACGTCATTAATTTTGCATTGTAAAGTAAAACTATCTCGCTTTTTCCAATTATCGCCGCTCAATCAATCCAAAAACTGAAAAACGGAAAAACTCTCCGAACGCGACTCTCTCCCCAAGAAGATCCCCGAAAAAAAAATGCGCGTCTTCGTCGAGCCTCGCGCTCGTAAAGAAGGTCGCGGCGCGCTCCGGCGATCCGTAAGGTTAGGTGTCTCGTCGGCAAACAGGCCGTCTGCGCACTCACACGCACAAAGAGCGCGCGGAGCAGAGTTTAACCTCGGGCCGCCGCGCGAGAAAGATCCGTCTCTCTCTCTCTCTCTCTCTCTCTCTCTCGCTCGTGTAAACGTCGCGCTACCGGTGTTACGAAACCAAGCAAGGTCCGGGATAGGGAATCCTTCTCTGTTTTCCGAGTTAATATTTGAACAGAGCCGTACACGCGCGCCAGCGTTTATATACCTGCGTGAGTAAAACGATATATCGGGCCCTTTTTACCCCTTTTTTTCACTCTCTCTCTCTCTCTCTCTCTCTCTCTCTCGAGGCTGCGGAGCGCTTTTTTCGGGAAGGAATTCTCTCCCTGTTTGGAAATCGGCTTTCGCGAGCTTTTCGTATATAGGCTTTCTTGCTCGGTAAACAGCGGCGACGGTGTTTTCTTTGGCTGGAAATTCGGAGGAATTAACCAACTTGCGAGGGTCGCCAGGCGGTTTTTGATAAACTGCAGCCCGTGGAATTTTGGTTCAGCGCAAAGTAGATTTTTCAATTTTAAATAATGTATTCAGATGTACGGTTTTTTAGGATTCTTTAAGCGACGCGCGACAAAAGAAGTTATGCAAAGCAGAGAGGTTTTTCCCCCCCCCCGCGCGTCTCGACAAAAAGCCGTATTTTTTCAAGAGTTATTTCCGAACTTGTACGAGGAAAAAATTTAACATATTTTAAAAGTCAAGAAAAATCCCAAGATTCGATCGGGTGTAACTGTCCTTACTCCCAGAAAAGTTTTTCAACTCGACATTCTCATTTTTTTTGTCGGCCCCTCGTCGAGCAATAAACAATACCGGCGAGATTTCGTGAGCGCTAAAACAACACGGCAGCGGCTCGGCTCAGGGAGCCCCCAACGGTCGCGCAAAGAAATCCAAAGCGGAAACTGTATCTCGACCGAATCGTTTGCTCAGCTAATAGTCTTAACGCCGCCAGCGGCCGCCTAATGCTCTCCCTCGCGCCTCCGGATTATAACCGGGCCGCGGACCGAGAGGTGAAAGAAAAATAATAATTTTCGCGCGAGCGCAGCCGCTGAATGGGGAGATTAAGGGAGACCCGGCGCCTTTCCCTCCTTCAAGATTATGCGACGGACCGGCGGGCAGCGGATTTTCGGAGCGCGCGACACGGACTTTTCCGGGAGAGACGGCCATTGTTCGGACGGGGCTCCCCGCGGGTGTCTTGCGAATCTCTCTCTCTCTCTCTCTCTTTCTCTCGCTCGAAAAAAGAGTGGAATCCCGTGTCCCGAGGGACGTCCAATTGGATTTCGTGCGGCGCGCGCCGCTTTTTTCCGCCCGGACAACACTCGGGGGGCTTGGAATTTTTCGAACGAGGCCGGAATGTTTAATTGTCGGCTGTGTGGTTTTGATGCGCGGAAGATGTGCGCTTTTGGTGTGTTGCACGGTGTTTTTGGAAATGAGTCCCACGATCCGTGGGAATTTAAAAGGCGTACTCGGAGAGAAAATATTGGATCTTGCTGCTAATGTTTTCTTAGAAAGGAGATTTCGTCTCTCGAAAATTGAGAGTGTCAAGAGTAAAAATTAAAGCGTCAATATTGCCTTTAAAGTTTAGACTCGTGTTGTATCAAAAAATTTTCAGTTTTAGAAACATCTGTCTCGCGCATCTCACAGTTATTAAGCTCGATTGTTTAAACGTTCTCCTCGTCGCTCCGACAAACGGGGGCCTACCTCGAAACTTTAAAAAACTTTAATTATTTTTTTAGCGATAGTCTTGGTCCCCCGATATTTACGTAGACGAATTAAAGTAATTCCCAAAAATCCTCGTCCATATAATTTGGTGGGGCTCTCCTAATGCGAGAGCCCGGCACATCGGGCCGCTCCTCCCACGTTTCCTTCCGCGAACTCCAAATTAAATTTACCTAAATCCACTTGCCGTGGAGGCGAAAAAAAAAAACAGAGGCCTCCGCCGCAGAAACTGGAAGGCATTTAAAAAAACCCCGAGCCGGGCGGCTTCCACAAAAAATCCTCTCCTACTGACAGATCACAGGGGCCCGAATTATGGAATTCCAGCTCGCCTAGAATGTGCAGTAGCCTATAAATCATCGGGCTCGCCTATAAAAGTAATAAAACGTCGAAAAACTCCGAAAAAAGCCTCGCTAAAAGAGCGAAGGAAGGAGAGAGACAGAGAGAGAAGAGCTCGCGCGAGAGAAAAAAGGAACAAAGGAAAAACTGCTCGCGCTCGCGCGGTGATCGGCTTCGGTTACGAGGAGACACGCTCTCCGAACGAGGCGAAGAAGAGAGAGAGAGAGAACGAGAGAGAGGGAACGAGTGAGTCCAGTGCGGTTTTGTGAGTCGTCACGCATCGGGAATCCTTCGAAATCGACGAGTCGTGCGAGCGCACGAAACTACGGAATTTCGTGCGCGAGCGAGGCTAAAAAAAAAAAAAAAAAAAAAAAAAGGAGAGCGCGCGGCGAGCGCACGAAAATATTACTAATTTATGATAATTTACTAGGACTCCGCGCCGAAAAAAGTGAGAGAGAGGGCGAGCTGCACTCCGAAATCTCCTAGCCGGCTATTTATGCCATGCGACCGACTGCATATAATAATGATAATTGCCCGAAAAGCCGGGCTTTCTGTTTTGCTGCTCCTTTTCGAGGAGGCGCGCGAGAAGTGCACACGGCGGGTTCCTTCGAGCGTCGTTCGAGCCCGAGTTTTTTTTCTCGGCGTCTCGGGGATATAAGTTTTTTAACTTATGCCGCGATAAACAGCCGAGTTTGCTGTTCGGCCGGCTGTTAAGCGTAATTAATTTCGCGGATCGGATCGTAAGAGCGTTTCTTCGATTGGCTTTCGGTGGGCTTTTTTCGTCGCTCTCGAAGGTGATTAAACTTTAATTTTGCTTGACGAGATACGATTGTGTAATTTATAATCGGCAGTTGCTATGTGGATTAGATTATCGCGTTCGGATAGCGAGAGTCTCGGGGATTTAGCAAATCTTTACAGTTATGTAAAGCGATTCTTACACCTTTTTTCGCGTTCGTAAAAAACAATATTTCTAATCTATACTTCGTTTAAATATTCATGAACGCTTCCACTTCGCGTAAAACTAGAAGAATTATTAGACAAGCTGAAAAGGCTCGAGATCTCGATTCGATTACCCGGGATATGTAACTGCTAACTGCACGCGCGCCTTTATGCCGATGATTGAAAATCACCGTTTTTTCAAAGCGAACGACTTAATTCAGCAACATCAACACATTGCACCGAGGCACAACAAGCGTCACTTGTTCACACACGTCCGCGATCTGCCTCGGTTATACATCGCGGCGCGGCCTTTTATCGGCGAACCAGACCAACTGCATAAATAACTGAAAAAAATATAAGCACCGCCGCGCGGACGCTAATTGATTTTTCATACGGAATGCGCGCGCATAAATAATTTATAAATGGCGCGGAGCGGAGAGAGGAGGAAGAAAGCCGCTCCGGAGGCGCGAAAAAGTATATTCGAGCGAGCGAGAGAGAGAGAGAGAGATTAGTCGCGCGCGACTTCCATGAATATTTATTGGCGAAATTAGTTACGATTCCTCGTCACACCGCGGGCGTGAAAACGACGTCGTGACGGGGTTCCTTTCCTTCGCTTTTCTTGCGCGTTTTGTTGCCCCCCCCCCTCCCGCCCCTCCGCCTCGAAAATGAAGCGGTTTTTATTCAGGATCTCGGATATTCGACGCTGAATTTTATGGCCGCCGACGAGAGAGCGCCGGTTTATGCATAAGCGAGAGAGCGAGAGAGAGAGAGAGAGAGAGAGAGGAGCTGCGCCTGTTTCTGCGCGAATATTATGAGATGTGCCTTTTTACGGCCGTATCTCCTTGTTTTTGCGTCCGACTAATGATTATTGATCGTTCTAAAGTTCGATTTTATTCTTAGATTAAATCTAAAAACTTGCTTTGTTCAAATCTGGAGTTGGTAAAAAATTACAGCTGTTATTAAGTAAATAAATAAAACTACTTTTTTAACGCGAATACACAATTTAAATGATCAAACTCATAAAATAAACTGTCAATCCGCGACTTGTTACTTTTGATGAAGATTGTATACACAATTGCGTCCGATGGTAATAAATGAACCTAACCGCACCTCCTTCGATCGAAAATTCAAGTTACTTTGAAATTTTCTGCGGGGCTTGCGCGACAAATCGAGCAACCGCCAGTCCAACCCTCGCGATTCACAAACTGTCACAACAGCCTAGAAAAAAAAAATCCTCAATAAGCTCGACAATACGTCGAAATCTCGGCCTGCCATCGGAATTCTTTGACCCCCGAAGCTCCCGAAACGGGCCGTATAATCTCTCTCTCTCTCTCTCTCTCTCTCTCTCACCCATAGCGCGAACCTCGACGAGCTAGCCGACAGAAAGAAAAAAAAAGCCGAACACTCGGCGAAACAGGTGATTCCATTCAAATGACGCGAGGCCTCCTCAGAGGGAGAAAGACGCTCGGCGCGGCTCATATAATCGACGTGCGCGCGCGCGCGCGATGTAATCCTTTGTGCGCGGAGACTCGCGCGCCCGAAGTAGAAAAGGGGGAACCCCCCAAGGCGGACAATGTCGGGGAGAGCCCCGGTGATTGACGATACTCTAATTTGTTTATAAATACTCCCATTTCGCAGCTCCCGAGCTGCGAAATGCCTACTCGTCCAATTTCGCACTTGGAACCGGGGCTCGGGGGCTCGGGCTTTCTCGTTCTTGGCCTATTTCGCACCTGACTAGTTTAAGAGGAGAGAGAGAAAGAGAGAGAGCAGCTCGAGTGGTTGCTGGTGCTGCAAGTGACTTGATGAGATCGAGGAGAGCTGTGGCATTATACATTTTTGAGTGCTGATTCTTCGTGATCAATCATAATAAAGGTGGGAATTGGAGGGACGCCCTTGGCTGTGTGTATATTTTTCACCGCATCGCTTCAAAGTCGTTTTCTTGTTTTTTTTTTCTCTGTTTTTGGATTCTAATCGAAAATTTTCAAAACGGTTTTCGGTGCTTCCGGCTTACGATACGAATCTCGATCCGCCGTCGAGCTCCTGTAAAATATTGAAATTTCGAGAAGTCTAATAAAAATTGACTTAAACGACAGTCGAAATTAGCATAAAGATACACATCGGAAATATGATTTCTTCATTTAAAGTCATAGGTGTGTTCCCTCAACCTGTTTAGACAAGTTTGCATCTTTCGAGCGACCAAACTTCCCGTCTCTCTCCCCGCACGAATCAATCTCGAAACGGATATTATAAAAAGAAGCAGCTCGCGATTAACATAATCGGTTCGAGCTCGAAAACGGCGCGGCGAGCGCAGGAAAAAAGGCATATCGAAGAATCGTAACTCAGAGTGTACACCCCGATTTCAGGCTCCGCACCTAAATCACCTTCGACCCTCGAGGAGGAGCCTCGTTGCGCCCGGCGATTTTCTTCCGCGTTGCAGCGTGCCGCCCCTAAATCACCGCGGCACAAAGGAGCCCCTTTCTTACCGAGGCCGAGGCGGCGTCTTCTCTCTCCGCGGCACCTTTCCTCGCGCACGCGTGGCCTTGGACGAGAGAGCGTATTACGAGAGAGGGCTGCCGAGAGCGAGATACAGTGTCGCGTTTAATGCGATCTGCCGAATGCGAGTTACGCCTCGGTGATGCCGAATGACGGAGAACGTGGAGTGGAGCTATTCTACGGGTGATTGAGGGGACGCCTTTTGAGTTTTAGCGTTTTTTGGAATAGCCTACCGGCAGGTTGACGCGAGTTGGCTTCTGGTCTTTTATGGGTTAATCGGGGGAGGTGCGTCATTTGCGTCATAATTAATATTTGTTTAATAATTGGAGGAACGAAAAAATCTCTCGTATACCAAATAGTGTAGCAGCAGCAACAGCTCGCGTCCCCTACCCGAATCAACAGTCCCTCGCGTCGCTCACCTTCCGATCGGCGAAAGGAACTTATGCAAAAAAGGCGCACGCGCACCCGATCGATTATGCAGAGAGACCCGCGACTCGATCGCTCGAAATGTATGATAATCCCGTGCTCCGGGCGGGTCCGCGAATTAACATAGCGCGTTACGTATCGGCGCTTTGTCCTCGCTTGCAAAAGGCTCATCGGCATTTCGAGTGTGCCAGACGCTGCGTGTGCGCTCGTTGAAATCGTTGTGTGTGACGAGCTGCGAGCGCGCGGCGCGTGCCCTGCCGCTAAGTGGATCGAGGGACACAGCGCTGCCGAGCGAGATATAACCTTTGCGCTGAGTTATGGGGCTTCCTTTTCTATCGGGTTTTGCTGCCAATGTACGCGTAGATTTTGGTGCATTTTGGGTGACAGAGATTATAGAGCGACGGAGAATAATTTATTTTTAATCAATTGAGAAACGTTATTTTCATTGATATTAGAGAGGGAGAGAATTTCAAATCAGACATTGGACGAAAAGTGAATTTATGGGTCCGCAATGAAAAATTAATCCCACTGCTTCAATCTCTCGATTACTCTTCGCAGCTCTGAAAAACTATTCCATCAAAAGAACACACCTCAGCGCAACCAGTTCCACCAACAAATCTAAAAAATAAACCGAAAACCAAACAAAATTAGGCCAAAAGGCATAATCCCCCGTAAACGTTACTCGTGATCCGCGAGGCTCGAGTAGCAGCGGCAGCAGCAGCAGCAGCGCCGGCAGCAGCCTCCTCTCAATCTCGATAAACGCACACGTACTCGGGCGCACGTGCTTTTACGGCGGCCGGCTCTCTGCGTCGTCGTCTCTCTCCCTCTTTGATTCCCGTGGCAGCTTTCATCCCCCGGCTACGCTCGCGCGTCGTAGGGGTCGTCCCGCTCGCTCTCTCGCTCTCTCTCTCTCGCGCGCAGCTGCATCCCTGGCCAGGTGTGGCCCCTCCCGGCCGCCCTTTTTCGGAAGGGGGAGCCGAGCCGGGGCTGCGTTGCCGCGCGGATTCGCCAAACTGCGCAGCATCCGGCGCCGCGCGTCGCCCCGGCAACGTTGCTGCTGCTGCTGTCGATCCCCGTCCCGTCCGTGTGTGTGTGTGTAAGCGTGTGCGCGCGCTGGGGATGGATGCGGGCAGACTGACGGACGAGAAGGGAGATGGAGGAGACTTTTTGGATTTTACACGGGCGACACGGGATGTGGGTTGCAGTTTTTGGATGAGGGCATTTTTGCGCGCCAACTTTTTTTTTGCGCGCGGGGACAGATGTAGCTTTATCATTCGTAATTTATGGGAGGAAGGAGATTTTTATGTGTTATAAAATTAACAAGTTATCTTAGGAACATTATGTAACTGCAATGACTTATTCTTTTTGGGAAGGTACAGCTCAAAATGGGTCAAAGATTAAAAATTAAACATTCTTACGGAACGCGGAGATTTAAAATTCAGAAAGTATTCAACGTAGGTGAACGTACACACAGCGGGCCCGTAAACTTAATCAACGCGCAGCGGATGCAATAAAACGAAAACCGGAAAGAAAAAGGAGCCGCGCGCGACAATGAAAAGTTCATCAGCGCCGCGTGGGCGACAAAGAAACTCGCGTCCAACAACAAAAAAAAAAAGGAAGCAACCTATAGTCGAAAACGAAGATGACGCATCCAGACTTTCCAATTGGCTGTCTCCGAGATACGATCGGAGCTGCCGCCGAGGGGATAGAGTCGTAAACGAAAAAGGAGCGCGAGTTAATCGGCGGTTTTCTGGACTGCAGCCGATGTGGGCGCTTAGGGAGCGTTTTGATTTTCAACCCTTTGCCCAGATTAGGATCGCCGAGGAAAACGAGTCGTGAATGGAGTTTGCACCGGCGCGGAGAGAGAGAGAGAGAGATGCGCCGACCGAAGATTTTTATCCGCCTGATTAGGACGGCCTGATTTATGGATGCGGTTAATAATATGCTGGATGGAAATGAGGGAGCGGATATGGCTTTGGGTGGCATTTTTTTTTTAATGTTTTTAGTTATTGAAAATTCAATTTGTCTTCTCCGAGTGAAGATAAGAAAAGCGCGGAGAATCGAAGGGTAAAATAAAGCTCTTTATGCGGGTAAAAAAGTTGAGTCGTTACTCGTGTATTTGTGTATTAGGCGAGAAAAAAAGTTTTTATGTTTTGCTTTACTTAGGGGGACGTTATACCGTAAGAAGATGGCGCGTACATCAAACCGTAAAGTTATCAATTCGTTCTGCTACAACATAGTATTCAGATTGAAAGAAAAATTGTCGGGACTACATTCAGGGCAATATTTGCTTAGGGAAAGAGAAGCAGACAATGAAGGTATCCGCGTTGTACCGCATAAATGGATTAAAAACCTGTAAATGTCACAACACTTTTGAAGGGCGTAAATTTCAAAACCTTCTATTTATATTTAATCCAAAAAAATATTTTCACGTTAATCGGCATTAAACATAAAACTAAATTGGCAAAACAGGATAATATTCCCAAAAGGCTCCTCGAACCGGTCAAGCCCATAACCCCATTTTTGCCTGAAACGCGGAAATCACAGCTATCTCGCCCTGTCACTACCTTCCAATTTCCACTTCCACATCCGGCGCGCGGCGGCTCTTCCGTCGGCGCGGCCCAGCCTAAAAAAAAAAAAAGAGCGCCGGCGATCGAACGGCAATAATGAGCGACTCTGTCACGCTCGTGCATCGGCTCATTTCGACGCGACGGACCTGCGAGGCCCATTAAATTGCCTCTCTGCGCGTAACAACTCCCCGGAAAAATCGTCGATTTTTCTCCGACGCCAAGTTGGGAGGGGAGTAAAAAACTGGGATTGGTATAAGTGATTTTTTTTTTTATAATCGGCTGGCGATTGATTGATTGATCTGGGCGTTGTGTAATTTTAATTATCGGGGCCTTTTTGCGCTCTCGCGACGTAATGAATGACGACGGATTTGACAATTCTGAGGACTCACAATGGGACTTCGTAATAAAATGTTTTTGCGGGCTCGCGCGACATAAAAACCGGAAAATTAGCATGAAGCAGCAATTATTTTCTGAAATAATAAAGTGAATCCCCAAGTTTGGACTGCCGACCGATCAAATTATTGATACCGATTTCCCCGCATACATTGAGCGCGGCTATCTTAATCGACTTCCGTTCATTGATAAAACAAAAAAAAAAAACCCCTGGCAAAATCCATGAATAACAATGATTCTAACACCCGTCCAAATTAAAATCTCTCCTCCGAAAAATTAGTCAGCCGTGCATCTCGGCTATGTTAATTTTAAAAACGTCTCTCTCCCATCTCATCTCTCTCCCGTAGTCGAAAATCCAGTCGAACCTTCGCGCGGAGAAAGGCGCGCTAGCCTATCAGATTCGCATGGCGATTAGTTGCTCCGCATCGCTCTTTCTCTCTCTCTCTCTCTCTCTGGGGGCGCTTTTTGCTCCGCCGGTGAAAGCGAGAGATTCGCCGTATCGCGCGGCGCTATCTACCGGAATCTGGAGCGCGGCGGACTTGCGTGCTCCGGAAGTGGCGGCGCGGCGTCGAAACCGGATTCCAGGTACGTATACGCGCTACTAACGCATTCCCGTGTCTTTCCTTTTTGTCGCTCGCGCGCGCGCTGCGTGGACAAAAAAAAAAAAAAACACGGGACGGGAGCGGAGTGCGCTCGAGTTTTTGCGATATTAGATGCGGATTGCTTTTGTTGCCGAGGCTGGGAAGAGTGCGCGGCTTAATTCTTGCGCTGGGATATATGGTGTTTTATGGGTGCTGACGTTATATATATATTTTTTTTTTTTTTTTTCAGAAAAAAGTGATGCATGGTTATTGCGGTTGGAAAGGGGGTGCGGGCAAACTAAGTGTACAGTTGTATCGAGATTCTAAACAATGTATTATTGTCATTTGTTTTATTGTGCGGCTTATTGTTAGATTTAAGTAGAGTAATTCAGGCATTTAATTTATACTAAATAAATGAAGAGTAATAAATATAAATAACGGTAAATTAATATTGTCTGGTTAAAATAACGCGGCACAAAATAGCAAATTCGGTTTTGTTCGGTCGCAAAATAGGTAAAATCGACTCGTTAATATTTCTACGAGGCCCGAAAACAAACGCGCGAAATTAATCGTCGCTGAAAGATTCGATGATCTATCGAAGGTAAATAACGAAGTCGAGCATTATTACAACAATAATTCCCCAGCAATTCTCGTGATTAATTCCCAATTAGTCACTTTAATCGCGCGAAATTTGCAATAACCCTAAAATCGAGCAACCACGGCCCAGCGGCGAAATCATTGCACGGAACTAATACGACCATTAGCCAAAATTTACGGCAAATTCCGCCATTAGCCGTATAAACGCGACTTGACGAAGCTCGGAGCTCCGTCCGAAAATTTCACACCGCGCGCTCGGAAAAAGAGCTCCGCGCCGCCGATAAAATCAGCGGGGGGTCCTCCCCCCCGCTGCCCCCCTCGGGGCATCATGTCGCTCCGCTGAGCGTGTATCCCACCTGAAGCCGGAAGCGAGCCCAAGCGGACAAGCCTACCGGAACACAGGAAGCGGAAGGGTGCGGAGCGGAGCCTACGTCGCCGCCGCGGTGTCCGACTCGCGCTGATTACGTCCTGACGATCGCGTTGATTGCCTCCCGCGAGAGCCGCTCCGATCCTATGTGCTCATTGTGCTTTTTGCCAACCTGTTTTTCTCTCTTTTCGGACTGCTCTCCGTTTCGAAGATTCGACGGTGCGTTTTTTTGTTCCCCCAGTGCTGATCGATGTTTTCGACGACGGGACGAGATTTGTGCGGGGCGACGGAATCGGCTGATGCCTCGAATAAATATGATAGATAAGCATCTGGTTTCTGTTTCTTTTGCCTTGAAAACGCAAAGTGTGCCATTTTAATTCAGTTTTGTTCAAGAGGATTCCTCTTCTTCCAAGTACAACGAAGCAACTCGTGGCTTCCACAAAGATTTTAAAGAATCCACTTAAAAATCGAATTCATCATTCCGTGCGCGAAGGCGACTTATCAAGCCTAAAAGGCCGATCGCGCACGAGGCAGGCAGGCAGGCAACAAAACCTCGCCGGTGCAAAAGCCATCTTCGCGATCCGGCTTTTCACATCTCAAGCGTGCTCCGCGCGAACGCGAGAGTTTGACGGATCGAAGGTGGAACCTCGCGGCGGCGGTGTATCCGGATAATAAATCGCCCTTTTAATCACGGAGGTTGTTCACGCTCGAATCATTTGGCTTAATGGAGCCTCTTGTTTAGGCCCCGCAATGCGGTAGGTTGCCGGGCAATTTCCTCGCTCGCGAGATGCGTCCCTGTGTGCGTATACGCGCGCGACTGTGTGTGTTTGTGTATGTGTGCGGCATTTTGTTTAAAAGCCTGCGCGAACGCGATCATTAGTCAGCGCGAGCGCGGGTTTATTGCCGATATATACGCGTACACACCGGCATGTCAATTACCTGCGAGTGAGTTACGTTTCGTCAAGGTTTTTGGCGGGGGACCGCCAAGGATTCTCGCGTCGAGCGGAGCCTATATATAATACGCGAGAAATAAAATCTTTTGCAATTTTTGCTCTTTCGTCTTTTCGATCTTTTCTTCGACTTGGTTTCTAACTGTTGGGTATTAATAAAGAAATTTTGCTGTTTTAATCTGCTATCGGGTATTAATTATATAGCTTCTTTGAATTCTTAGAGTTAAATGATTCACCCCTGAGAGGCTCGTTTGGATCTGAGAGTGATGACTGCGTTTGGCAAAGAAGGTATTTAACTTTCGAACTTAACGAGCCTCGAAGCTGCTTCGAAATTCAAGGAAATATCCGAATGTATTAGGAATATTATTGGATTCATTAATTGAAAGGATCAAATCATAAAACTACCTGATTTACATTCTCATTTCGATTAAATTTATAACATTTCATTCTAATAAAAATGAAAAACAAAGAAAAACCCGTCAAAATTCATTCTACATCAACATAAAAATCAAAATCACTCTATCCCACCACAATCCTCAAACGCAATCCGCCGCACAACCTTATTACAAAAGCCCGCTCGTCCAGCCGAACGGCGGCGTGTGAGAAAAAAAAAAGTCCGGGTCGCGAAGCCGCGAGAAATCCCGTATTTCGGTTCCCATACGGCCGCTCCGCGCACGCGATTGACTCCGCGCGATCGCCTTAAATGCCGCGGCGCGGACGGGCCTCCATGGGAATCTCGGCCGCAGGTGGAGACCGCCGTTAATTAACTTCCAGCGGCGGCACGCCGAGAAGCTATACGCGAGTATGGGAAATCCCGGCCGCGCGGCACCTGTCCGAGGCGAGCGCGAGGGCGGACGCGGGCGCTTTTCTGCCGACTGGACTCCCCTGCGAGTGGGGAGGTCGAGCTTGCGCGAGTTTCGCCCTGGGGTGCGGCGAGGTGCCGCGAGACGGAGGAGGGAAACGGGGGTACGAAGAAGTTTACGGGACTGGTATATGGTCGCTGCAGAGTCGTACTAAAAGACGGTAATTCAAGAAATGTAGCGGCTTGGAGTATAAACATTTTTGAGGAAAAATTTTATCGACAGCGTACAGTGCTGTTTTGAATAAATCTGTCCATTATTAATTATAAGGTAACGGGAACAAAATAACTAGTGAGCAATTACTCAAAAAAAGTCGAAAGTTCAAATTCCCCAAAGTAACAGTACTCGAGCTTTCTTAATCCTCGGCTCTTCCCCTTTGGGATTAAGCAGCCTCAACCGGCGCATTCCAGCGCTTCTACATAATTTGCCCGTCTCGCGATTTCTCTCTCGTCCGCGTTTCTCGGTCACACATGTGTGACACATTATTTAGCGGAGGTTATGGGAACCCTCTCTCCCTCCGCGCGGCAGCTTTCCTCTAAATACAGTAATTACGGCGTCGGGGACACGGTACTTGCTCTCGTACACACTCGAAAATTACACGACGCGGCCGCCGTGCAACTGCAAGACGCGCGCGCTCGCGGCCGGGCAGGAGGGGAGTCTCGCTTGCGGCCTTTATTACCTGATTACGCGGTCCGCGCGCGAAGGGATCGAGGGCTTTGATTTTCTCGCTGAATGCCTTTCCCGTCGGCCGCGCCCTTTTCCAGAGCTCGCGCCAAGATCGACCTCGTTTTCGTGCGTCTTTCGCGGGTTCTTTTTACCGCGGGGGTTAAGTGAGTATGAAATTGCCACCGCCGAGTAAGTTGACTATTTTGTTTACTTTTCGTATCTTGAATAAATAGCTTTTAAAACATAAATTATAACATTTTTTTTCTCGCGAAGCCGCGTTTTCGGCGCAATGAGAAGGCAGGGTGGCGGCGGCTGCACCTGATACACTTCCGGAGATCGATCGGAAAGGTGAGCCTCGCGATTTCCACGCGCGGACTAAAGATTGGCCTGTCATCTTGACAAATGGTGGCGGTATCAGGCGCCTTTTCCCTCGACTTTAGCTCACGTGTGCGAGAGAGAGAGAGTTCGCGTCATCCTCCGCCGCGCGAACGATTAGTCATCGACGGAAGGCCCGATCGGTCGGCCGGGCCGGAAATTAAGCGCGGATCATTCCGGGGGAGGCGGAGGTGGCGCCGATAACGCCCGACAAATGCGCGTATTGGATTATTGGAATCGCGCTTCCTAGTGCCGATGATTATCGGTGGGGCGATCGTTTGCTTCTGCGATATCAGGCTCTAATTTAGCAATTTCCTATTTTATTATTGAATCATCGAAGACCCGCAGCCGGAAAGTTCGCGTATAAAAATGGGGAAAGAAAAAAAAAATCAGAGCTCAGGCCCCGAAAATCGTCCGAAAATCACGGTCGACCACGGCGTCGCGGCTGAATTACCATAAAACAAAACACTAAATTATCTTTCCGGCCGAGCGCGCTCACGCAACGCGACGCGTCGCCCGGTTCTCAGGTAAGTCAACGAGAAAAATCGGACCCCAGGGCAGGCAGACAGACAGTCAGTCGTTCGGGGTGAGAGTCGGGGCCGCATGTGGGAAAAGGGGAGGGCGAGGGTGTGCGGGTATACGAGCACCGAGGGTGGAATATCAGCGCGTGTGTGGGAATGCGGCGACGCTAATTCGAGGGGTCGGCTCTCTCCCTCTCTCTCTCTCTCTCTCGCGCGCGGCGGAATGCGATTTTTCGGCCCCCGAGAGCCGGGGCCACCTTTCGAGTGCGTGCGGTTGTGCGCGATGCCGCACGCTCGCACGAAATCTGCTGCTTTTCAGGAGGACTGCACACTGCGGGGATTTGATTTATACTGCGGGGGGAGGCCCGGATGGATTGTTGGCCTTTGCGTAATGGGAAGGCTGGCGGAGGAGTCGGCTGTTATTCTCGCTCTTTATCGAGTGGACTGCGGAGTAAACACGCTTTTCTTGAGGCAGTGACTTATTAAGCTCGTGCAAAGGTACGCAATCCGTTGATTGTGTGCGTTGTCGCATTGGATTGTCAAGTTACGAAATTCACGAGATTTTGATTAATTTAGCGGCGGTAAAATGAAGCAACCTGATTAACATTGCTGTGTAGCTCGTTTACATAAACTCGGAATACATAAAAAACGCTTAATTCGCTAACTGTACGCGAGGAGAAGTAAAAAGTCCCTCCGGTAAATTGAAAGTCATTATATTGCAGCGCAAAAAGGCGGCATAAACAAATGGGAATGCATCGATAACTGTAAAGTTATAGATTGTAACGTCATCGCGGCCCAAGTAAATAGAGCACGAAGTTCGACTGTATCTCAAACGTCGCTGGCGCGCGGACTCGAATGAACTTGGGCAAAAACCCGAGAGTTTATAAAAAGTCGATGCACTACATATCGCTAAAGTGGAATGCGCGAAAGTTGCATCGATACGCGGATTAACGCTTATAACTGCTGAATCCGCGAACGGACGAATATAAAAAGGCAATTTACGGTGGCATTATTAATTATCTCGCGGTGATTGACGTTTGTCGCAAATCGATTTGCTCTTTCAGCGCCAACCGGCAGATTGCGGTACGTTCACTTTTATGCAAAGGCAGCGGCGGCCGCTGATAATTAAAATACATTGATTTTATTTATGCGTTTTCATAATTAAGCCGTAATAATCATTGAGCACATCATAAATTTCTTGTCAACTTGTGCATTATGCATTTTCTGTTATCTTTATTCATGCTAAGTTTAATTAAATATCGAATACTTTATAAATTTATGTTATGTTAAAAATGAAAAAAAAAAATATATATATATAGTGTAACACATCGCAGTCGTACCGGTCGTCCATTCACTTGAATCGCAAAAAAAAAAAAAAAAAATAAATAAACCGCATTGTCCCCGCGACAAAATCACAACTAATTTCCGAAAATCCACAAATTACAGCCTTCCCCCAACTCGCCATTACCCTTCGCGCAATGTCAACGTAGTCAATCGTATTAAGATTCACCCTCAACCCAGTCCTCCCTCTGTTCCGCTTTGTCCTCGCGAGTCGTTCCGGGGGTTCTCACGCGAGGCGTCTAATGCGCGCCGCATAATAATCATCGCGGCACGATATAATATTGCCCCGCCGGCCCGCGATACTCGGTGACATCCGTTGCGCTTTACTTCTTCATTGTGACGCTCGTATCGGATTGGCTATCTTTACGCATCGCGTAGTTTTAACCGATTTTTATTTTTCAAGTGGGATCGGTATCGATGCGTGGGCCTTTGTCTAAATCAATCGGAGGAGGGTATCTGGAGAGGTTTCACGGGAGCGGGTGGTGTTTCTTGTACCTGTTGGTTGTACTTATGGCACGGGGTGGAGGGTTTGTTTAGTTAGTTTAACGGACAGATTTTATGAAAGGATTGTCCGTTACTGTGATTCCTGTCTGTTGTTGTTAATGCGAAACTATAGTGAGGGATATTTTTGTACAAATATATGATGTTTTTCTTAATTTCTGAAATCCGTTTTTGTTATACTTAATATAACTAGGGACATTATTTTATATTATTACACAATTAATGTTACATAAACACTGCATCAAAGAAATCGGAGAAATGCAAATGTCTGATTATCCAAGAACGTTAAGTTCATTTCCATTCCTCGATACATCGATCAATAATAATACCACATTTATGCACATTCTCGGCATCCAGCTATTATCATTATCTACAGTGATACATGAAACAAATCTAATAAACACCAGAAAAAAAGGGGCAGCCTGTCAATAAAACGACACAAAAGCCGTCGTTACGTCGAACAAAACGTCGATCATCGCGCCGCAATATCGCCCGAGCTGCCAATAAAACCTAATTAAACAGACTTAGCTCCACCCTCGCCGGCAACAAAACATATGCACACATTCGACGAACCAAAAAAAATCACGATCCAAATAAGCCGGCAGCGATAAAACGCGCGCACCACCTCGCCGCGCACAAAGGGCCCCGCGAGCGGATAATTCACGAGCACGAAAAAGGCAGCTCTCGGCTGATAAATCGATCGAGCGTACAGCGCCTCCACTCGTCAAGTGCCTGTCGTTACAGACAGGCCGGTACGTTCTTTTTTTTTTCCTCTTTGCGCCTGCAGCGATGACTCGCGATGTATCGGGGGACAGGTGCGGCTCGCGGGCGGTTTAATGAGACGTTCCGCGGTTATTAGGGTGTTAATATTTAATGGACGTAAGAATTGTCGCCCGTGGGAATGCCCTGATTTCGGGGCTGACTGTTGACGGGGCGGATTCGCCCGAGTGCGGCACTGGTTGGTAATGGTTTTTGGTTTTGTTGCAGGTCCGAAAGCGAGAGAAAAATGCTGAACCCCGAAACGAGCTGCTACTCGGAATCCATACGGTCATGGTGAGTGTCTATTGTTTGACGTACATAAATAAGTGATAAGTTACTGCTTTTGTTGGCCGATTACCGCATTAAACTTGCATTGTGCGCGCAGCTTATCAAAAACTGATTTATCGAATCAAAACTCGTCTCATTTAAGCGCTAACGTCACTTTTTCACATTATGCTAATTAAATTTCAAAATCTCCGTCAACCGGGAATCTCGTCCCGTAGCTTTTCCTCGCGAAACTTTTCCCACAAAAAGTCGCCCGCGACGAACGACAAGTCGCACGCGAGCGCGATTCCCCGGCATATCCCACGTGCATTTAAAAAAAAAAAAAAAAGAAGATGAAAAAAAAGCGGAAAGAGACCTCAGGCGCTCCGTCGCGGAATATCGAGGCGGCGTTAATTAAGAGACCCTGACATTCCTGACCTCGTGGCTGGCGGCTCTCGCGTGGAAACTCGACCAAGGACATAACGCGCCGCCTCGTGTATATATATAACGCTCGGTTTCGCGCGCGGGGAGGGAAAAATTCAGCGCGAAAATGTACGTGCGCCGCTGGAGCCGTTCGTTAGTTTAACAAGTCCTCGTTAGCTCGCCACTTGGAGAGCGCGGCAACTCCTCCTGCGAGCGCGAGAAAAAGCCCGCGCCGATCGCGGCTGGAGCGAGGATGGAAAGTGACGACGAGTACCTGTGGCGCTGCCCTTTTCCGGGCTCGGATTTTTATGCTAATTAGAGACACTAATTTGCGCCGAGGTGAGTTTGGTGGGGTGGGATTTTGTTTGGGAAATATGGAGAGGTGATAAGTCGAGGTAAGGGTTCGATAAACTGAGGTTAGTCGATAATTAATTAATTCTTAGTCGATTCTTTTTTTTAATTTATTTATCAGAAGCTAAATCATCGCGTTTATGTACGTTTTTAATTTATGCTTATCTCGGTCGATTCTACTGACAATACTTTGCATTTACGTATTAGAAAATCAAAGAGTCTACAATACTCATTCCACCTTCAGCTGTTCATATATAGAAAAAAACGAAAACTTTGTTAATCGAACCCAAAACCGCGCAACCTCCACCTCCGTCCTATTCTCCGTCCAGAAAAATTGATTAACAAGTGCCACGTGGCGCGGCAACCCCGGAGGAGCCGAAGCTTTGACACACATACACAAGCCCGGCTTCCGCGGCGCCGAGGCTCGGCTAGAAAAAGAGCGCTCGCGCCAAGAAGCGAGAAAGAGAGAGAGAGAGAGGGCCACTTGATTCGCGCTCTCGCGAGCTCGACACACTTGACTTTAATAATAAAAAATGTCGCATTGTCATTTGGAGAGGGTCTCGCGCCGCCGCCACGAGAGAGCTCGAGGGTGGTTTTGTCGCGGGCGTGCATTGTCGAGGCACATACGCCACGCCGTGTACTTTTCAGCCTAAAGGACCGCCTTTCATCTTTCTCTCTCTCTCTCCGCTTTCCTTTTTCTCCTGTTTACTATATTCGCTGCTTTCTTTCGGCCGAGCTTTTTTGCCGACGGATGGTGCTCTTCGTTTTCGTTAAGACCTTTGTGGCCTAACGGATTTGCTGCCGAGTTGGGCGGAGGTGTTTTACGCGAATTTTTACGGGCTCGCTGTGCAATTGCGGTGATCTTGCGATGTAGAGTGGAAAAGCTGACCGCGATCGATCGACACGTTGTAATTGTAAAATTTCGAACATCCTAAATTTTTTCTAAAAACAGTCCAAAGTAAGAGCTCCCTCGCGGCGAAAGCCATCAAATCCCCATCTAAAGAAACTCTCTCGTGCAGCTTGTTATCGCTCCAGTTTCGGGCTCGCGCCATTTTCTTGGCGCATTTTCTCGACGGCACGCTCGGCCCGGTTTCTCCCCTTGTTTCTCTCTCCCAGCGCCTCCATCGCGCATTTTTCCTCTCATTTAGCCTCTTCCTCTCTCTCTCCCTCGCTCACTCGGGCAGGTTTTACGAACGCTCGCGCGCGCGCGCGGGTAATTTATCGCCGCTGCAGAGCTCCTCCTCCGCTCTCCCGGTTTTATAACCCCTTCTCGGCTCGCCTTTTCACGCCTCGCGCGAACGCGCCGCCGAGATTCGCGCGCTCGCGCCTCGAGCCTTCCCCTACTTCCCGCGGAGAGAAACTGCATTTTCTTTGCGGGAGCAAGCCAAGAGCCGCGCTTATAACGCGAAGAGCGCACGGCGGCGAGCAGTTTTTCGGGAGGCGAAGGCTACTTACCGATTATATTTTCGGGCGGGATCGAGGAAAAGTTTGGATTTCGAAGTGTAGGAGGACTGATTTGCTCGGAAGTGTATATCGTTCGTGGTTTTTTTTTTGACATTCGGTTTGCAAAAGTAACGATTCGGTAAGAGACGATTAAAATTATTTAAAAATGAACACACAGAAATGTAATTCGATAGTCTCTTTATCAAATAATTTAAACATTGCCGAATGCATAAAAAATGACCGCTCTAATCGATAGCGTTCCAGGTCACAACCAGGCCATCTTCCCTAGAACAATCAAAATCAACAGGCCACAAATTCATCAGCCGAGCGAGCACTCGAGAGTCTATTAGCCTCGGTGGCGATAATTTTTTCGATCGGCCGAAACTCATTACCGCCCTTGGCCCCCTAATAAATGACCCCACGGGCTGCGAGATCAGATTGTTCCCGCGGGATATAATTTTTTGCCCCTGGCGAGCGCCGAGTCTCTGGCATTGTTCGGGAAATCGGCGAAAGACGAATGAGCTGCGAGAGAGAGAGAGAGAAAGAGAGAGAGGCCTCTCGCGGAACGCGATTACAGTTGTTATCAGATGTCAGTTCTCTCTCGGGCGATGACGCGCGGTCTCTCGCTCTCTCCGTGCTTCGCTGCTCGTTTGTCATCACGTGACGTCGTCGCAGGAAACATGATTTACTTCCGTTTCCCGTCCTCCCTTCTACGCCGGCTCTCCCTTTCGCGCGCACCGGAGAGCTTCATCTGGATGGCTGCTCTCTGCTGCGGCTCTGATGATGGTAATGAAATATCGAGGAAAAATTATTTATTTGTTTGTCACTTTATTATTGTTATTTATTGATCGAACCCTTTTAAAAAACAACAATTGGTAAAAAGAAGTATTTAATTTAGTCGTCGATTTGAAGTTTTATTGTACTGCTTTAATGCTTACAGGCTCTAGAAAAAAATGAAAATAAATTGATATTAATTTAATATTTATACAGCTTTGTACTCTCGTCACCCTCTTATTTCTATTATTGGCAACATATTTTACAATCCCTCGTTCCGCGTAAGTATTTTCCGCTTTAATGTACTTTTCCCCCCTCTTGATGTGAGCACGCGTTAGGAAATCTTTGCGAAAATCTTCCGCCTTAAGACAAACGACCCTCCGCGCCGCTCTCCTCGACACTGCGATTTGCTCGTGTCGTCGCAGAAATCATAAGGGCGATGGAAAGAGCACGACGACGTAGAAAAATGATCTTTCGTGTATCGTTGGGATACGTCCTTTTTTTTTCTCTTCAATTTGTACGCGATTTCGAGTTTACGCCAAATTTCATAAATCATTGGCACTCATCGCTGTAAGAAGTGTATTTTTTGAAAAAACTCCGTTTCATACAGAAACCGAAATGTTTTTAGGATGAAACTCGACGATTATTTTTACAGCCCAATAGTCGGGCATTCGAAACAAGTCGAAAAGCAAGAGATCCGAAAAAAATCGAGCCGGCAGGCCAATTATTACAAAACGCGTCGGCAAAGATCAGAGCCGAGGCTCCGCGGAGAGTCCGGGATTATGCTTAATGAGACGCGAATATTCGGGCCCCGTAGAAGCCTCGACTACCGGGAAAAATAGAAGCAAAAAGCGCGCCGCCGCTCGTCGTCGGCGGCCGGCGGGGGAGCGCAAGGAAAATACGTCTGACGCTGATGCTCGCCGACGTGCTTGACTGTAGCGCCGCGCGTCGGGGCACTCGGCCGAGCGACAGGATGTGCGGGGGATGACGATGATGACGGCCGAGGGAGAGAGAGAACGAGGGAGAATCAATCGAGGAGAGAGAGGAAAATGACGGCCGCTCTCTGCTTTTCCGTTTATCGATTCGCCGCCACCGCCGACGACGACGACGACGCTCCGGGGAAACGGTCGTGCATATACGTTTTCGAGGCGCAGTCTTTTGCTTGATGCATTTGTTGCGTTCTGGCGGCATATTCAACTATAAGGGAGGATATTTTACGACGATTCTGTAAAGATTATAAAATATATACATTTTATTTTGATTTGAAAATGAGAATTGTTGGAGAATAACTATATTTATCAGAGTAATATTTCATTTATAATCTTACCTTAATGTATTATTCAATTATTCATAAATCTGAAAACAAAAGATAAATTCATACATTTAAAGAAAAGTTCCAACCAACTTCAGCTCCTCGTAGCTCTAAAAATAAGATTTGCCAACAAACACCTCATCAAGCTCGTAAAAGCAAGCATAACCCAGCACACAGAGAGAGAGAGAGCGATCAGGAGGGAATTTCAGGCCGCTCGTCGGCTGAGCCCGCAGATAGGCGGCGATTAGACGCAGAGCGCTCTTCCCTTCGTTCTCTCTCTCTCTCTCTCTCTCTCTCTCTCCTCCGACGTTCGCCGCGACGATCGGAGAGGGTCCGCCCCGAAAGCCGGAAAATTCATTGAGTTACTTGAGTGAGTTACTCACGCATCGGCGGCGGTGGCGGCGGCCGCCGGAGAGAGGAAGGAAGTCGTTGCTCGTTGCGTCGTCGATAATTTTCCTGCGCGCGCGGGCCCCCTCTTCTCTCGCCGGAGTAATTAATCGTTCACGGTGATTTCGCCGCCGATTGCGCCGTGTGTTTCTTGGATTAGCGGGAGTCCCCCCGAAAGACGGACCGGACGCTGGAAAAGTCGGGGAGTCGTTGATTCGGCCCTTTGGGTATAGAGAGCTTTGCTGGGCGATTTGTTATTTGACGGTCATCGACGGAGGCGTGAATGTATGTACAGTGTTGATTTTATTGATGTGTGACGATGGATGAGTGAATGAGAACGAGAAAAATGAACGATGCTATTTTTTTCTGCTTTTGTGGTAGCAAAATATTTTAAAAAATATTAATTTACTTGTAGTACAAAACGGTGGCGGAACATATTTTTAAAATAAAAAATCAATTACAATCAAAATAAAACGTCAAATCTCTCTCCCTCTTTCCTTAAACGTCCGCAAAACGACTGAATTGCTTCATTTTCCTCTAAACTCCATTAAAAAAGAGAAGGAAGAAAATAAAATCCCCCACGCTGTTTTACGATTTCACGAGGTTGAAATTAAGATTTTCCAAAGCAAAATCAATTCCCAACAATCTGCGCACAAAAGAGTTGTCCCTCGGGCTTCTCCTCCACCTCCAGACAGCTTGCCAACCCTTTGGTCCCTTTTTCCTCGTTTTTACGACGTAATGACCGGCAGCGTCATCGCTCGTCCTCCTCCTCCCTACCCTCCCCCCTCTGGCGTTTCCGTGAAACTCTGTTACGAGATTTTAATTGAGCCCCGCTCGCGAGATTTCGATTTTTTTTCTCTCTCTCTCTCTCTCTCTCTCTCTATCTCTCCCTGCGGACAATGAAGGGAGGGAGAAAGAGCGTAAATCGCCGCGGAGCCGTTAAACGGTCAAATAAATAACCCTCGGAGTTTCCTGGGCCTCGGCGACAGGCAGCACGCGAGACTGCTCTGCTTTACGGTCCCTCTGTCCTATAAAGTGAGAGAGACGCGCGAGGAGGGGGGGACGATGCTTAGAAAAAAGAATGGAATGTACTGAAAATGGCCAATGCTCGCGTTCGCTGCTTTGTTCGGATGCGTTTATTGTGTACACGAAGATTGTGGATCAACGGGGAATTAACAATGTTTTGGAATTTAATAAAAATTGTTGTACTTCGTAATCTTTTTGGAAACTTTATTAAATTATTATTCATAACAATTCGAGGAATTTTCGAACCATAGAAAATTATTCGTAAAAATATATTTCCTGTAAATCTCAATAAATAAAAGATTAAAAACAAATCGAGTTATTTTTCAATACACGTTTTTCTACATGATAAATATAGGATTCGAGTTTGGAAGGGACCGTACATTCCAGAACAAAAAGGAGATTCCCTACGAAAAACAATTTGGGTGGAGTAAAACGAACGAGTCAGAAAAAAAAAAACTACGTGGGGATCGCCGTGTGGAAAAAAAAACTATTTCGCTGACAGTCGGAGGGAAAAATGCTTGAAAAATTCTCGTTTTTACGAGGGTCCCGGGCTGAAAGTATACGAGTAAAACGTAAGATATAAAATAGAAACGCGAATAAAGTAGAGCGCGGATTAAAAATTTCTTAATAAAACAAAAAAAAAAACTACCTTTTTCGACGTTTACAGTATAAGATATAAAAGTACGAATATATTTCATTCTTAATTACGGCCGCCAAGTTATTAAATCCAGTTATTATGTGTTCCATAATTTATCATTTTCCGTAAAGTTGGTTATTTATTTGCTATTTAGCTATTTGAATCAAGCATAAATTACTATAATCCGATAAGAATCTTTCTCTGAATGAATATAATTGCTACAATATTATTCGCCAGAGTAAATAACTTAAATCAATAGTCAAGCATGACTAATGTCGACTTAATAATTTTATTACATAAGCTCCTAGTATTAAAATTCTCGTCTTAATCAATAACCCACACCGTTAAAAAAAAGAAGCGACAGCACTTCGCGAGTGCAACAATAGACATTGTGAATAAAATTTTCTTCAATTCATCGCGGATAAAATAAAATACGAGCTCCCGAAAGGCAGACGCGCGCACAACAGCTGACCACCGTCGTCGCGGCAGCCTCGTAATGTAGACGTAATCTCCGAAAGCGCAGACAGCGCTGCGTAACAAGATTATCCACACAAGAGCGGCGCGCGCGCTTTAATATAAAGCTTAGAGGAGGGCCCCCGAAGCCGCTGCATCTCCTCCCCCCTCCTCCCGAAAAATATCCCGCGCGAGCAAGCCAAGTAGAAAGAGCCTCGATGACTGACAGTCCTTCAGAGCCCCCTCGAATCTCTCTCTCTCTCTCTCTCTTTCTCTCGCCGAGGTAAACAGAGGAGGTAGTTCTCTCTCCTCGGAACCTGTCCGACATCAATTTCGCTCATTGTCAGAGCGAAGGAGCGCGTGCACGCCCCGGAGGCGCGAACGGATTTCCCTCAAGCCAAGTCGGGCGGAAAATTAAGCGAATTATTTCACGTGTCGGGGAGAGAGAGAGAGAGGGACTTGTTGCATTTAAAAAAATATTTTCAGACCCGGGCTTAGGGGCTGGAGAGTTTGGACATCTGGAGTAATGCCTCGGCTCTTCGAGGCGGCTCTTAAAGTGTCATTTTTTTAGGAGCTGGGAATTCGCGCTCGCGAGGCGACGCCTGTTTTTTTTCGGGATGATTCGATCTTTTTTGTTGTGTGTCGTCTCGTGTACAGGTCATTTATTTCGAGTTTTGTGTGTAATACCGAATTTACGGATTTTTAGTAGGTTTTAGGAAAATGATTTTATTAGAGGAAAATGTTAAAAAATCGAAATTTCTGACGGTAAATCAAAAAAATTTTTGTACACTCTTGATTTTCAACCGGTTTTAACAAATATTTCACGCAAATATCTTATCCCAGCGCTTCGGCGTTCCCCGGCAGTAAATTAAACTTTCCCCGCTTAAGATCGCGCAGCCTCGCGGAAAATCCGCCGACGAAACCGCCTGTCGGTAAAAACAATGCTCCGCAAGTTTATGCCTCGCAAAAGGAGAAAAAGTCATCGAGGGGCTCTCGCTCTCGTCGTCGTCGTCGTCGTCGTGCTCCGCGCCGCGACAGATTCTGCGAAACGACTTCGGTTTCCAGTTTTTAAAGCGGCCGCTCTCGCGTCTGCGGATTTGCATAAATTAGGGTTTATCGTTCCGAGAAGCTCCCGCGAGAATGCATATACTCGTGCGCGCGCGCGCGTGCGCAAGCAGCGCCGCACGGAAGGAGGATTTATGAAGGAGAACGGTCCCCGCAGAGAGAGATGGCGCGCGGGGCTCGGGCCCGAGAGCGGAGGAGTCTTTTAATTAAAAAAAATCATTTCGATTTCACGCGCAAAATAGGCCCGCTGCGGTGTATATATCCCTTCGCTCCCCCATAATTAATGCGGCTTTCACGACGCTTCTGAGGCTGCGCTCGCTCCTCTTTTTTTTTTCTCTCTCTCTCTCTCTGCGAGCTCCTTCGGGCCTTTTTTTCGATCTAGGCTGCGACAGGACGAATGGCGACGCGGCGACGTTGAATCCTATTTATTGCCGATCATAGACGCGCGCTTGCAGCGGTGATCTATTTATGGTAATGTGTGCCGCTGATGGAACGTAGGCTGCGATTCTGGAACGAAAGTTTCTTTCGGCCCGAAATTTAAGCGTCTGATACATTTTTATTGTCGTAAGCTGAAGTTATGAGAATGTTATACATTTGAGTAAAAAGCGAAACCTTATTTCTTATTTTGATAAAAATCGAAAAAGCATTTTTTTTTTAAAAAAAACGCGACGCCACTTGCACGACTCGAAAAACCGAAACGCACAGATATAAATTACGTAAGGTCACGCAACACGAGAATTAACCCACGTAACCAGAGATGAATTCGAGCACTCGATTCCCCAAAAATGACCAAACACGGCATAACATTTAGCAGTCCATCACGTTGCGGGCCTCGGGGTCGAATCTCGACACTCGAGGATCACACTCGAGATTTTCCGCAAACAAAGCCCCGCGTCTCTCTTCGGTGATGCAGCGGAACGGCCGCGCCGAAAGAGAGAGAGAGCGAGAACGAGCTTTTGATTCACTCGGCTGCTCGCAGTAATAATACACACGCGCACACCCCGCGCTCTTTGCTCTCGGGGGTCCGAGGCGTGACGAATCGCGATCGACAATCGAGAAAGGATTAGGCTTCACGGAGAAATCGCGCCAATTTTATTTACCGCGCGCCGATCGTGGGCCGACCCTCTCCGACGACTCTCGCTCGTACTTCCCCCGGTGTCTTTGTGTGCGCTTTCACCCCGCCCGCGGAGAGAGACTGACTTGCGATCGGTGAAAGCAAATTTTAAATAGATTTTAAAGGCAACGGAGGAAAATGCAAGGTGGGCTTTAAATTTTTTTTTTTTTTTTTTTTTGGTTCAATGGGAACGTTTAGACTTGATGGTTTTAATGATGAATTCACTTTTTATGTCAGCTTTTATTACGAAACAATGGATCATCATTATTTATAGTACAAAGTAAAAGAAAAAATCATTCGTGTGGTAATTCAAATTAGCCAAATAGAAAAATTTTACTTAAGTTAAATTTGCACATTAAACTTGTTGCTTGTATATAGCAACTTATATAATCCAAACATTTCGAGTAACTCTTAATCATTAAAATCCAAAAAATGTCTCAATGTAAACGTCCACCGACCCCCCAGCAGACAGCGAAGCCTCAAATCAGGCGGCTTTCTCACCTCGAATCAGCGCCGAAACGCTCTCTTTCCTGGCAAACCTGATGCAAAAACTGCATAAATTACGGGCGATCGGCGATACACCCCGGGGTCCGCCTCCGAACCGGCGGCATCTCTCCATCTCTCCATCTCTCTCTCTCTCTCTCTCTCCCGCCGGTGGCACCCTTGCTCGCCGCGCGAAAACCGCTCCGGGGCAGCTGTGTGCAAAAAAGGAGAAGGAGAGAGCGCTCCAGCTGCGCGGAGCACCTTTGGTGGCGCAGGGGTGAGAATCGGCTCTCTCTCTGGATGACGATGACGAAGTGGAGCGTTATAGCTGAGAACGCGTGGCGGTTGGACAGAGAGAGAGAGGAGAGAAGTGCCCGGGCGACCCGAGCGATTGCCCGATATTAGATACAGCTCATTACACGTGCTGGCCCGAGGCGCGCGGGCATGCACTTTTTCGATATATGCTGGAGGAACCGAGGAGGTTAATGGGTTGCTTTATTGAATTTTTCGATGCTCCGGAATTGATTTTCGATGTAGAGATGGTTAGTGCCCTCTCAGACAATTTTAGAGAATAAGTTTACTTGCCCACTGATAATTTTACTTCATTAAAACTTTCCCTTTGGTTGAAGTAACCTTCAATTTCGTACAGCATAAATCTCTCGAACCTTTAACGCTTCCTGCTTTAATCAATTACAACTAACGCCTCCTCGGCCGCACGCTCGTTGCTACGTCGCTCGCGCGCAATGACTAATGACGCGCGGCGCGACAAAAAGTCGATCGCTTCGTGCATAATAACGAAACTGCAGGCACTCGAAGTTGGGCACGCGACCCTCGAGGCCCCCTCATTTTCGTCGCCGGGCGATTTCTCCGCTGCCTCCTAATTGAACCGTAAAAGTCGCTCTCGGAATTTTCGCGGCCGAAAAACCGAGCCGAGCCGAGCCGCGCGCTCATGAATATAAGCGACGAGCTGCTGCGCGCAAGATTAATGGTTCAATCGACGGGGCCAATTGATTTTTCGCATTAGGCGAGGCCCTCGACGACTCCGAGGCGATTCGAGAGGAGCGATAAGCTCGAGGGGCGTGATGATGCGATGCGCTTCTGCGATGCGCCGAGAGAGAACGAGACGTGTGTGGAAAGAGCTCGAAAATTGCGTGAAAGTGGGATGAAAGGCGGAGGGGTCGGATTGATTTACCCTGACCTTGGAATTTCGATGAGCTTTCCGGTACAAAGGATTTTCGTTTAGTGTGATTAAAGAGGAGAATACGATGATTAACAAACGCTGTAAATAGTCCAGTGAAACATTTATAACATATAAAATTTTGTGACTTTATTGCACTCGCTTATTTTAAATAATAAATTATTTCTACCTTGAAAGGGAAAAATATTGATTAGGAAAACGTTTTTAATTGTATTTCTGATCAATGCAAATTTTCAGGAAAAAATAGCTGGAATACTGCTGTATTGTTTAGGTCATAAATAGTTGATAAAAGTAAAGAAAAAAAAAATAATGATTTACCTTAGTATATATTTACGTTCACTTATGAGAAGCAAAAGTCGAAACTTTGACAAGAAAGGTGACGCATCAAAGTATCATAATTAATCATTTAAACAAAACAACATACGAACCTATACCTGCACATTTGCGCAAAACTCCAGCAAACGAGCCTGCGTCAAAAACACACGCGGAATCAAATCCGACCCTGAATATTCATAAAGCGTAATTCCAGCCCATAACATAATCCAGCCCCGCCGGTGCTGCGCAGCGCCATGAATTTTTAAACCCGGCCGGAGAACCTCGGCGACGGCGGCTGTGGCTCGACAATCGTCGGCGGCGCATCGACACTCGTGTGCAGCTTTCGCCTGGCGGCGGTGGGGGAGGGGAGTCCGGGGGTAAACAGCGTGCAACCGCTGGGGACCGGCGCGCGGGGTCGCGCGCCAATCCCGCGGCGACCGGTGCCGCCATACGCCGAGAGCTGCCGAGGGAGAGAGAGCCGGGCATAAACGATTCTATAAATATTTTATTGGCTCGTCGTGCGGCTTTATTGGAAGCGCACGCGCGCCACCCGAAGCCTAATCGAATGATCGGCCGCCCGGCTGATCAAGAGACGCGGTTTTATTTTTTTTTTTGTTTTTTTTTTCCGAGGGAATTCTTTTGTCTTAGCGATTGCGATCGCGCGGAGGGAGCCGCTGCGCGGGGGGCAGTGCTTTTAACGGCGAGCGACGCTGAAAATCTTTGTTCGCTCGAATCGAATTATATATTGGCGTAGGCAGAATTTTAAGTTGCACGAGCGCGCGCAAACGTTCAACGGCTTAATTAACGCTTATCTTAATTCAGCGAGTCGGAGCTTTAAGCAAGTTTTAGCCCTTTGAGCTTGAAAGCCCTCTGTCGACTCGCGTCTCGACTTGAGTCGAAAGCTCTCGGGGCGCCTCGCGCAAACCTGCCCCTAAAAAAATCGTAAACCTCAGCAGTCGCAAACGCGAAACTTCGGGTAAACAAGAAAAAAGCCGCGGCCGCTTTAAAGCGCCATTAACTTCACCTACTTCGGCAAATAAATCATCGTCGTCGGTGTGTGGTAGGGGGGGGGGCAGAGAGAAGGGAGAAAGGCAAACTTCGTCTCCGAAAAAAGGAAAGGGAACGCGCGGCGAAGGCGCTTCGATTCGCAAAGCACTCGAGAACGCCGGCTTAATTAAAGCTCCCCACTTGCGGAGAGCGAGCGAGTGAGCGCGCGAATGCCTTTTTCGTCTTGATTGGTGCACTGCACACAGCGCCGCGCAGTCCGACGTACTTGCGCGAGCCCGGCGGGCCCCGTTATTGGTCTCGAGACTGCCACTCAGTCAACGCGAGCTCGGAGCTCGAGCTGATTTAAATTGCGATAAGTGTGGATTTTCGACATTGGCTTTTAACGTTCTTTGGCGGGAGTTGCTTACTTTCGAACTCGATTGCTTCGAGTGAGCATTATTGCGTAGGTCATTTTTCTTTTCTTTACATCCTGTACTTTGAGACGCTTTGCGTGCGTTTCGTTTTAAAAACGGTTTTGAATAAAGCTAGGAGAATCAATTGTTTATTTTGTTGAAATAGAAGAAAAGTATTTTGTAAATCTTCGATTCATATGGAAATATTTAGTCTGAAACCTTATTTATTACGGTTAACAGATATTATTTTATCTAAATTAGTCAATAAAATTTTAAGAGCTACTAAAAATTCATTTTTCTGACAACGCCAATAGCAAAACTTTTTTAAGAACGAAAAACAAAGTAAAATCCTAAAAACCCCGTTATAATCCTTCCCTCCGCTCGCAAAAAAAAAAATGCTTAACAGTTCATAAAACACATCTCGCCGAAATTGTTATTTTCAATCCCCCTTACGTAACGGTCCTTTTCAGCGCCGCGGCTTAAAACCGCGCCGTAAACTCTCTCTCTCCGCCTCCCTCTCTCCCTCTCTCCGTTCCTGCGGCTCTTAAATTAAGTGCTTCAGTTTCTCACTTTTCAAACTCATCACGCCGCACGCGGCCGATCATTAGAAAGCCGCTTCCCGAATTCGGAACAGTTCAAACGCGCGTCGTTAAAGACGAAGAAAGAGGGAGGGAGAGAGAGAAGAGGCCGAGTCATCGGACAAACGAGCCGATTCGCACCTCCGCCTGCATTGTGCGCCCAGATGGATTTTGCGAGCGAGTCAAATGCCTGCCCCGTGTTTTCGAAGCGTGGAAATTCACGCGGATTCTGCAAGCTGGAATGAAAATTGCATTTCACCTGCGGATTGTGGGGGTACGAGGTACCAGAACAGAACTCACACCTTTTTGAATTTTTGGAATTGGGGAGAAGTGACGATAGATTTGAGAAACGTTTCAAACGTCATTTATGCTATTTCGCAGGTCATTAAATCTAAATAGTATAGAAATAACTGGAAACTCTCTAGTTTCTATACAACGTTTATTTAAAAATAATACAATTGTATTTTAACTAACAATAATTTCCAAAATAAAACGTCAACCGCTTCCTCAGCATTTGTTCCCTCCCGATCTCCAGCAGACGAGGCACCAGAATGAAACCCTCGGCCGCTTCCTTTCCCCAATAACGTCCGCCAGTCCCTCGCAGGACTAATCTCTGGAAGCCCCCAATAATCGAATAACTCGAACGTCGCCCGATCGGCAATCCGATCCGTGAGCCGAGGCGGCGGCGGTATATCGATCTCTTTCCCTCTCTCTCCCGGGCTGGAAACGAGCGTCCGAGCGTGGAAATTGATAAATTGCGACTTCCTATGGGAGGCTCGCGAGCGCGTTTCGCAGCGCGTCCCGCGCAATTTCCTGCCGAGGGCAGGCCAGAGGCAGAGAGAGAGGGAGAGAGAGGGCTGAGCGCGCGAGAGGGTGAGCTGGAAGGCCGAGAGAGCGCGCGCGCCGGTCATCGGAAATTGGCCCGATGACATTGATTAAAGCGTTTAGCGGAGCCGGCAAGTGCAGGGCCCCGCCGCCCGCCGCTCGTAATTATTAATCGGTGCGAGAGACAAGCCGAAGCCACGACGATCGCCGAGCTGCGCTCTGCGTGCCGATCGCGGGGAGATCCGCCGGGACAATCTGCTGATGGAATCCGATTGGAGTTCGAGATGTGTGGGGTTGCCGTCGGGGGTTTTGGCCAGTTTTTTAAAGTGATATTTTGCTTGATGTGATATTTCGAGCTCGATTGCATAACTAATCGGATCACATCGTGTATAACGTGCGATAGATTGAATTATTGAGGAGATTAGCCGAGCTTACGAGGGCAGATTCTCGAAAATGAAGTTTACCTATGATAAACAGCCTAATTTATGACGCTCCGTCCTGTCGTTAATAAACTAATATCTATAGTACAGGTTTATTTCATCATAGAAGAGCTAATTATCGAATCAATACGTAATTTGATTATAAATTTTAAAAAATCGTACGCTTGATGTAGATATAACAATAAAATAACTCAATTATTCTGTAAAATTATATAAAAGTCGCGTTAATTTTTTAAAAAACACAAATTAAATACGCAGAACGCAAAATTCCATCTGCAACAATATCTCTCCCAGTTTATTGCGCAAGGAATTATCCTCGAGCCAGCATTCTCAGCCCGAGAATTTCGCAAATGAGCCACCTGACTTCTCGTGCGCGCGGCTGCAAAAATATTGCGCAACTCCCGATAAAGAGGCCGGCGCAAAAAAAAAAAAAAAAAGAAAAAGAAAAAAAAATAAGTAAAGAGCCGAACTGATAATACCGCGGAAATGGCGCGCGCAATATTTTCGGTTCTCACGGGAGCCGATTCCGTTTCTCGCCAGTCTCCCGAGGCCCGCTAATGAACGGCGGGTACGAGCAAATTTTTTCGGTCCACGAGCGCGTGTCACCTTTTACAAAAGGACGCCGGTAATGTTCGTAATTGATGAATAATAACGCCGGCCGAGGGAGAGAGAGAGAGAGATCCTTGTTATCCAGAAATTGGTAAAAATTTTTTTGCGCTCGGCGCAGAGCTCTTTCAGTTGTAATTAACGCGTGGACTCGAATTGTTTAGCAATCGTTATTCGGTAGCTCGAGTCTGGGACTTAAATATTCCATGGATATTTTATTTGGCAGCAACAAAAGGCGGGCTTAATTATTGATAAGTAAAGTAAAATATTGATTTGTTCAAAGGAAAATTTTCAGGGGTATTCTTCTAGTTCAAGTTCTTATATCACAGTGTTTTCAAGTAAAGCCTTTTTTTTAATGAACAGCAAAAATTACGAAAAATGACTCCATCAATTTCGAAACACACCCAAACCCAAAAAACACTTTATAAAGTGAAATATATTCAATATTACGGAGGCCCGCGGCGATTCGAACACTCGGCGCGATCATCAAAATTAATTGGAAAAGACGTGCGTGGCCGCGTTCGATTTTTCCCGCCGCGGGAAAGCCAAAGTCATCGCGCGCGCGGTCCGCTCGTTCAGAGAGAGAGAGAGAGAGAGAGAAAAGAGGGAAGCCGAAACTCATAATTTAGAAGCGCGCGAGCCCAGTCAACGCCGGCTAATGATCGAACATCTCGGAAAATCGTGGAGGTGCGGAGCGGCCGCTCTCGGGCTCCATTGTTGCCCGGCCAAGTGCGAAGATATTTTACGGAATCGCACGGTGCGTTAGCAGCTCTTGCGGTGCCGATTTCGGGGCCCGGTCCTTCTGCCGGCAACTGCTTTGAGCTAAGCGACGAGCTTCCTGGAAGAAAGCTGCGTTGTTTTCCATAATTAATAGCTGCGGATATATTATTTGGGAGAGGACTCGTGTGTCGCTAAAATCATTTTTGTAAAAGTAGATTTTTCATTCGAGAAGTGCCAAATGCAACGTTTTATTTTAACGATTGACCGGAGTGCTTATTTTTTTTTCATAAAAACGTCAGCCTCCCAATTTCGGTTCAACAAATATTTCACTATTAAAACCTCCGTATACTAAATCTCATTTTACAATATCCCCTCTTCCCAAATAATATCAAACAAATTTTTCATCACAACAGGTCTCGCACACAGCCCTAAATTAAAAACGTCCGCCCGCAGCGAGCCGCGCAAAATATTGCGCGCGTAAACAAACGCGAAAAGCAGCCTCTCTCTCTCTCCCTGCCGCGCATCGGCGCGGAGCCTCGCAAAATATTCCCCGCCATAAAGCAGAAGCGGCCAAAAAGGAGGAACGAAATTAAGCCCCGTTCGATCGGCGCCGATGAATTTTTGCAGCTCTCCCCGAGCTGCGCCGAGGAATGCAGGCAGCTGATACGCCGGACCCCCCTCAAGTTATTTTACGTATGCGCTTACCTGCAAAAAAAAAGGAGGAGTCGCGCGCAGGCCCGGCCAATATTCCGGACTCAGCAGCCAGACTAGGGCTCCGAGTCGAGTGACTCGAGTGCCGCCGCGATATTTCGGTGCGGAAGCTCGAGTGCACGAGCATTTTTTTTTTCGGCTTTTTTCCGCCCGGCCCGGTTGAAAGCCTGGCTGAGTGCGAAATTTCCGAAGCCTTTTTTTTTAGGCTGGAGGTTGATAGTCATTTCGGAGGCTCGCTGCTGAATCGATGATTTTTGCGCCCTATTAGATTTTCACCTGTAAATCGTTGACCAAAACTGGGATCAAACGTAGACGCGCGAGTGCAAAACGCCGAATTAAAATGTTTAAATCTTGCTTCTATTTGCGGGTATATTCGAGCTAATTATTCGAGCACTCGAGGTTGGCACGTAACCGCGAAAAAAAATTGCGGTTTCAAGTATCGAGAGTGGCAGCGTGCGCGGTTTTCCCTCCCTCCCGGGAAGGAATTCGAACACTTTTCCGATTCTGAAGTGCCGTTTGAGAAAGTTTTGGATCGCGGAATCCCGTCGAAACCGCGAAAACTTGCGAGAAAGTTCAATCGGCCGTACTTGAAGAGCATCAAGTGCACACAGCTTATATTTATCATTTTATTATTTTTTTTTTTTCAACTTTTCTCTCGTTCATAATCCTCTTATACCCCGCGAACTTTTATCGCGAAAAATCGAGAGCAAATTTTTACGTAAGAAAATTTTCGGACTCGACGCGAGTTTATGGCCCTGTGTAATAAAATTAAAATTTTTCGCTCCTCGACGCTTCATAAATATTTTATTTCTTCGTATCTGCACGCACTCTTCAAAATCAAGCTAAACGCAATTTCTGCGCCTGGAGATCCAAAAAACTTTCCATCCCCCATCGAAATCCCCGGCCGAAGCAATAACTCTATCGAGCAAGGTATAAGCCGGCTCTCCGATGTCCTTCGCCGTAAAGTGCAATTCGTCAGGTGAAAATGTGGGCGAGGAGAGAAGCCTCGGCGGCGAGTCTACCTGTCGCACAGGTGTCAAGAAACGGCCGGCGTGTCCTCTCTCTCGCTACGGGTTTCCGGCGTAATGTCCTCTCTCTCTCTCTCTCTCTCGTGCCCCTCGTCAAGGTCGCTGCGTCCCGCCGTTCGGCGCGTCTCCTTCGGGGTTATCCTCCCGCGCGAAAGACATAAGTAAGCCCCCGGCTGCCCCCGGGGCTACAGGTGGCTGTTAAACCGATTAGACACAGCGCCGAACAATTTCCTACGACGAGACGACGACTCAACCCTTGTTTTACGCCGCCGAACGGGATTCTGTGCGCCTACCGGAAGACGCGCGATTCTTATCGGGGGCGAGAAGGCGGCCCGATGCCGGAGATGATTGGGTACCGACTTATTTTAATGGCTGTCGCTAAGGAAATTGGGTTAGTTTTGTTTAGGCCGCTGTGGTTGGGAACGGGTCTGTTTTGTTAGAGCCTCGTCGCGTTATTTCGAGTATTTACAGATTATTAAACGCCGCTGGCAATCTATTCCATTTTTTAAGTATACCGATGTCTTCGTTGAACATGTGACAAAAATAGAAACATCTTTCGCCGATCTGTAAAACGCTTTTTCGAATCAGATTTAAGCATATGATTAAATAACAGAACGAAAAAATTTTACAAAAATACGACTCAACGCCGTTAAGAAAAGTGTTTAAAGATCTGTAAAGAAAAGGTACTTCCTAGTCACTGCAATATTCGAATCACTACCAAAGCAGGCGAAAACATTTTAGAAAATTAAATATTAGTTTTCAATTCTTTAAAATACAAATGCTGTATTTCATGCAAAAATTAAAAAATATTGAAAACTCTTTACCTCAAAAAGGATTAAAACGCAATTTCACACTCGACTATTTTCCTCAAATATTGATTTTCCCCGAGCGTTCATTTCCAAGCACTCCCCCAATTATTGATTTAAGTAATCTGCCTCCAGAGACTATAGTCCACAGGGCCAACTGTCGAGCTCGGAAAAATATTCCGGTCACTCGTTTTAACCGGGCTAAAGCCCCAAGAAAAGCAGAGAGACAGAGAGCTCGCCAAAATCCAGTAGCACCTGATCGGCCTAAGGTTACCAACAAGGAGGCCCTAAGACCGGCTTACTGGCGTTGCGCTTAAGATTCCGGATATTATCGGGCGCAGAGCTCGCCAATTAGTATCGCTCGGGGCGATCTGCATAGGCGGGTATATATGGATATGCGCAAGGCGTGAAATCCAATAAGGCGTGATGCGCTTTGGTTTTAACCTGTCGCCGACGGCCTGCCGTGTCTGGAGATTGGCTGGATTTTCGGGAACTTTGGTCTCTTTGAGGTGGCCTTTTAATGTCCTTGCGGTTTTGGGTAAATACGGGACGCTAAGATTTGTTCTTTATTTTTGAATATAAGTACAAAATCCGTTTGAGCAACTGTGTGTACTCTGATATTGCAATTTCGCATTACGACACCTGGCCTAATCGCAATTATCTTTTTATGTTACAGGTGAGTATACGAAAATATTTCTCCGAGAAAATACTTTCCCTTGCGTAAGTTTTTAAAGGCAATACTTAATTTATGGTGATTATTTACCTTGATGTTTCTAATAAATTACAATTTTCTGTAATTACGCGCTTAAAATGTATTTTAGCGCGCGCGCACATTCACATTCTTTAATCAATATTAATTATTGAAAAATGCGCATTACGAGAAAAATCAACGAATACACCAAACGTACTTTCTATACGTACACAGAAATTAACGCCTGACAAAATCGTCAGCAAACCGCATCGGCAATCGAGATAAAAACCAGCAAAAGCAGATCCCCAATCGGTCCTAATTCCACAAAGCTACACCGAGAGAGAGAGAGAGAGAGTGAGAGAGAGAGCGGTGTGCAAGTAATTAATTCCACGATAGCCGGTAATCCCCGCGCGCCGCCTAATGACTCACTTATCCTCAGCCCCCATTTAATCATCGCGGAGCCGACTCGTCCGCTAATGCAAGTCGATTAATAGCGGCTTTGACAGGGCGCAAGATCTCGCCGCGGGATAAAAACGCGTGTCCCGGTAATAATAAAAAAAAAAAAAAAAAAAAAAAGCGCGCGCGCGAGAGAGAGGCGTCTAATCTGTCGGCGGTGATCGGACCAGCTGTATCGATGATGAAGTCTCCGCTCTTTGAAGTTCGGCCGCGCGAACCCAGCGGGGGGCTGCGGGAGAGAGAGAGAGAGAGAGGGGTCGACCTTCCGATGCCGCCCCGCGAGTCCTGATCCCGATTTTCGTCCTACTCATTCTCCCTCCTCTCTGCCTCCTGTGTCTATCTTTCTTCGGCGAGCGGGAGAGTTTTGTGATTTCGAAGCTTATAACATTTATAGCTTTAATGCTTTTTTTAAGAACTTTATGCTTTCCTTTTTTAACGTTGTAAAAATGGAAGATGCCTCACAATTTGACTCCAACTCAATATTCCAATTCCTTAACGCAAAGCAGCGATAATTAGTTTTCCCAGTACGTAAAGCACATAAATCCCACCACCTTCCAAAGGCAGCTTTTCCATTTTTAATTCATCACCTCCCCGTTTTCCATTCCCATAACTCGCAGGCCTTACGTAGAAAACGGCCACGCGGAGCGTAGAGTACGTGGGAAGCAAGTTGTAAATCCAACGGCTGACTGCGTACCTCTCTCTCTCTCTCTCTCTCTCCTCTCATTATTTTACTCTCGGGTCTCTTGATCTTCCTCTCGCCTTGCAGCCGCGGAGCCACTCCGTCTGTCGAGATCGAGAGAAGAGGAGAGTGAGAGAGAGTCGCGAGCCGAGGCCCTCGTCCGTCTTATAACGTCTGTCAGAGGAATTAAAGTGTGCCCCCCGGACTCTCTCTCTCTCTCCCCCTCTCTCTCTCTCTCCCCCTCTCTCTCTCTCCTTCTCCGATACGCTCGCGAGATAAAAAAAATTATCGACGTACCTGTCATTTGAGTTTTATTCTCGAGACCGCCGTTCCGTCTTGTCCCTCTCTCTCGCCTCTTCCCTTTACACGTCGGCTGCAGCGGAGCATTCTGGAATCGCCGCGGACGACGAATAACGCTCTCCTTTCGAGGTTAAATGCGATTGTTATCGTTTTTTTTTTTGCTGATGACGATAAATATTTTAGTTTACTTTAGTTTTTAGCTCGATTGTTTTAATGCTCGATTTATGAATGCGGATTGGTCTTAATTCGTTAGTGAGAGTTATAATAGAATCCAGCTTTTTACAAATATCAGTGTAGAAATAGAAATTCTTAAATTATGCTAAGAAAAATATCAATATGGTCTAAAATTTAAGCTATTTAATTACAAAATTCTTTTATTTTGACACGCAATACGAATGAATACTATTGTCGTTTATTACGTCGGTATTTTTGAACGTTAAAATGATGATTATTACTTTATTTTATTGTTCTTATTGTGCTATTCGCGTCCCTTCAGGGACAAACGGCATCTGTGCGAGAATCACCTGTTTCGATCACTTCATCATCATGCACGAATACAAAACAAAATAAATGCTTAGTATAAATGCAAATCTGGAAGAAATGAACCTTGAAATGTGGGAAGGATCTACCTCGAAAATTTGGACTAAACCAGGCCTGTTTGCATCTCCAAGTTTCCCTTTAGTATCAGTGCAATGAATCTCGCACTTGTACAGTTCTCCAGACGCCATCCAGGGGTAGTTTAGACGCCGGGTGCAAGCGGAACAGGTAGAGAGAAGGAAGCGCACCGAGCCGCACAACTCAGCCACCATAAAAGTGTCCGCACGAGGTCCTTTTACGACGTTAGATCGGGACAGGTAGCAGCTTTGCGGGGGTCCGAAGGAGCGGCGAGCGGACAAGCCCGGTCGGCCATGACTAATTATTTTCAAATCCGTACGTGCCTGGCCGACGATTTCCTGGCCCTAGACCTTGCCGGGTCATTAACTGGCTGCTTTCAAGCCTCTTACCGAGTTTCACGCAAACCGGAAGAATTGACGATGGACTTTTGCACTTGTTTGCAATATTTGGATTATTAATTTCTTCGGTTTTACGGCAGAAGTGTTATTTCATCGGCAAATTGAAAATATAATTTGAGATGAGGTTTCTGTTATTGTTTGTTTTGCTATTCTTTGGTGCAGAGCTCTGAATTCTTAATTTTAAATTACAGAATTACATACATTTATGCTTTTAAATTAATATTAAAAAAAATTTATTTTAAAAGCATAAAATTAATGATTATTCAAAAATACAATACCCCTTCAAAATATTCCTTACCCTGGTGGCAATTGAGAAAATTTTTAGTTAAAATAAGAATCAGCTAAAAATGTTCAATTTTAGCCAAAAGAATATTTTAGTTTTTAAAATTACATTAAAGATTGCCTAAATTCAATAAATTTTTTAAATTTAATAAAAAAAGAAAGAAATACTCTAATCAAATATATTAAAAATATATCATAATTACTGAAAATTGAAAATAGTATTCAAAAACTGTTTAAATTTTTACCCTCATTTTAGACATTTTTTTATTTTGTTGTAATAATGTGCAGATATTGAAAAGTTTATATTTTAACAAAGAAAAAAAGCTTATTTTAAATAAATATTAAACATAATTTATAGTCGGATTAAAATTTATGAAAATTAATACCATTAAAAAAGTACCGTATTAAAAAACTTGATAAAAATTTCTCCAACAATACGACTTTTAAATTGCGAAGCCAAAAACAAATATTTACTTTTAGTTACAAAAAGATTTGCGCCGGATTAAGCGTATTACAATAGATTTAAATGATAAATCAATCGTAAATCATAAAGGTAGGTAAAAATCGAAAAGCGACGAGTCAGGTTGCAAACTAACCCGAAGTACGCCGCCGCAACTGCAGGGGCATTCCGAATTTCAGCCAAAAGTCACGTTCCGGTCAAGAACCTCCCTACGCTTCTTTCCCCGGTCGTTAAAATATATGCGAATACTTGACCCTCGCAGTCTCGGGGATACCTCGAACGAAAAATATATCCGGGGTGTCGTTTCTGAAATATATTCGGTATCCCCGGATGAGTCAACGCCCGCAGATTACTGTTTATTCTTTTACGAGTGCTTAAAAGTTTAGTTTACCACTTAGAGATGTCGCAGATATTCTCGCCAGATGCTCGACAGATTTATTCGATCGCGTGGGATTTAGTAAATAAAATATATTTCGGTTTAAATTTTATTCAATTAATTGCATGAATTGCAAACAAATTTGTATTATATTATGGAAATTATGTATTAAATCCTTTTTTGGCCAGATTGTAAAAGTATTTCTCTTCTTGTAAATGGCAGTTAGAGCAACAGAATCAGTAATTGGAAAATTTATCCTAACTGAATTATTTAATTTAAAAAATGTTGTAATATATTATTATATTATATTATATTTAAAAAGTTTAAAAACAAGGGAAGTAATATGAAGTGATATTTTTTTATTTTCAACTGTGCCTAATTCAAAGACCTTACATTTTCACGTTCAACCTAATATTTCCCAACATTGTCTCCATATTAAAAAAAGAAAGCTTGGATATCCATATGAAGAATGCATATGGATTTTAGTGGATTTAGCTGGATTTTATCTGAATTTTTTATGCGGATATCTAGCTGAATTTCAACATGAAAAATTCAGCTGGCTCCCAGTTGATTCCAATGGGAATTCAATAAATCCAGCCGCATCCGTTTTACCTGGATTTTTTAAGGCACATCTTTTTAATAAAACTTACGCAGATACATTCATTCGATATTTCCAATATTATTAAATTCTAATCGTCGAAATTATCCCTTTCACTTTCTCCGAAACAAAAATCCATCGTCGCAACTACGAAGAGTACAATATTAAGAAAATGGAAAAACTGCAAAAACACGAGCAAAGCGAACGGACGTCATCGCAGAGCGGGCGCGTGACTTATTCGCGCATATCGGAAAGCAATAAAGCCTAGTCTCCCCGCCCGGACTGCTCCCTACACATGCGCACAATGCAGGTATCGAATCGCGAAAATTTCGCAGAGAGCAAGAGATAAATAGCAAAGCAGCCGGGGAGAAAGAGAGAGAGAGAGGCTTCGAACTATAGTCGTATCGCGCGCAAAACAAACATAAACTCTCGGCGTTTCTGTCCGTGCATTGCTGCTGCCGCTGGCCAGTAGCGACGGCGCTTCGTGCGCCGGTAGATAACCGGAGCTAGTAAACTTCTGCGCTGAGTTATATTCCCTCTTGCTCTTGCAGCTCTCGCGCTATTTTTGTCCTTTTCTCATGCAGGCCGGGGGACGGGCGTGAAGTGTTGGCTGCTTTGTCATTCATTTATGCGGGAAGGACATGTTTTTTTTTTTTTTTCGAAATTTGATTTAAAGATTGAGATATTGTTGGTTTATTGTGCAACTGTTGTTAAAGAAGTTGCCGTTTCCAGTCGCTATCTTGAATAATTTAAAACGGATTCAGAATGAAAAAAAAAGGAACGACACGTTGTTTTGAATACGAAAAAACGTAAAGTTACTGAAACATCATACTTTGTCAATATAATATCCAGGATAATTAAGCGCGCGCTCAATTTCATTTAATAAATTACGCAGTACACATTAAACAAAAACTTATTTGTTCAAACGATCGAAAAACTTTGAGTCCACCTGCACAGCGGAGGCATGTCGCAACGCGTCCAATTCTAAAAAGGCCTGCAAGGCTATATAACGTCGTCGGCTGCGGAACAAGGCTCGAAACAAAGATTAGAGAGTAGACATTGGATGAGGAAATCGATAAAGTGGCACTTGTTGTCTTTACAACGAACTACAAGTGTTTCGCGGTAGGCGTAAGTTTATCGCGAAAAAGACATTCCGCTGTCGTCTGCATCTCCGCGTTCCCGATCTCTCGCGCTTTACTCGAGACTCCTTCGTGTCCCTTCTCGGAAACTTGCATTTCGCAAAATTATGCGCATGTCGATTGCTTTCTCCTTTAGTTTTCTCGGAATGTTAAATTTAGATAATTAGCCATTTACAATGCTAGTCGCTGCGAAATGTTTTCGGGCTAAAATATACATTAAATCCAATCAAAGCCATTTGCTTATAGTTCTTCAACTTTCTACTAAAAGTCTAAAATAACAATGTTCCTTTGCAAAAGAACTTACATTGTTAAACAATGTCTTGCTAAATAATTTTGCCTTTATTCGATCCTTTTAAATTGTACTATCTCACAAAGAAGGATCATTTCCTTCGCGCGGTTCGTTAAAAAATAATTGTAGCCGAGCTGAAACTGAAATCGTAAACAAAAAAAAAAAAAAAAACAGGAAAAGAAAAAACTTGAAGAAACCTTGAACCCAGAGAAGAAATACGTAGCGTCGCGGACAATCCGCTGAAAAAAGCAATTTGCCTTTTCCTCGTAGCGGCGCGCGGCTCGCACAGCTTTAAAACGCGTGTAAAGTCGTCGTGTTACAATGCGCCGACAACAAACGTCGCGTTGCGGCGCTCTCGGTGTCGCGTGGCCGGCTTCTCGCCTCCAGTATATACATACGTCTACGAGTACTCGCACTCGCTCGAGTTGGCTTGCATTCCGAAAAATCGGCGCGGGCAATTGCTCTCGGTGCACAACGGGAAGTTGAGCGAAATGCAAGGATTGTGCGCCTGACACCCGCTGCTTAGTAAACACGAATCGTATAAGCCAACTTCTCCTGGATATTGCAGGAAATATGAAACTTCGCGTGTAGTGCCGAAGAAAGTATGATGTGGTTTGAAGTTGTTGGCCGTTCGATTGTTTAGGATAGTTGAGTAATTTTAATGTTTAAATTTATATATAAGTGTAACCAGTTTTAAGCACACAAATAAATAATTGATTTCCCGAACTTCTCGAAAGTATTATCGACATCAAGATCGAATCAAGTTCAATTCGAGCTAATTTTTTATTTTCTGTACTTATGGAAGGAAAAAGGAATGAATAGCGTAGGCACCTGCATACCTGAAGCGTAAATGCGTACAAAGTATTTCTGTAAATCGACGGTAGGGGAGCCTCTGTCCAGAGATGCTAAAATTGGCTAGAAAAGAGAACGAGAAAATCTTCCGTGTTTTTTTCTTTTGCGTTAATATTAAAGTTACAGGCAGAATTCAACAACTCTTTACGCTGTTATATTATAATAATAGTAACGAATTCACTACTTTTATCAAGTTTAAATCGAACTACTAAATTTTGACTTTTTACTTTGGAAGGAAAAAAAATGAATAGCAAATACGAAACATAGACGCACGACATTGAATAAACCTACTATAACAGTAAAATGCGTAAATGCAATCCGTAACTGCCCATGACAAAGTTTTTCTGGAAATCGTCGGTAGGGAGCACCTCTATCCAAAGACCCTAAGACCGCGCCTAGAAAAAGGAACAAGGAACATTTGTGGCACGAATATTAAAATTGTAAGCAGAATCCTCGTTCACGCTGTCATAATAATAACAACGAATTTTCAGCTTCTATAAGCAATTTTCAATTGAAAATTCAATTAGTAATAATTCCTTTATTAAACCAAAATAAACTAATTAAATTATTAAATTAAAATAGAAATATTCCCATTTTGAAAGACAATTAAGAAAATGAAATATTTTCTCATTACTTTTATATTCTCCGCACCTTTAATGCAGCAATATCATTAAAATAGAAAATTTAGAGTAAACGTAAATTAAAGCAATAAAATTGTGTAGACGCATAAACCAAATCGAAATCGAAACTCGTATTGGAAATACGCACTTACATATTTACATTCGTATAAATTTAGAACGTTACCAAGTTGCACGTGTGAACTAGAACCAATTCTCGCGATCACAACTAGTTTTCGAGTCCAGGCACGATATCACGCAGAAATTGATTCCGTGTTATGTAGTGAGATAATCTATAAAGGGAAAAAAGAAAAAACGCGCCGGCAGAATTTCAAACGTAATTTAACAAAAATCTTTATGGTAAACTTTAATATTACGTTACGTAATATAGTTAGAATTTTATTATTTTTTATATAACTTGAAATTGTAAGACTTTTTTTTGGATCTCGTTTAACCAAAGCATTATTCCTAGTTACCTTTCTTATCGAGATTGCAGTAAAGTTTTCTCGCGCATTTCTCTAGCTTCGCTGTTACAAAATCACACACAGATTTACAGCAAAAGAGACATAATCTCCTCAAAGTTTGAGTAAAACTCCACTTCAGAACAATCCGTCGTGCACAACAACACCACACACAGCTTTCCCCGAGCGTCCCATCTTACTCGGCCCACATGTTCACAAAAAATCCTCGACACTTTTTTCGCGCCGCCATATCCCGCAATGACCGTCGAACTTTGGCTCGAAAGCACCGCTTGTAAATTATCCGGGAAAGGGTCCATCTGGCGGTATCGGTTATATACCTTTTTCCTCCGGAGCCGAGTGTGCACTGCATGTCGCGCAGATGAACTGACTTGACTTTCACGACTGATGATTTTCATGTTCTCGGTGCGATTTTTTGTATTCTTCCCGGAAATCTAGAGCGTAATTAATGTAATCTGGCTTATTATTGTTGTTTTTTGTAATGAATTTTGGGACTGAGCATTGTTTTTTGTTTGCACAGCCGTTTACCAAAAGGCATTGATCCCTGGAAATAGTATTGACGCTGGTTAATCGATCGGAATAAAAGACGATAGAGATGCTAATTTTTATTGATTCTTTTGATTACATATGTCATTGCATTTTATTTTTAATTATAACTTCTAATCTCAGTGTCTTATGTATTTAAAAAATTTTTTTCCGTTACAAAATTATCTCAAAATTCATTTCTAGCATAAACTTTAATTTTGCATTTTCGCAAGAAGTAGGATGCATTATTAGGCCGTTATCCAATCAAGTTATAGGTGCAGATATTTCCACGCTTTCTAACCAGCGGTTACGGAATTCAGGTTAACGTTATTTCTGCCTTCAAAGTTTGCCAAACATAAAAATACGCGCCAATACACGTCCACTTTTACATCTCGCGCTCGACGCAAATACGTATATGCAAATAGTCGACGAGCACAGCAAAAGTTCCTTATCCCAACAAGTAAAACCCACTTTGTCCGCTTAGCAACATTTAATTCATAATAAGAAAAGCCGCCTCTCCCGTTCATTCCGCGGCGCGGCGACAATAATTCCTTCATTCGCCCCGCGAGGAAATAAAAAAAAAAGCGCGCCGCGCACAATTTAAAACTAAATTCCCCTCTAAAAATCCCCGACGAATTCGTGCTTCGCGCGCGCGCCGACACACTCACCCGCGCCAAGGTCCGCTCTCGTGCGCATGTGTGTGTGCGGCACGTCGACGTCGACGCGCGACTCCCGAGAAATCGTAACTTTGCGTGTTTATCGCCGGACTCGCGCGCGACGAGAAATGGCTTCTCTCTCGCGGCCGAGGCGTTAAAATCCCGGGGCCCTCTTTTTTCTCTCCCTTTTTTTTTTTAGCAGCGCCTGTCTCGTTCCGCGGCGCAGGGAAATAATAATGCGATTCGCGCGCCCGCCGACGGAGTAATTAAACGTCCGGCTGCAGCGGAAGGGCTCCGCGGGGAAATTATGCGGGAGGGGGGGAGGGGGGGGATTGACGGAAAATTGCGAGTGTTTAGGGGAAATTAATTGCCGTTAGCGCGGGATTTTTCGGGGAGAATGAATGGTAGATTACGCGAGAAATGACTTTTTACGCGAGGGATTCTGGTGATTGAGGTGGAAGTCGGCGGGCGCCGTAAGTAGGCGTTGATTGCGAAAGGTTCGCTGGAAAAACAAAGCGTAAACCTGTCGATAAATGCGTCTGAATATGTATTGACGATGTTTCTGCGAAAGGAGAGATATTTTATATACAAATTGGCTCGAACAATTTAGAGTCAAAAAGGGCCTCGCTTCTCACCGCCTAAAAAAGTAATCGAGTAAAATGTTAACTCGGATGTCAAATTAGCAATAAAGCAGCTCCGCGCGAGTCAGGCCCGTTTAATCGCTCGCGCGCTACTTAGCATTCGCAAATCCGCCTTGTGTCCACAGCTCGGGCTGGCATTAACGCGAAAATATTTCAGCTTTTTATCCGCGTCTAAACAAATTATCCTCCTCCTCGGCTCTCGAAACTCGAATTTGCTCCGCGCGGCGGACGTGAAAAGAGACGGAGAGCTGCCCCCTTATGCGCAGTCCGCGCGCGCGCGCGCGACCGCCTGAAAAAGATTTACTTATTCCTCGCGATTTACGATTTTGACGGGCGTAAATCACCTTTTGGTTAAAGAGGCGAGGCATAAATCTCCCCCGTTAATAATTTACCTTTCAATTACCTGCGGCAGCAGCGGCAGCGCGCGCGCCTCTCCTCCTCGCTCGCTCTCTACCCTCCTTTCATTAATGCAGAGACGATTTTTCGCGAAAAAAGTCCGCAAAATTCGAGTTTGTTTCTTCCTTCCTCGCGTCGCCTTTTTTTTTCTCTCTCCAGCCTCGGTCGTTCATCAGCCGGCAACTTGTCACGCCGCTGGGCATCGGACATAAATTCCGGCCGGTAATGTGACGGGTCGCCGGCTCCTCTCCGGAGCCTCCGAGTGTGTGTGTCTGCGCGCCGGGTGTTCTCCTCTCTCTCTCTCTCTCCTCCTCCTCCCCCTCTGTCCCTCGAGCCGCGTCGGAGAAAAATTCCGCGCGATTATTATCGACGGCTTCGAGGCGCGTGGGTGTGGGCTGCTATTTTTGCCGCTAATTATCCGTCGCCCTTCGGTTTCGCTGAAAGTGGAAAACGATTTTGCCGGGGGTTTATTTATAGGGGGATCATCGAGAAAGTTTTTGTTGGCTGGGAAATGGGAGCTGGAACGAGATGACGTTTGCATTGTAATATTGTCACCGAATAATGAGAGATACGGTTTTAATGAATCTTTGCTATTTCTGGGCACGGAATTATCTATTTATAAAATATTTTTACCGTTTAACGCAAAAAAGTTTTTTTAATTGTATTTTCTCGTGTCATGATATATAAGTAAAAATAAAAAGGTAAAACTCGTTATGTTGAAGTGCAAATTTAAATAAATCTTAAATTTGGTTGAAATATGTTTTGAAATATCCAAATTATATGTATTTGTCAAAGTACATTATTTTTATTCATCGTTTTTATTCATCAGCGTAGACTTTGTATGGCTAATAATTTTCAAACTTTATACACGATGTTTAATATTGAAATTTTATCGTCAAAATACTACGACGCACAAGCTTTACGAACAACTATACAAGAGCTTTTTCGCTAAAAATTTCAACTTATTCCCGCTCCTATCAATAAAGATTCAAGACTAAATTTTCAAGCTCGACGCAGCCTTAAAAAACCGCAAGCTCCGCGTCAAGTTCGAGCAAACGTCAAGCTCGGCTCGGCCAATAAATCCCGGGGCGTCTAACTCTCTTCCTCTTCCTTATCTGCGCTTCCTAGTCTCGTTGAGCGGAGCCTTTCAAGCGGCTTTAAATCGCGCCGAAAATAAATTGAATCGCATTCTTGGGACGCGTCGCGCGCCTCTCTCTCTCTCTCTTCCCTCCGACGCGCACATCCGAGTGCTTTCGGACGGCCGGCCGCGAAAGATAGAGGTCGCGCACGCGCGCTTCCTCCTTTTCCGGCCGGAACCCGATAGCGATCGCACGCTCCCCTGCGCACCGACAGCGCCAGACCGTGCCGCCACTGTTATGGCTATGAAAATTCATGAGCGAGACTTTCTAAGCAACGGGTAGCCGAAAAAGCCAGGGCTTTGACGGGCCGCGCTGATTTTCGGCCGTTTTGGGTAGCGGCACATTTTATTGTCTCTTCGCGGGAAGGAAGGATGTGATTTCGAGCTCTCCGGCTCTTCCTCCGTAATTTCTGGCTGCAGGAACTGTATGATGTCATTTAGATAAGCATAATTTCGTATAAACTGAAGCTTTGGCTATATTTTGTTAAAATAAGCAGTGACTTTCGCGCGTAAAATCCCTCGCAAATCGAGTCAAAGTTTAGGTGTACTCCGGTGACAAACAAGCGCACACAGTTAAAGTCGGCGAACTGACCAACAGAGTCGCCGTCCACTAACTCCCTGTCAGAGCGGAGCGAGCTCGAAATTTCAATTCCCGGGGCAGCTCACGCAGCCCTTTGTCGGGGGGCAGCTCCTAACGTTCGGCAATTTAAATCCGGAGCGAGTTAAGAGATCCGCAGTGACGCGGGGGTGAATTAAGATCGCGTCCTTCCTAGGAGGTAATTTTCGTCGTCTGGAGGGTATAGGGAAGAGAGGGGGGCGGCTCTCTCGCGTCGTTTATACTGCTGCTCCCCCCTCGGGGGCTGCGGTGCCGAGGCCAAGCACAAAAGGGGTGAAATGAATCGCCTCCGGAGAGAGAGCAAGAGAGAGAGAGCCGGACAAATGGGGACATTAAGTCGCTTTTGCGGTTTCGTCCACTGCCACTGCACTGCGACTCGACGCCGAGAGTCTCTAGCCGTAGAGACCCCCTTTTTATCTTCCTCTTCCTATCTGTCTCTATCCCGAGCCCGAAGTCGTCCGAAGCTTTATTGACTTTTTCTTTACGATATCGTTTTTAATTCGTTGCCGAATTATCGACTGACGCTATTTGTCAATGAAATCGCGTTAGCACTTTTTGACAATTTTTGAATTGCCAATAAAATTTATAACACCGGCAATCAGCTCCGTCACCTGTTCCCCAAAGTCACAAAAGCACGTCCGGCGAGGCGCGCCAAAAACTAATTCCCCTCTCTTCGACCGGCAAATCGCTTCATCCTCCTCTCAATGCCAATCCGAAAAGAAACGCAAAGCTCTCGGAGAGCCATAAATAATCCGGCAACGACCCTAGCCTTAATAAGATTTGTACAATATTCACAACATTTCCTGGCCCGGGGGCATAATTCATCGGAGCCTTAGCTCTCGACTCGCGCGGCGAAAACTTCATTCCCGAGAGCGCGCGCGCATCTCTCGGCTTTTTGAAAAATTACTCCGTCGCCCGACAGATTTTCGCCCCGACGAAAGGCCCCGAGAGGAACCGAGGCCGGTAACGACCGTGACACTCGAACGCAAGTAACGCACGGCATTAATCTCCGGGGCATAATACTCGCGAGCTCCGAGCCGTACGGCCGGGTCTCTGTCAGTCGGAGATTTTTCTCTCTCTCTCTCTCTCTCTCTTTTATTGCCTCTCGGCCGTCTGCCTCATTTACCTTTATCTCTGTCTTGGCTTGCCGAATCCGTCTCTCCTACACTTTGTCTTGAGTACTTTCGTGTCTCTCTCGCTCTCTCGGCCCGGCTGTCGAAGCTTTAGTCTTCATTCCTTAGCCGAGGCTGTCTCATTCGAGTGTCGGAGGTATAATTGTCTTGTTAAGTTTAGAAAATAAGCATTTCTGTTATAGAGGAGATTCGATTTAGTTTAAAAAGCATTTTGTTAAAAAGTCTACCTGCATGCAATAATTTTATAACGGTCCTAATTTTTCAATAAATTTCGAGAAAAGAGGAGGTAATTCGACGCGAAGTGAAATAATTTTTCACGCGAGATTGCTCTATTCAAAAATAAACTGTAAATTTTAAATGATGTAACTGTTCGCGGCAGCTATTAAGAACAAGAAATGATATTCCGGAGCTCATATAAGCACGCGCGAGTCAAACCTTCACTTCTTAATCAGTGAAAGATACGTCATTTCACGTTCAAAAACTTTCGTATTCGTCATTAATTATTGCGATCCGCAAAAGGTTCTTAACTGAAATAAAGCTTCCATTTATTTTCGGACACCGGCCTTACCACCAATTCCACCACCCCGAGCATCGAGTTTCCGTGGTACACGATCTCCCGCTCGAGAAGTGCATCCAACACTTATAGATGAACGCGTCCACTTGACCGACACCTAAACGTGTGAACTCGTCGTAAATCTCTCTCTCTCTCCTCCCCCCGAATTTTTCCAGCGCAAGCTCTCCGCTCTCTCGCGGGGCACCTTCTCATCACTCTCCGGACCGAGCCGTGACCAATCCGGAATAAATATTGCCGATTATTAACTCCGGGCCGCGAGGCATACTCCGGCCTGATGGAGCTCTCTCCCTCTGCGACTCCAGCTTCTCTTACGTATAAAAGAAGGCGGAGAGAGAGAGAGAGGTAGGGACCGACAGGCTCCGCAGAGAGAGAGAGGATGCTTGAGATGTTAAGTGGGACCATTAGCGCGTCCCGAGTCTCTCTCTTTCTCTCTCTAGGCCGGAGATTCCTTTCGCGCTGCAGCGCTTCTCCGAGGGGGAGAACATTTCGGCCCGCCACCCGAGAGACATATCGATGAGTTTCATTTTTTAAAGGCCGCGGCATCGGCGAGTGTGTCACTCTCCGCCTCGACGATCCCGAGCGGCGGTGAAATATTACAGGTGGCCCTTTTTTTTTTATGTAAGGGCATGGCTGGAATGTTGATGAAGTGATGGCCCGGCAATTAAGCTCGATGATGTTATGATATATATGCCGCAATTAGCGCTGATGATGAGCGCTGATACGGCAGTCGCCGCGTTCTCAGGGATAATATACTGTAATTAAAGTAATGGAGTCGGATGGCTGGAATTAACGCGGATAAGAAGAGGATCGATAAAGGCAGTACTTCAAAATTAAGACTTTCGTTTGGACGCTTAAATCGTCTAGTCTACAAAAATCTCTTTAGTGGATAGTCAATTACGCTATTTAGATCGTATAATTTACAAATTAATTAAATCTTAAAAATATAACGCGTCTTTGATTGTAAAAAAAGTAAATATAATTGAAAGTAAATTTATTACAATAAAATCCTAGTGAATTTATCTGAATATTTTCTTCAAACTTTTGTCATACAAAATACCATAAAATTGTGCGATCGATAAAAAAATGTCTTACAGAAAATAGCCAAGCTCCAATTCCAAAATTTCCAAACTCTCTGGCAACGCCATCGCCGAACGCAGAAAGGGCTCTCCTCGCGCATTTCCTCTAAGCAAGCCCGTAAACAGCAATTGCATCAAAGAACCGGACGAAAACTTTCACGTATCGGCGGCCGCCTGTGAATTGGTGAAAAGCCGAAAAAGCGCTTTGCCCGCCGGCGCGGCGAATGAAAAAAAGAGGCGCACTCGTGCCGCGTGAGCTTGACGCGCCTGGACTTCAATCGGCGCCGCTGTTGACGTTAATTCGTTCTAAGCCGTCGAGCAAACAACGTACGGAGCCGCGGCGCGTGCGCGCGACGCCTCTTCGTTTGTCTACCGCCGACGCCCTGCGCTCTCTAATGAGTTTCTCTCGCTCGGCTGGACCGAATGGTTTGTTTAAAAAATTTGGATTTTTTTTTTTTTTTAATGAATTCGCCGCGGGAACGAGCAGTGGCTTTCCTGCGTTGGTTTAAGATTTTAGAGCGTAGGGAAGTAACTATATTTATCGAATTAAAAAATACTCCATCGACAATGACGGGCGAATCCAAGAATTTCGCAAGACTCCCCTCTCGCGTGAATAAACAGTCGGCTAGAAGTGTCGGCCGATCGAGCGTCTCGGCAACAAAACGAAACGGAGTCAGTTTTATCTCGGCAGCTCTCTCGCTCGACTCGTCGAATCGGCCCCGACAAAAGCAGGGCTCGGCGAGGATCAGAAAGCGCGATATTCTGCTTTCTCACACGTCCTGCCCTCGTCCCGATGAAGATGTCACCGCTCCGTAGCACCGCGAGGTCGCGCCGAGTCAGCGGATTCCAGCCGCATCCCGCATGTAAATTGACAAGCGGCCGGGTCCCTTCTTCTCCTCCGCTGTGTTTTTTTTTTTTTCGCTCGAGCGCTTTTGTGCGCGCGCGCAGGAAAAGGGATGGTTTTTAATCGGCGGATTTGCATTGATGGTTAGGAATGTGGGCGTCGCTGCGATCACAATCGAGGTGAGTCCCCGGCGGGACTTATTTTAGATGTTTTAACGATTGACGTATATTTTCGTGGACAATTTATTAAAACTTTCAGATTTTTTTTTTCTATGATTAAAGACACTTTAAATTAGTCGATTTTTTATTATAAGAAAATTTCCCATCCGCGAATATAAATTTATTGTAGTTATATTATGTTATGTAACGTTTTATATACAGCTGTCACTGCTCCGCGAAGAGAAAAAAGGTTACGTAAAATCGTTATAACCGTATTTCTATCGCGTATATATATATATAGATACGTAAAATGTCACTTGTAGCAAAGCTTTTATATCACAATAATAATCATGCCTAATATGTTCGATAATTATTTTCCGAGAATTTGCGTCAATGTTTCTTGACACCAACGCCATTATTCATTGAGCACTTTTTGCCATCTTATCATCGATAGCTACTTTAATTACCCCGGGCCTTTTCGATATAAATTCATGATGAAATTTCCTGATATAAATCATTTCGTTTGAATGAATTTCTTTTAAACAATTCAACTAATAATCTTGTTGATTTATTAACAATTAGGAATCGCCGTAATTTATGCAGCTGGTTTTTAACGTGATCGCTTGCTTCGTTTTACAAACACTTTTTATCGACTGCTTTGTTCGAATGCTCTATCCGTTCTAGATTAAATTTTTTCGTCTTTCTAAATTTTAAATTTTTCCAACAAAATCTTAATAGACTACCTTCTTCTCTCGTCAAAACTTTCGACAAAAACAACGGAAACCTAGTTTGCCTCCCGGCGCAAAAAAAAAACTTCTCCACTCCGAACCGGTGGCACAATTCGAAAAAGAAAAAAAAATCGAGCGGCCGGCGGCGGCCATTGTACCAGCGGCGAACGCAAACATTTTTAAGGGCTCGTGAAAATTGTATCAATCTGCCGCTGCCAGCGGCGCGGCGGCGTTACGCAACGCCGTCCGTCTGGTGCACACACACTGCACGACTCGAGAGAGAGAGCGAGAGAGAGACCCTTCGGAGATTAAATTTACACATAGTTGCGCCGCGGAACAAAGGAGCGAATTGTTTGCATGAAACGGCAAATATTTGAGGGAGAGAGTCTTGCTCGGTCCATCCGGGCTTTAAGGGCGAGAGGGAGGAGAGAGAGAGAGAGAAAAGAGAGGAGAGAGACTAACCCCGGAGCTGGCCTCTCTCTCTCTCTCTCTCCCGCTGATCGATGTTTGCCTCGGCCACTTCGGTTTAATTGCCGTCGAATCGGGTGTCCATTAGAGGGAGGACTGCCGGTGGCGAGGCCGCTGCCCGAGGAAGCGCTCCTCGCGACGCTGAACCAACCTCTTCACGCTTCTCTAACATTAATCGAGTTCCCGACACAGTTTTCGCTGCTTTTTCTGGGTGCTGTATTAGTCGCTGTTCTTGAACTGAGCGTGCAAGTAAACAAGAGATTCCTCGTATTTTTTAATTTGACGATACACGCGACCATAATGCTTCATTGCATATTTTCTCAAATTACAAAATGTGCTACCAACTAAATTCACTGGAACAAACAGTAAAAAGTCCTTTCATCCTAAAACAGTTTCTTAACCGCACACTTTAATTCCCTCGCAACGACCCAAGAAAAATACTCCACGTCCGCCATGAAAATTTCCATGATTACCCATCCCGTATCTCTTTCAAGATCCGCGGCAGTCCTCAAAATTAGCGGAGCTCAAAAAAAAAAAAGGAACTTTCTCTAAAACAGCCCAGCTCTCTCTTTCCCGCTGCAGAAATCGGCCCATTGTCCCGGGGTTTTCCCAGCGCTTGCGAAACGCGGGCGCAATTTGCGCGGGGATCGGAGCCGCGGCGCGGAAGTGCGTCCGGAAATCGCACCTCGGCAGGTAGTGGGTGCAGTCCGAGCCACGCCTGGCCGCGTTACGCGACGCGCTGATTTATCGGCGCCGGGGTCTATTTCGGAGCGTAATTGCAGGCGTCTGCGAGGCTCGTTTTTTTTTTTTTGTTCCGCGTTAGATAAGAGCGACGGTGGTGGGTTACGAGGACGACGGTGGGAGCTGTTTTTATGTAAGAGGAGAGGCGCGAGGTCTAGGAATGGTTGTTTTTTTCGAGAGAAAAGTAATCATTTTGGTCGGGGATCTTTGGTGGTTTCGCGAGCGAACTTATATCTAGAACTGAAGTACACTTTGCTTTATTTTACGCGGAGAAAAGCATTTTCAGAAATATTATACCCATCAGTAACTCGAGGACAGTATTTACTATAAAATTTGCTGTATTATGTTTAATAATTTTTTCTAAATTTGTAACAAAAATTGTTGAATTTCATAAGAAAAATTGTAAAACCTACAGTAAATTCTAGAGCACAAAGTATAATAGTAATTTCAAAGACTGAGTGTTTTTCAAATCTTTCCTAAACTCGCTTTTCTTTATTACAAGTATTTTACTTAATTTAAAAAAAAAAAAATAAAATAGCACCACGCTCCAAGTACTCCACCAAGAAATAAACTCCGCGCAAAGCAAGCTCGAACAAAAGAAAAGCCTTTCGCCCGATATAGATGGCAATGCAGATACGCCAACTCGCAAACATCGGCCTGGGCTTACGACCTTACCACGCACACATGCCTGCCTGCCTGCCTGCCTGCCTGCCTGCCTGCCCCCGAGCACTTATGGAAAAGGCCCGACAAATCACGCGCAGGAAGAGGAAGTCCATGATCTAGTCGTTGCCGGTGCTGTACCGTAGGTGCGGTCACGCTGGAGTACCGTACATTTATATACGCGGGAGCGGAAAGTTGACGGCCAATTTGGAATGTGGATCATTTGCCGCGTTTTCCAGCTTCGAGCTTTTTTTCTTCGGATGATGATTTTTTTACGGGCGGATAATTCGAAGAAATGTCGGCGAACCCGTCCATTTAACGTTACGATTATGCGGTTTTGTTTTATTAACGCACCTTTTCTGTAAAAATACAAACATTTCGCAAAAACGTCGAGCTTTTAAAACGACTTGACCGGGCCAACAGTTCCGCGATCCGTCGCGAAAATCCCTCTAAAATTAAACAGTGCCAGCATTAAAAGTCATAAACTCAGCTACAACATCCTGGCCCAGCTATTTTCCAGCGCTTTTTGCCACAATATTTCAACTCTCTGTTTGCGAAAGCGCCCTATAAAACCTGGCCTCCCTCCCTCCCCCCGCCCTACCACTCTGTCTGGTTTGGAGATGAGATCGTCCGGCGGAAGTTCCGTCGGGCCGGAATCCATAAAAACTGTCGTGACCCGCGTTACGCGGTCCGTCGACTTCCGCGCTTTCGCTCGCTCACTCGTAATTTCGGAGCTCCTTCGCCGCGACGTCGAAGAGTCGCTTCCGACTCCGTCCACCCCCCTCCCCCTCACCCTCGAGAGAAGAAGATCGCGGAGTTCGCAGCGGCGCTGCTGCTTTCTTGCCGCTTTTTCTACCTAATAACTCGTACCTTATACTTTTCTGCCTTTTTCCGCGCTTTTTCCTCGGGTTCTTTTTCTAGGCTCTATGTATATTTATGGGCTTTTATTTTCCTGAGCTGGGAAAGGGGTTTGACTCTGGTTTATTGTTCGCTGGGCTGATACTGAAAGGAAGATTTTTAGGTATTGGTTTAAATTGGGATTAATGAAAAAAATGTGCATCTCCATTCGCTTTTAATAAATACAGATGCTTTTTTATGTTGGGTCCTGCTAGAAATATTGAGATTACAACTATTTTTAGCTGCAACTGCTGCATTATCATCTGTAAAGACTAAATACATTTACATGCGAACATTTTGTACTATTTATATTTTAAATCTGCGTGATATTTTTCTTGATTAAATATTTATTTTATTAAAAGTATTCCTGATTTAATCTACTACTCAACTGATTATTTACAATTATATTTTTGAAATTTCCACTATTAAAGTTCCTTTAAATTATAAATACCTAATAAAAAAGCGATTGTCACACTTTTATTCCTCACCTCGCAAAGAAAAACAGCATCGAAATGACGCAAAGAAAGTACATTGACCCAGTAAGAAACTAACAAGATTCCCGAAAACACGTTGCGTCACACAGGCCGGGCATTAAAATCACAAAGATCTCCCCCCAAATGGAGGCGAATTAGAAATCCATTATCCTCTTGGCATTTCTCCCGGAGAGCAGAGACTCCGGCCCCTCTCCTCCTCACCGCCTGGCGTCCGCCTCGCGTCCGCCTCGCTCGGGATTCGGGGAAGACGAGCGAAATTGCGGAGTAGAACGAGAGAGGCGAAAAGCGCCGAGAGTGAAGAGTAGATGCATATACGTCTGCGTCTACGTCTTTGCTAATTAGTGAAAACCGGATTTCGCTCATTTGCCGGCTCATTTTTCATTCTGGAGATTCGCTCATTAGCTCCGTTCTCTCTGCTTATATATCTCTCTCGCTCGTTGCTAACTTTCGCCTCCTCTGTTTCTCTCTCGGCAAAATCGATATGAGCATCATCATCGCTGGGAAATGGCCTTCGGAGGAAACAAGCAATGCTGGCTTTCGGTAGGTTTGGAGAGGCACTTTTATTTAGGGGTTGATAAAGAATTGTTGTAATTAGCCTCGGGGCTACGTTTTGCTTGAATTAGAAAACAATTTCCGAGAAGCTGCAATTAGGAGTACTTGCAAATTACAAAGTATTTAACGAGATTGAGATGTTGAATGCTTTGAAATTAAACCGAATTTTTAAAGATGTACTTTTTCTTTACAATACTTTTCAAATGCAATTGCATAATGAGTTCTTTGTTACAGTAACTTTTATTTAGATAAAAGATAAAAAGTACGGTATACTACAATAGAGACATGAATTTGATGAAACTTTTATAAATAATGAGCACTATATCAATTTTTAAAGATTTTCAAAAAGAACTTCTGCTAATGTGCATACTCTTTTTAAACATTTTTCAAGTATCTAACACACTTTTCAATAATAAAAGCAAACCCCTCTGCAGCAGCGTACACTTTACTCCCAACTCCAGAAATCGAAAGACTCGGGCAATCCGCGAACGAGTTAAAGAGAAGCGAAAGACAGCAGACGGAGAGGCCAGAGCGTAGGGATATCGTTGCAGCAGCGGCGGCGGCGGCGGCGTCAGGGACGCCTCCGGTTGGTCGGCTCGCTCTGACTGGCCTGGTTGGCTGATAGGGGGACCTCCGCCTCGTCTCGCGCACCTCCTCCCTCCCCGGCGCGCTCGGCCTCCCAAGCTCTCCTTTCCCGTCCGAGAGAGAAGCAGACTTCCTATCGCCGCCGGTGGCCCGGCTATGGATCGCCGAATGCTCGCCGCCTGATAACGGACGCGAGCCGAGAGGAGACGCGAGACGTGGAATCCTATACTTTATTGGGTCGGAGGCTTTTTTCGGCTAATCGCAAGGATGGACGATGTTTATTCCTGTTTGGTGGAAGTAAATAGAATACAAGTTTAATCGAGACAACTTTAGTTTTTTTTTTTAATCGCTGCTCGTCAAGTTAATTTTGGAAAATAAAAAAACATCACCGGTTTATTGTATAGGTATGAAATAAAACATATAAAATTATTATTACAATACTATAAATGACAAGATTATCATTAAAGAAAACATCGCAAATACTTACAGTTTTAAAAACGAATTACTTCCCCTCAGCCTTTCCTTAAAGAAACAAAAAAAAAAAAAAAAAACGAAGCAAAGGGCGAAATTTGCAGCGCCGCAAAAAAGCTGGGAAAGCAGCGAGGGAGAGACGTTAAAACAGAGAAAGAGTAAAAAACGAGAACTAATGAAAGAGCGAAAGAGTCGGGGAGAAAAGATGGAGGACACGAGCGAGAGAGAGAAAGAGAGAGTGGGAGAGAGAGGAAGAGAAAAGCGCATATCCGCTTCTGTTGCAAGCACCTTCCTCTCGCGCTGCGCCCCGGGCTTGCTTTCCTAATGAACTGTGTAATAACGTCGCGACGCCTCTCTCCCGCTTCGACTAGACTCCCTCTCTCCCCCGGTTTTTCTTTCTGCTTTACTTCGCCGGCTAGACTTCGCCTATTTTCCTCGTCCCTCGATACCCTCAGCCTCCTTTGCGCGCGAGTCTCTCTCTCTCCCTCTGCGAGGATTTTTACTTCGTGCGCCGCCGCTGCTGCTGCTGCTGCTTTTTCGCGGACGCTCATTATCTGCCGCCCATCTTTTTTTCCAGCTTCCTGCGGCGAGGGAAGGGAAGAGGCTGCGTTGCGCGTTTTTTTCGTGCAAATTGTCGGGGTTAAAAAATTATTGCTCCGCGCTGGCGCGTTTATTTTCGTTGGATCTGTTTAACGGGCGCGGTGAGTTACTGTAAGGATTCGTAATTGAAAAACTATAGTTTGGCTCAGTGTGGTTTAAAAGATTTATTTTTGGATTTTAACGAGATTTTTCTTGAATATTTATTTAAAATACGTAAAATCTTTGTTTCTCAATTAATGCAGAACTCTTCATTCAAAGTGTTTAGGCAATTGAATATAATCTTCGAAAGTGTATAATCTTACAATAGTTTTTAGAAAATTTTAGTTAAGAACATAAATCAAAGCACTCGTAAAAAAAGTACAGGCATACGCTAAAAAGTCGGAAGAACTTTCTCGTAAAATATTATGTATTCAAAGAAGGAGCACGTACGTCGAAGAATTTTATGTGAAATTTACATTTCTCCCGCGAATTCCCGCTCGAACATCTCGCAATTTACAATAAAACCATTTTTCGCAAAAGCATATTTTTCCCCGTATCTCAAACCGGCCGCCAAACGATATCCGCTCGAAAGAGCGATAAAAACTAATCTACTAGGAAAGGTCAACACCTCGACGATAAAGGCCTCCTTACTCGTGGCTCTCGTCCTTGAGCGTGTCTTGCAGTCGCTCGCGTCTGCGTTCTCTCTCTCTCTCTCTCTCTCTCTCTCGGCGTCTTGCACAGTGCTGCATATAAAATTATGCTACGCCAAATAAGTTGGCTACCGCTGCCGTCGACTAACTTCTCGGCTAACTTTTTTTTCATTTGAGACTCTCTTTCTCTCTCTCGCGGTAGCCACCTGAATTGGCGTAGCATAATTTTATATGCAGCACTGGTCTTGCATACATCAGCCGGTCGGCCGCGGTAATTGCACGAGCGACGCGTCGCGCGTAATCCACGGGTTAATTTTATGCGCGCCGACACGCGACGACGACGACTACGAGAGAGAGAGAGAGAGAGAAGGACACGCTTATCGCGACTCGCGACTCCCTCGAAGGTGGCTGTATTAACGACGCCGCGGAGAAGCGGTAAGGCGCGCGCGACGCTAATCCGAAAGCCGTGAAATTTCCTCGACGCGCCTAACGGACTCCGCCAAATTGGTTTAGCTGTTGTTCGGGGACTTTGGGGTGCCGGCGGAAATTTGTTGCGACGGGTTTAAAGGACTGCTTTTTGGGCTTCGGCTCGGAGATTTTTGGGGATTCGCTTGAGGCAGATTTTAATGTTTGTTCAAAGTTAGTAGATGTAGTTTTCAAGTAGAAATATAGCGAACTGAAATTCTTGCTGGTTTTCAAGACGGAAAATGACTTGCTGCTTTAAAAGAATTAAGCAGTTTATAGGTAGTCTTGACTTAAAATGCTTAGTCAAATATATATATCGTAAGTCTTTAACTACTTAAAGACTACTTAAGGACTTGTGCATTAAAATAAGCGTCAAATCGTCAATATTTCCAAAGTTTTTAACTGCAGAAACAGTTAAACCACTACAAAAAATAAATTGTTTATATTTGAATTTGAATTTATTGAACCAGAAATAAATTACATAAGTAATTTCTATAGAGGTAAACGTAGTTAACTGTACATAGTCTCTTTATAACAATGGTCTTATACACTAACTTAAAAACTAATATAACCGGAAAAAAAAATAATAATTTTTCTTCCCTGTTTACAAGTTAAAAGATTATAGTCACATCTCTCCATTTCCAAAAACCCTTTCGCCCCCCACCACTACCCCCGGCCATCCGACTTTCCACGCTTTCCACACGAAGCTCTCGCCAGCTTCGACCTGCCAGCAATCGAGGAAGCAGTCCGCCAGGCGTGAGCTCGCGCTCGGACTCGAGATCAGAGAGCGGCCTTCGCCGGGTCGAGTCCTGACGTCTCTATACAGACGCGTCGGCGGCGCGCATCTCAATATCCGCGCGTGCGGCCGCATACATCTCGCGGCGGCGGCGGCCTTCTTTCGACGAGTTAAGTCCGGGATTACAAGGGTGCGGGGTGATCGCGGTGGGCCTCGGGTGTAAGCTTCGAGAGCTCTCCTGGCCGGACGGACGTCTTTTTTTTTTGCTCGTGTCGGGGCTCGATTGAAAGTGGATTGGGAGGTGTGGAATTAATAGTCGGTATTGAGGAATTTTAAGAAAGGTTTTGTTGGGTATTGTTTTAAAAAGAGTGAATTAGCGCGCATATAGTTTGGATTTCAAAGGTGTTGAAGAATTTGATTTAAATCCTTTTAAATGTAATCTTGTAAATGCATCAAGTAACTACTAGAAATTAAACCTCTGTATGAAGTGTAACTTTCTTTTTAATTCAGCTATTCTATTCTTCGGGACGATAATGAAAATAAAAGTTATATCGATGACAGCCGTAACCGATTGAGTACACTTAATAATCATAACAGGAATGCTCGATGAAAAATTATTTAAGATTCAGATTAAAATCCTCTAGAAAGTAAATTAAGATTGCCAAGTAGTTAAATAATAATATCGTTTAAAAAGAACAGCAATAATTATTAAAGTTAAAAATTTGCTGAACAGCAAATCTTTCATTCTCACCTGGCCAAACTGGTCATCTAAAACAAATCTAAGCAACTGAATATATGTACCTCACAAAGCTAACGCATTTTTCAACGGCATTTCTCGGATCAATTAACCCCGAAAATCCTAAAAAGTGACTCACCCGGCTAAAGTTGCGCCGACAGACGTAATTAATTAGCCATCATTAATAAAAGCAGTTTAGAGCCGCGGCTACGACTGATGTCGACAGCACCCAATAGGACATACTCCTCATAAATAATAATCTGCGGCTCGAATGGGCTACCTTCGTTTTCGCGCACTCCGAGCTTTTATTTATATCTATACGGTCCGAATGGAATTCCGCGCGGTTTTGAAATCTAATTAAGAGTATCGAACGGCGTTCGTGGTTGAATTCCATTGAGATGCGGTTTCAAGGTATTTCTTACAATGTGCGAAATTTGTAGATTAATTGACTTTGGAGTCGGCACGTCGGGCGTTAATGATGTGCCGATGAGGTGATGAAATTGATAAATTATATCCGAGTGAAAAATCTAACGTCAATGTATCATAATGACGTTTGTTAAAGTCGCCTGAATTTTATTGAATCAAAGCTTAATAGCATAAAAATATAACCACTGAATCAGGAGAAGCTAATTCTATTCTTTAAGAAATGCTTTTCCACCCATCAACCAATCACCACGAGTCCATCAACATTTTTCCCCGACTATCCCCAGGTCATGACCCGCGACCAAAGTAGCACGACATGAATCTCCTCCGCGTTTCGAATTCCGTTAAATTAACGATCCGCGCACAATCGAGGAATCGATATAATACGGCCTAGGCCGGGGGGTTCCTCAGTCCGGCCCCAATTACAATTACAATGACAGTACCGAAAAACTGGTGTGCCTGGCATTGAGGATTTTTCTTTTGTGCATTTCAGGGACTGGAATACGACGAGCAACGTCCGCGTACAAGAGTCCTGGCCGACGTGAGCGCCATTCAGAATGAAAAATCCGAATTTCTTCAACGACGCCGGCTCGCGCACCTTGGACGATTCGCGCTGCACGGTAAGCTGCCCCTTTTTCACCTTTTTCGGGCTGTTCGGGAATTTTTGGGAAAAACCAGCCTCTGCCGGCTTGTTGAGTTTATTCCGTCAGGATCTTGAGATTTGAAAAAGTACATGATTCGAGTTTATGTAGTATTTACTATTATAGTAGTTTTATAGTTGTTTGCTCAGCAGCTGAATTAGTAGATAGTAGTAGAGAAATTTGTAGATTAGTACACATTAATCGCAGTCCAAAATCTTTTGCGATGAATAGCATTCCTAATCTATGAGTTGATGTATCCATTACGGTGTAAATAGACCTTTATGAAATCGTAATTGATCGATATTATCGTCATGTACCGTTACAAAATATTACTCACACGCACACACATACAACCTTTATTTACTTTTTCAACCTCAGCAACCCGAGAAAAACGAAAGCACCCATATTCGACTGCCCCTCGAACGTTCAATTCGAAAAACTGCCTCGTTCACTCTCAGCCTCCCTGCGCCTCCTCACTTAGCGCTCGGCCAAATCCGGCGCTCTCTCAGAAGCTGGGAATTTATCGGGGCCGACGGCCTAACGAGCCCGTAATCGCGTCGACGAGGCGCGAGGAGCGAAAAGATCAGCGGCTGCGGCGGCGGCGGATCAAGCCGCTCTCGGAGGGGCCTCGGAAAGAGAGAGAGGAGAGTAGGCGGGGGCCGCGATCGAATGTTTTGCCCTAGTTTCGCGGCTCTCTGACAGCTGCCGCCACGATCCTGCCGCGACGCGGCATTCGTTGCGCCCGAGCAAACTAGGCGGCTCGATAAACTGCGAGAGAGAGAGCCGGGAGAGCTGATGACCGCGAAAGCTTTTCTTTGCCGGTTCGCCTCCTTTGCCAGGGCTCTTTGGTTCAGCGCTTTCTCGCTTAAGCTGGAATTCAATTGCCGAGACGTGGAGGCTCGTTGGACGGAGGTCCGCGCGGGGAAGCGTTGCTAAACTTGGGTGTGTTGGGCACAGTATTCCGTTTTTTTCGAGATTCGAAGCTAAATTATTGCTCGGTGATTGTAAAAGATTCTATTTTTTAGGCACTATGATGAAACAATTTAAATTCTTACGCACAGTTCTCTAACATCGTGTTTATACGTTATAACACATAACGTTACACGTTACCAATATCGTTACAGCTCCAGCGAAAAAATGGTAAAAGGAATAAAAAAAAAGGAGGCTAAAAAGAAGCGGTCGCGTCCTTAATTAACTCCGCTTTGTGAATTATTCGCGCTTTTTGGCCGCCAAGGCCTCCACGCTTTGACGTAGTTAAGAGAAGAAAAAGTTCTTACAATATAATCAACATGTTTTTCGGACGTTAAGTCGAGCATTAAATCATGAAATTAATTTAAAAGCCACTCTTCGATCAGACACTCGAACTCGTACTCGACAGCCAAGCCCCTACAATCCATCGACCGAACCATTAGTCGTACTGGATCAAAAATACTCTCTCTCTCTGAGAGAGAGAAAGAGAGAGCCGCGGAAACTTGAAATAAACACTGTCGAATCCCGGCATGGAAGAGAGCACACAATTATATTCCTCTCTCGCTGCGCGCGGCCGCGTATAATCTTGTCACCTCCCCTCGAGCGCGCGACTCATTCCCCACTAAAACAACAGACTCATCGCTAAACCAGCTCGGCCGTAACCCATCTCCGTGTTCCTTCACACCTCGCTCGAAATTCCCCCGGCCGCGCGCGGAATGCGCCCGGTCATCGCGCGCGAGCGGCTTCGATCGATCGGTCCAACCTTGAAACGGAATCTCCTCTCTCTCTCTCTCTCTCTCCCTCTCTGTGCACGACAGCTATGAAATCGCCGGTGATTGCTCCCGCTCTCCTCTCCTCCGCCGGGGCCGAAATGCGGCCGAGATTTTCGATGTAATTCACGTCTCGATGTGGGAGGATCTCGGGACGAAGCTGCTCGCGGCGAAAGCCGCGCCGATCGATGCTACTGGAGATGCAGGTGGAGCTGAGAGAGAGAGAGAGAAAGAGATCAGACGGGGTACCTTGTTCTACTTGTGGTAAACTTAGAAGTTAGAGTGTAGCTTTTAGGAAACTTTTTTATTCTCCGTCGCTACTTTGAATATTTCGGTTGTTAAATTTACTACTTATACTTCTCTCGCCCTAAAAGGCATGCAAGTTTGTTGCTCTGAAAAAGTTGCTTATCAACTTAATCAAGTTGTATTTTCAACACATAGAAACTTTTTCCTACATTTTCTCAACAATTTCTCGGTTCCTCAGTCACATACAACGTTTACCAGCAAAACAGCGAAATTACTCGGTGCGATATTACGCGTAATCCAGCTGCGCGAACGTCTCAGTTTTGATCGATTCCTCGAGGTCTGCCTTGAAGGTCGCCAGACGCTTCCAAAACGCGCTCTCCTGCGTCATTTTCCGGCTCCCGACTGACGGATTCGCGTTACGTCACAGTTTTTGTGTAGGAGCGCTGCACTTTTTGCGCGGCGATTTCGGAACTTTTTGCTGCGAAGTTCGGGAGTAGCTGCTTGCCGAGAAAAAAAATACGCTGCGTCGATTTTGTACCGTTTTTGCGCGTCTAGAGCCTGCAGAAGATTTATTACGATGATGAATTAAATGGAGGGTTCGAGTTTGATAAATGTCATCAGGTGGCAGAAAAAGCAGAGAGAGAGAACATGAGTTAACTTTTGATTAAATTTTTGGAGCTTTTTTATTGAATTTTGAGGTTCTTCGATCGTCAAAGATTATGTTAAAAATAAAAAATGAGCTTATATAATTCGTTTTCGTATAGTTTCAACGCAAATATAAATCTTATATAAAAGTGATGATTAATATTTAAAAGCAATTCGTTCACCTTTAGGTTGATTACAGCATAATTTGCGTGTCTTAATTCTTAAATAATCGAATCTAGTTTTTAGATTACTTATATAGTCATAAGATTTTTTTACCCATGTCTACGAAAAAGTATGCTTATATAACTGAAACATTACGTTATTTATCTAAAAAGTCATAATTGTCTCCGGGCATTAAAAATAACAACCCCATTAACAAAGAAAGCCATGCAACTAAAAATTCCGCCTCAGCTCCGCGGGATCTCGAACGGCTTCGTCGAGAGTCACCGAATCCAACAACGCGGCTCAGCCCCCTATGGGAAACCGCGAGAGAAAGCGCGAGCTGTCCAGGCGGATCCCCGAAGGTGCGAAGCCACTAATCTCCGAGCCCTGCCCTCTCGCCTTTTTCCCTACTCGAGGAATAATCGCTGATTCACGAGAAACAAGCTTCTGCCGCTCTCGTTTTTTCTCCCTCCGCCGCTCTCGGCTCGGGCAGAGATTAACTCGTCAAAGGATGACGCACGCAGCTTCGCAAGGCGCAGGCGCGTGCACGCAGCACTAATGGGGTTATTTCGGAGCGGCTAATTAGCCGGGGGAGAGAGATAGAGAGAGAGAGAGAGGCAGGAATCGCAAAAAGCAGAGGCAGCCGGGTTCCTTAGATTTTTTGATTTTTCGCCGCGGAGAGTTTCCTATCCGCCGGTTCCAATCTCCGCAGATTTCACGCCCGAGGAAGGAGATGACGAGCTGCTTGTGTTTGTATAGGGACGATTAAACGTCAGTGCTGCGGCGAGAGATGTGCGGCTTCTCTCGGCGCGAGTTAGGGGAAAAAGGTCCGGGAACGAGAGGAGCTTGCGGCTATTGAAAGTAAACAAGCTGCCCGAGCGATCGGAAGGTTTTATGATACGCGCGGCGGTGAGCGATGATGATTGCTTTGTTGATTACTCGCGCCGATAACTGCTTTTCAGATGTAGTTTAATAGCGGCGAAAATCACGAGGTAACATACTTGAGTGTAAAAATACACGTTACTTTAATCTGCCGAAAGAAAAGTTTTTAAACTAGCATTCAACGCTGCTTTAAACCAATAAAGATTCGTGCAAATTTCAAAGACGCAAATAAAGATTCGTATGCATACTTTAAAGCAGCGCAAAAGAGCCCCTAAAATCCAGCGTCTCGCCTCTCGATTTCGCGAGCAGAGAGATCCTCTCAGCCCCAGAGAGCGGTCCCCCTCTCATTTTTTCTTTTAATAATCCCCGCGGCCGGCCGTATCAATCTATAAACCCCTCGCCGACATCTCGCGCGCGTCTTCCTCTCTCTCTCTCTCTCGGCTCCCTCTGAAAAGCGAGGCTCGTTACACGTCGTGACTCGGCGCTTCCCAAGCCTCTCTCTCCCTTCCTCTCCTCGGGGCTCCTCCTTCCGCCTCTTCGCCTCCTTCGCGGCTCTCTGCAGATTCGCGCCTACCCCCGACATACACACCGCCGGCGAAGGCTCGAAAGGGAATTCGATGGCCGAGAGCAGGCTTTCGATCGCCGACTCCGAGTGGCTCGAGGGCCCCGGGATCGAACGAAGCCGCCGACGGAGATGCGTTGGACGCGGAAATTTGGTTTGTCGATCGAACTCTCGCTGCTTGCTTATGTTATGTTCGGCTTCGCGAGGACTTTCGTTTGAAGTTTAATGTATTTGTTACAGTTGAAGAATCTATATTAATTTGAAAATGTTCAAGGAAGTATTACAAATCCGTCAATATACCATAAAAACCTCAACTGAAATTCTTCCTACGAATTCCTAAAACTCACACGGCCGAAGTTCCCTCTACTTTGCTGGTCAGTGGCTCGAATCAGAGCAGAATGCCTCGGAGAGGAGAAGGTAATTGCTGATTTTCCTCGGTCCGCGTCACTTTTTAATTACCAACCCCCCGCCGATACTCCGCATCGCGGCACAAGCACGAAGATGATATACTTATCCGAAGCTTGAAACTCCGGCTAAAATCGTTTTTTACGCAGAGCCATCCGCCTCGACTCGGTGCAATAGTCGACAATGAGAATTTGAAAAGACGCAGAAGAATTTGAAATTTGGATTGAATAGTCTCGAAATAAGTGGTTAACGAAGTTGGCATTTTTTTTTTGATAATTTATCAGCTCGGCAAAATATCAACTGCATTTTGGATAAATTGTCTTAAATCCAGCATCTATAAAGATACATGAACATGAGAAAACAGAACACTTTATCTCAAACTTTTGTATTGTAAAATTTAGATTCGGTCAAACCCAAGTAGTACTTATTTTCAGTAGCGGAATGTACATCGACTGTTACAATAACCCAATTTCACGGAAATTTCAAAGCAGGCTAAACTATTTCTATTTACATAGGTCCGAGCGAGCGCACAAAAAATATTTCGCCGACCCACACGCGATTTCTGCTGCGGAATTCCGAGCCGGAACCCCCCCTTCGGTTCTAATTCGATCTTACGCATAGTTGACCTTACGTACAGAGCGAAATTACGTAATTGCTCAATCATCGGCGCGCGGCGGCGGCGGCGGCGGCCTGGAAAAAGTTTGCGGTCGAACTTCCGAAAAAAAAGGAGAGCGAGTCCGACCGCTCGAATTCTCGCTCCGACATTACGCGACAAGTTCCTCGAAAGAAATTAACGCGCGGTAGCCGCGAGTTATCTCATTGGGTATGGTGTATAATAAAAGTGTTTTTAGGGCCGAAGCGAGGAATCTTTAACGATAATCGCACTATGTTTCAGATTTGGTTTTGCTGAAGTAATTGTTTTCTGGAACAAGTTGTTTTTTTTAAAAGAGCAAGAAGTTTTAAAGAAGTTTGAAATTTACTTGATTCCACGCACTTTTTACATTTGTATTTTTACAAAATATAAAAATTGAATTATATATTTCAAAATATTCAAAAATCTACGCGTGTTTTGCCTTTTCAGATGAACTTTGCCAAACTTATGCTTTGTTTCTCAAGTAAAAAAGTTAACAACAAATCCCAGAGCATATTTCTCCGTAACCGAATCGCAAAAAAGCCAAACGGCTCGTCGCCAGGGCTACCGGTCGCCCGAAATTCGGCGTGTAAATGATACATCCTCGGCGGGATTGCCGACAGAGCGAATGATTTTCGGAACGGCTCTCCTCTCTCCCATCAGACGTGTGACGAAACGCGCGGAGGAATCCGTCGGTCTCACCTGACTAATGGACCGGCCAAATTACATTATCGTCGAATCATTCGCTTCTTCTCCTCCCGCCTCGGATCCTTTTTACGGCGAGGAGAGAGAGTGAGATCCTTGGAAAGTCGCGACAGTTACTAATGTCCAGGTATGCCGAGGCTCGGGCCTTTTTCTGGCCGCCGCGACTCCGATTGAATTAATTAAAACTAATGATCGTGTAAGAAGCTGCGATTGCCGCCGTCCGATGGGAGGGAGAGATTGGGATTTTTTTCCGGGGAGGGCTTGCAGTTTGTCAAGTTAATGGCTGTATTTGCTCGTTTGGTACTGTTTAGCCGCGTAAACGTTTTTATTATAGGCCGATGACGAGCCGAGGTGTCGACCGAAAATGCGAGGTAATCTAGGAGTGGGAAATGAATTGCTTGATTAAGTGTGGAACGGTAATTTAGGGGCCACAAGTTTTTATGTTAGATGGCTATTTTGATATTTTAACTTACTGTATCGTAATTAATGTAGGCTTCCCGACAGCAGTTGATTAAAGTCTTTATTCTATGACTAAATGAATTTTTTTTTGAAGTCTCAGATAATCCTATTGAAAATGAATCTGTTAGACCGATAATACATTCTCTTATAACTTATCAATAATAAATGAGCTCATATAATATTTGCGAATTAACCTTTTAATTGATAAGTTTTTAAACAGAATATAAAGTATATAATTTTGATTTAGATACTTTTTACGCTTGTCTATACACCTATATCAATTCAAAGCAACTGTTTCGTACTTTCTTCAACAATCTAATTGCTTACTTTTCACAATACTAATACATCTAAACCCAACATTTGTCAACCGAACAATTTTCCAATAAAATGATCTTAGATTCGCTGTCCACTTTTCCAATCCAAAACCCTCACCGTCGCAGTAACTATCCTCTCCTCCCCTACGAAGAGCCTTTCGCGCGAAAGTAACGGCGGCCGACCGTACAAAACGTCGCGATCTTACGAAATAGCCTCGCGCGCGCCTCCCCCCCCCCCCCCGTCCCTCGATAAAGATCCACGCGCGCATTAACGGCTCGACGAGCTTGTCAGTTTCCAGGAGTCGGGGCTCTAGCGGCCGCTGCCGATGACACGAATCTTTGTCTCTCGGCTCGGACCGCCGTGCGGGCTTCTCTCCCTCTCGCTCTCTTTTCCTCCGGGAGAGAAAGAGAGGGCTGACACGTCCTCTCCAACCCCGTGTCGCCGCGTGCAGCAGCACTTTATCCGACGAGAGACTGCCGCCGCCGCCGCTGCTTTTTACAGTGGACGGCGGGGGAAAAAAAAGGACGAGGAGAAGTAAGGGAGGGCCGAAATCGAAGAGAGATAATGGCGCGTGTTGCTCTCGATAAAGATTACTTGCTGCTGAATAATTGCTTGCTGCAGCTTTTTTCTGCTTTCGGCGGGGTGCATTTGTTTTTTTTTCTTTTGAATTGGAAGGGAGAATGTTGAATGAGTAAAGCGCACGATTTTTTTGTGTACAAACATTTCTTTAATGTAATTTTTTCGTTTTTTGCACGCTTTGTTTTTAGTAGTGCATAATAAATGTATACTTCTTGGAAAAACAGATAAAAACGCTATTTTATTAGTAAAATTTGGTTTCTTCTCGAGTACCAGTTTAAGAAAATATAAAAGTTATAAACAAGCATACCGCTTAAGAATAAGGAAACAAGTAAACAAAAATTTATTTTTCAAACGCGAAAATCGCTACAAAAACACTTGATCGAAAACCCAGCGGCGAAACTCTCCCGCGGCAATATTCCTCGCAAAACTCTTTAAGCCCGCGCGCATCAGCGGGTGAAAAAAGCGGCATTTAGCTCAGTCTATAGCGTATACCTGGCAAGAGGGGAGCGATTTACGAGTGCCTCTACCCACACAACGTCGCACCCGTCGCCGTGTCTCCGTCAGCAGATATAGGGAAACCTCGCTCTCGCTCGCCGCGAGAGAGAGAGGGACTCGTAGTCGTCGCCGGAACTGTCAGCGGCAGGACTTCTCACTCCCGCAAAAATAATTACCCGAGCGCGAGGAGACACAAGACGACGACGACGACTCAAGCTCTCCTCTTCAGCCCCTAAGAGCGGAGTAGATATCCTGGAGCCGAAGGCTATTGTGCCAATCGGACGCGCCCCGAAGGACGCGGCTCGATAAGCACGAATGAGCGCGACGGTAATAAACATTCATTTGTCTCGAGCGCGCGCCCCGACGAAACACGAGACAGAGAGAGAGAGAGAGAGAGAGAGAGAGAGAGAGAGAGAGAGAGAGAGAGAGAGCGGTTTCGGGAGGCTTTTTACCGCGGCGGCCGATGCTCCGAAGGCGCGGACTATTGTAATTCGGGGTTATAATGAGAGAAAGAGCTCTTTTGGCGATGTTCTGCGACATTCCGTTTATTGGGAAATTTACTTTAGGAAGAATCGATTATTAGCGGAATTAAAATTAACCAAGTTTACCTGTAGATTGTGGATGACACCGCTCGGGAATGTGAGAGGCGAACAATGGCCACCGTTAGCTGTTTTAAAAACTTAAAACTTAGCGGACAATGCAAGAAATTATGCTCGAAGAAAAAAATAAACGATATACTTTAAAGCTGACAAGGCAAACAACTATAAGCGTCGCAAAAGTAGGCTTGGCGTAGATCTTATCTAATATCCGGCGGATATTCCGAGATTGTAACCATTGCTCTGTTATTATATTTTTTGCAAATATTAAAGTAGCTGCTTCTTTACGTGTCATTATATATCTCCTTGCACATCCATTAAAAAAAGTTAAAACTACACGGAGAGAATTATCGAGTAAAAAATACCCCCTAAATTAGGCTAATCGCAGGACAATGCGATTTTCTGAATAATATTTAGCCCGTTTTAGGATAATAATTATTCTAATTTCGAGTAAATTGGGGGGTTTAGGGGGGTTTCGAGTAATTTAGGGAGTAATTTTTACTCGAAAATTCTTTGTGTAGGCAAGAAAAACCGATTGCCAAAATATTCGTTCAGTTATTATGCGAAAGTAAAACTTTTCCTACAACCGTTAAATTAATCTTTCTAAAAAAATTCTTTTCCTTTCACAATCAAATACATACAACCCCTTGGCTCGTTTTTTAATTTCCCCCAAAATAAAACAGCACATATTATCCGCAACAAAAGCCATCTGTAATTACCCATTGGACAAATTACCAACCCCCCCAAGAAAGTTGCATTATAAAAAGGTGCTCGAACGAGCGCCTTATCACGCGCCCGAATAAAGCAACCACGTCGAACCTCCCGAGACGCGCGGCAATCCTCGCGGGTCTTCAGAATCCGATCGGTGCAGGTATCTTGATAATTAATAAAACCCGCGCTTCTTTATTTTGCGCCTCCGCCTCGCCTCGGGAGACGCGCGATTGTCGAGCCGTTCGGCTTGACGCGCTGAAACAACGCGCGCGAGATTTCGCCGGGGAATTTTTTTCCCGATGAAATTCGAGAGAGCTCCGTAACGACCTAATCGAACAATTTCCTTCCGCTTTTTTGCGCCGCAAAGCGGGTGGGGGATTAATTATCGATGCGTTTTTAGCGCCGATTGTTTAACGCTTTTATTCGGGCGCGTCTTATTTTATAAAGGGGATATATATTTTTTTGCTCCTTGAAATGGATAAACATTGGATAAAGGGGGCTTCGTAACACGGAATTCTTTTATTCAGCCAGGCGATAAAAGGCTCTATAGAATCGTGCACTTCCACGACTTGGATAATAAATTCTTGATTGTTCGATTTCCCGATTTATTATTAAAATTCCGGCATAATGAAAATATGTTACGTTTTAATAAATTGATATTTTACGAGAATGAAAAAAATGAGGATTTTTACTAAACAGCATTTTCATCGTGTGATTTCAGAGCCAGACCACTGCGGGCTAAAAGAACTCGACGCTGTTCCAGCCAAGAACCACTTATAAAAAGGAAACAATACCATTAAGCTCGTTTTAATAAGTTTGTATGTAGTTCTCAATTTAAGGATGTATAATAATGTAAGTGTTGAATAAACAAAACTTCGTTAAGAGATACACTTTATTAGCACTTTAAACCTCTTTTTAATGTAAATACAATTAATTATTATAAATAAATCTGTAATTAATCATCTAATCAAGTCTTGTTTATCTTATCACCTGTTGCCTCCCCAATAACCCCTCGTCAACCTCGAAATTCATTCCATAAGAATATTTCCAGCGCTAGGAAACAAAAACAAAAATCCTCTGTTCCTCGGGACGAAAAAGCAGCCTCGAATCCGTCGCGAACTCGCAATAATCCCTCTCTGTCGGGCCCGCAGAACAGTCGATCCGGCGTTTGTACGCGCCAAACGAGATCGTCGGCGGGACGCGCGTCAAAGCGGGGCTCTCGCAGCTCTCGCGACTCGAAAGTTCGTCATTAAAACGCGGGCCGCGGGGATTACGGGGCCAAGAAAGTGCCTCGCGCTCAGGTCATGCGCGATCTCTTACGCGAGCGCCACTTAATTAACAAAGTTCCTGCCGCCGTTGCCGCCTCCGAGGCTCGGGCTCCTCTAATTAGTAACGGTTTAGGGCAAATATCGCGCGCGCGAACTTCTCGCGCGGCGTAATCCAATCCGACGCGCGCGCAGCGCCTTCTCTAATTAGAGCTAAGATATTTCCTTTTCAGATAGCCGGCCGGGAGGAGCTCGAGGCTGCCGCCGCGAGGATCGACCGAGGCAAGATGATGACGGGCTTCTATTCGCGATGGAGTCCTCGCTGGAAAGGCGCGCGCTCGGTCTTCTTGCGAGCTGTCGGAGTTCGAGTTGTCGCGTTAATCAACTTAAGATTTAAGTGGATTTTAATGTCGTCGACATTTATTTTTTTAAATTATTGATTATTAAGGGATGATTGTAAACTAAAGCTTATGAATTGAAACTATTGTCAAATTATTGAAATTGTATTTATCAAAATTCTGTGGCAGTGGGAAGAAAACAAGGAAGTTTCATCAATCATATAGTTGTAAATGTCATAATGTGTTAAAAGAAATAATGATACAAATTGAAAATTGCAAATGAAGCGAGACTAAAACACTTTACTGGCGCCATCTCTTATCATTCGTCAGACCATTACAATTGAGTAAACTATTTATTTAGCAGCTCCTATTAAAATAAATCTCTAATGCTTTATTAATATCATAAGTAATAAAGATTCATGACTGAGTTCAAATTTTATTATTATCTCAAATCTCCAATTAAATACGAGTACCAATATATTCCATAAACACACCAAAAAAAACTTTTCCAAAGGATTTCAACAAGCAAACTTTAAATCTCTTGAAAACTTTTGTTTATTTACTGTTTCAAGTCAGCAGAAAAGCATTGTTATATAAAAATCACGTTTTTACCGTATCCCAAAATTCAAATTCAATATAACCCAATCAAAATTCCCACTTGCACCCAACAAAAAAGCATCCTCAACAAAAAGACGCACCTGCAATCGAAAACAATGAAAATCAATCCAGCCAATAGCCGTCGAATTTCAGCGGAGCGCCCCGCAGCGAAAAAATTGGAGCAGGGTTCATTTTCCCGTGGCTGCGTGGGCGGACGCGCGTCTCCACGGCGACAGAGCGCCGACCGGACCGCGCCGGAGGGTAGGCAACCCCCGGAGGGTAAGCGCACAGCAGCCCGGACGAACGTCGCGGGAGGGACGCGGCAAAGTTGCCAGTCCCTTTTTTTTTTTCAAACGACTCACTTTCGGCTAATTGAAATCTCTGCCCGGGAAACTCGCCGACTTGGAAGAGTCGTTCTGGGTCGAAAGTTTTTAAGAGGCCGTTTTTGGCTTTGTTTAGAAGTGCGATTAATAGGGGGTGTTTTTGGTGTTGAAGGGGAAGGATTCTGGCGTGCTTTTGCAAAGGTCCGTGAGGTGTAAGAAAGCTTAGAGAATTTGACAAAAAGTTGTAGGTAAATTTGTAGAATGCAAAATAAAATCGTTGTTTTTTCATTTAAGTAACGGTTATTATATTTTTTTAATATTTAAAATAAACATTTATCAACTTTAAATTACGACGTTCGAAATAAAACTAGTATAACTATGTATGCAAGTTCAAATACTGATCTAAAATTAGTACTATAAACCTCCCAAGACAGACACCCCCGAATCGCTTCCTCAGTCCCCCGAAACAAAACCCCTCCAAGCTCCTCTCCCTCCATCTCAAAACCGCAGTCCCGCCAGCCGCGCAAAAAAGCCTCTGGGCCAGTTTTTCCGAAGCGGCGAAAGCTCGTGAAAATAAGGCGAGATACACTCGGTGCGCAGGCTTCTCTCGCCCCCTCGTCGACTCGGTGGTCGCTCGCTTCGCGCAACCGCGGCTCTCTCTCTCTCTCTCTCGAGGCAGACACTCGCGGCTGATTGGCGGCCGTGGACTATCGACCAACCCGCTTGCTCGGCTTTGTTTTAGCCAACCACCCTCCTGCGCCAGCACCCTCCAGCCTCCCACCAACCCCTCCTGCAACCTAACCTCAAACCTGTCTCGCCGCATGACAGGCGCCGTGGGAGGAGGAGACGTGCCGAGCGAGCGCTCGTCCGACGCTTTTTTTACCGTCGGTTGAGTAGGGAAAAAAAGACGCCCGACGCCCGAGAGAGGGAGTCGGCCCGGTGCTGGATCGAGGCGGGTTGGGCGCGCGTATTTTTAGGGAAGCTCGCCGGCGATCGCGGCTGACGTTACTTTTTTTTTTTGACGGAGCGGAGGAGTCGTTTTTTTTATTGGCTTTGTTTCTCGTAATTGTTCGATTGGGAGGTATCGAGATGGACTGGATAATTTCTTTGCGAATTGTGTAAATTGGGACGATACTTTTGGAGAAAAAAAGCTATTCCCGTCAAATTTTTCTTAAATTAAATTTAAAAACTAAATATTCATTAAAAGTTTGGTCGAATTATTATCTACAAGTATTACAGCCGTGGATTGCAAAAATTAACATAAAATGTATCTAAATATCCAATCTAACAATTTCCGTTCCAACAACAGATTCTCCCCGAATCTTCTAAAAAATTTCGCTCAACAATACCCAAGCAAGAACATCGTCTTTAAAAATCTACCACCAGATTGAAAAATCTCAAAACCGCAAGAAACTCCCAGCAGCAACGGCGGCGGCGGCGACGGCGGCGGCGTAAAAAAGCCTTTGAATCTCCCCCGGAATTTTTAATGCCTCGTTATCAAGCGATCCTCGAGTGCAAGCGAGCGAGCTCCGCGCATCAGCGGTAATTGCAGCGGCGTCATCGCCGTGACCCAAAATTCGTAATTCACAACAAACGCAGCAGCAGCAGCAGCAGCAGCGGCAGTAGCGGCAAGCTCGCATTGACCAGGCATTTGGCCGCGTGCAAGCACTCCATCTTTTAATTAATAGAGCGTGCACCGAGCTCTCTCTCTCTCTCTCCCTCTTTGTGTACGTGCAGCTTTGTACACAGATGTATAGAACAGCGGCGCCAGGCTTTTAATGAGGATGAGCTCCGCCCCCTCCCGGCTTTCTCTCGCGCCGAGTTTCTTCGTTCCTTTTTTTTTTGCTCTGCAGCAGCGTTTGCTTTCAGGGGAGGAGCGAGCGGAGATGCAAAATTCTTGAGAGATCGCGTCGCTCATTTTTTTTTTCTGTATAAGCGGAGAGCGAGAGGATCGCTCGCTCACTTACCGATCATTCGGCGATTGAATTATTTTAATTGCGCTGCTTAAGCGCTAGATGTAGCTGTCGCGCGACGTGGCCGGGTAAGGATTCGTGAATTATTAGTTGGGCCAAAGCAGCGGATGCTCGAAGCGTATACGAGTAATTAATGCGACACCGGCTTAGGAAAGACGCGCAGAGCTTACGGAAGACATGGCGGTTACGGCCAAGTCGTGGGAAATAAGTAAATGTGCTTTAATGGACTCCGATAATTAGTGACGATCACTTGTCTAGATATTTTAACGAGTATTTAAGATAAATTAACATTATTAATTTAATATATAGTCTTTATAATTTACATTTTTATATGAAAAGTAAAATTTTTTGCTTTCTTTACCTCATCATCTACATGTAAATATTACAGCGCAGATAAGATACAATTACTGATAGTAAATTATCAGTCGATTAAACTCGACTTATCTGTTCTAAAACAGTATAGCTGTTTTTATATAATAATTCTTTGTCATTTTGCCATTTTATTTACAACGTTCTATTCTTTTCTTCGGGCAATTTTTTCGCTGCAAAATTTCGAAAACTAACTGCACAACAATATGTTAAATAGTTTGTTTAAACGGTGCTATTTGCTAAATACATCTTTGTTTGTGAACTTGCAGTGATGAAAACAGCCGACTTAAGAAGGTAATAATTTCACAAAATTTTGTAACGTCAGGTTTCTAAAATAACTAGATAACTTTACTGTATCAATCATACGAATGTACGCTCGCGTTTGAATGAATAAAATCGAAATCGTTCGAAGGAATATCAATAAGAGTTTTGGAATTTAGGAAATGAAACGAGAATGAGGGAAAGCTTTTCAATTATAAAATTGTTAAAATTGAGAAAGAAAATGAGTGTCAAAATTTTTATGAACAATTGAATTCTTCAATTATTAATTATAAAATTCAGGACTTCAGTTATCAACAAATAAATAAATAAATTATTGATTAGGGCTTTTTGGCTAAAATTATTAAATTAATTGTTAATTAAACGCATTGTGACAATTTATCTAAATAAGTAATTAAATTAACGAATCTATTCCTACTCATTGATATTAAACATAGTTAAACATTAACGACTATATACAGTAATGAACAGCAAATCGATTTGTGTGGGTAGCAGTTTTGTTAGAGTTTCACGTAAAAGTGGTAAATACTTCATTCCGATTGTGAAATTACGTTTACTGTTTATATTCGCTGATATCGGGTACATTATTCCCCGATTTCAATTACTGGCATGAATTCATAAATGAATTTGTAAATTAATTAATGCATTATAATTTATTAATGCCAACGAATTATACAGCTTTTCGGCCGCTCGCAACTCATCAATTTCAAATAATCGAGCTCGCAAACCTAATAATTAGATGCGATATTGGCATATGATATCGTTAAACCACCTAGTATTTAAAAAAAACCCCTCCCTGATTTTCGCAAATAAACAATTCCAACGGCACCTGCCGAAAAAACAATATTGCCGATCGAAACGGAACGGAGATTCCCGAGGAAAAAAGAATGAATCGCGATCCGCGGCTGATCTCCACTTTTTCCTCCTCTCTATCCAGCGCCAATCCCGCGCGCTCGTGATTAACGCGAAGCTCGCACTCCGCGCCGCTGCGATTTCCGAATAATAAAGCGTAATTCGACTACTCCGGGCTCGCCGGTGTTATTAATATTAATAACCGGGGGAGCGAAAAAAGAGCGCGGCGCGTATATATTCGTCGCAGCGGGTCGTCAATCAGGCGACAACCTGGCCGAATTATCGCCGGGTGCAATTACGCGCGGGGGGTTGCTGCGCGCGATGCCGTATGCGAAGCCGCGGGCGATCGGCTGCACCGACGCGGAGACAGAGAGAGAGAGAGAGGCTTATTTCGATTCGCTAATTGGCGCGCAGTTTTTCTCGGTTTTTCTCCCGGGGAGGAGCTCGGAGCAATCTGTCCGCTGTTTTTTTTTTTAGTTGACGATTCTGCACATGTGCCGGGAGGCGAAATGTAATTATCGATTGACCGTTATACTTTTACATCTTGTTAATTTACTTAGAATGCTGGACGCAAATCGATTTCTGCACGATAATAATTCTTATCTGTATTTACCGAAAAATAAACTTTGACCGTCTCGACAATAATCAATTCGAATCTTTGAAAAAATCCACTCGTCGCCGTCGATCTCGCAAAACCGCCGCAAAAATCCTGAAAAGAGTCAGACGTACACATATAGCGTACGACGGCGGCGGAGGCAAAGTCGCACAAAAAGAGAAAGAGAGAACAGATGTCTCGAGTGCCCTGCAACATGTGTCCCCGCGAGCCCGGAATTGCCCGTCCCGAGCCGTTTTCATTACCGTAAGAGCCGATTGCATTTTTTACGTTCTCAATCTCCGCCGCCGACGACGAGGACTCCCACCTAATCAGTGCCGGCCCGACGAGGCGACCCCACGCGGACAATCCCGGCGTCGTCCTTCGGTCGAAGGCTTCTTTGAGCTTCATCCCCCCTGAGCTTTCCGGCGCTCCTTTCTTCTGTCACGAAGCCGCTGCGCCGCTCTTCTTTAATTTACTTCGCAGGATTGCGGATTTCGCGCTACGCAGCTGAATTCGTTGTTTATTGGACTTCAGCCGCTGGCTTTATAAAAGGAAAAACGAATAATATTGCAGGAGTTTCGGAATCATCGAAATGGCAAGATACAATAAACTAGAATGACAAAAAAGAAGGCACGTCAAGATAGATTTTAAAATACGTTTTTTATTGATTTTCAATGTATATTTCATTGAGTAATCACAAAAAAGAGTCATGTACTTTGTTGAAAAATATTCTCCAGTTACCGGATGTAGAAGAGATTCTGCTTATTTTAAGATAACTTTACTGAGAACAGACGAGAAGTTGCAATAAGAGCACTAGTATTTTGTTTCCTTTCTAGGCTGCGATAAGATTTTAAAATTGAATGATTAAACGAACTTACCTGTAAGTGAAGTTCGATCACAATTATATGAAGAGCCTCGTTCGAAGAGATTAC
>JAWWEO010000045.1:22675116-22700967 GCA_035582975.1 Ormyrus labotus | reverse complement strand
CTCTAAACGTGTGACATCTATCGGGGCAAAATGGGGGACTACATTGTAATCTCGAGAACGAGGCTACTGAAATATAACTCCAAATGTACTTCGATACAGCTCCAGTTTGGCGGGAGACGAGGAAGTGTACAGACCAGTCTTTGACCTGTGGACCACGAAGTTTCTACACTCCATGAACATAACAATTAAATTTGCCATTGCCATTTGATAAAAATATTTTGTAAGTTTATCTCTGTATCATCTCTCTTATATATTACTTTAATTGAAAAAAAAAAAATGTTTTCACAACAACGTTCGTAGTACAATTTAAAAATTTTTAAATTCTTCCAATGCAAAACTGTCTTAAGTTTATTTAATAATATATTAAATATTTACCTACAAACTCCAGTACTTTAGCACTTTTACTTTCTAACTTGCTTTCATTTGTTTTAATTAATTTTCATGTAAATAAAGTCATTGTACCGTTACATAGCGAATAAAACATTTTTACCATCGACAGAGGCATTTTACGATACCTTCTTCGCGATTTTCCTTCACCCTACGTCTACGTTTCGCCAGAAAAAGCAGACGTGCTTCCGTTCGACGAGCCACGCTCTTTGATGTTCAAAAAGCTGCAAGCTTCTTACGCCAATTATTTCGTGGATTATGTTTTTCTTCTTTTTTAGTAGCCCCAACACGTCTTGTTATCCCTATTAAGCTCACCGCACTCGAACTGCTTTCGGATAAATCTATTCGATTTCTTTTTAAAATGACTTTTGCCTTTGCATCCCGAGCCTGTCTTACTGATTTTACCAAAATTATTTTATAAATTTTACTTTTCAGGCCCTTCAGAAATTGAACTATCCGTCGTTATTGAAAATGATTAAAATTACGTTACTCTGCGCGTTATTATTAACATTAAGTTTGCCACAGCAATCAGCTAGTGCTAAGATAAATCCACTATCTTTTAAATTCGAGGCACTGTTAAAAATTGCCGAAGTATTGGTCGAAATTGTCAAAGACGTCGTTGAGCTCGTAATCGAGATTGCCAAAGATGAAACGGAAGCCAACGTCAACAAAGAAATTTTTGATAAGCTTGACGAAATCTCTATGGATTTACGAGAATTCGAAAACGGTATCTACGTCAGATTGGAAGATCTGCCAACGAAGCTAAGTCAGAAATGGGAGTCAATGTTCAGTGACATTAGAGATGTGCAAAGTTTGTACAATCGATTTCTACTTTATGCGCGAAACATAACATTAGTACAAAGTTCGACACTGAAAATGTTCGTAGAAGATATAATTAGTACGCGCTTGCATCAATTGACAACGACAATTGAAAAAATCCATGCAGCACTGACAGATACAAATATGGATAATAAGAGTATGCTTTATTACCTAGGTACAGAAATGGTATGAATAAGGAACGTAATAATATATAAATATAAAGTATATTTTACAACACATATTTTTTTGTTTAAAGAGGCCCGAAATTATGTGTATGAGAAATCAACCAGCTCAACGAATACTTATTGAACTTTACAAAACTATTGTAATAGTCGATGCACAAAGTCTAATTATGAAGCTTTTCGCTTACGGATACAAAGAATCGTACGACAAAGGTAATTAAAAATAATAATTTTTTGTTCTTTCGTACGTATATAACAATTACATTTGTTTAGTATTGTACGAGTTCGAAAGGAATTTAGAAATTCAGGAATTTGAAAAAAGAATTAATAAGACGTACAGCAGGGTGAAAGAAGCGCTTCCTCTGGCTTCTCGCGATCTTTGGAGGTGTGACCCGCGTATTCACGAAAAAGGTTGGTTAAAAATTCGCATATTATATCCTTATATTTTTACTTGTAATTATTGTATTTCTCGTTTAGATGTCACTTACTCTAGACTACAATCAGTTTTTCAATTATACATTAACTATGAAAAGGATACGGCTGAGAATACTTGTTCGGGTACGTGTTCCACTCAAGGTAAACAGTTCCCAACATGTGAAACACAGTTTTGTCGTGAACAGAAATTAAGGAGATATAGCTGTCGCGGTCATCTTAGAAATTGCATGAATGTGAGCCAAAGGAAGACGTTTTGTTATGCGGTAACTTTCTATAAGACTAAAAATCACTTAATTTATACTTAATACGATATTAACATCCCCTTTTTATATTCTCGCGATACTAAAGCCTCGTGGAAGTGATCGACTGTACGAATGGATGAGGAACGACGAATCCGGACAAATGTACGGTCGAAGCAGTGGATGTAACGAACCCCAGACTGTCAGATATGAAATTAAAGGGTTTTACAAATGCGAATGGTGTTTGTGCACTTGCGTTAGCGATCATATAATGATGGATCGATATTTTAGTTTAGATGCAGCTGTTGCTGATGTACTAGACAATAAGTATGCATTAGATGAAATCAATAAGAAGTTAATAATTTGCATTATAAAATTATTGAATATTTTTTTTTATAGAGTTGTGACCGGAGTACGCCTCAGAAAGAAACATCACTTATTTTACATTCAAATACAGCAAGGCAAACTTTTACCTGGAGGAGAAATCGATACATCTACCGTAGCTTGGAAAGATAATTACACTATTTATAATCTCTACAAATATGCAGAAGAAGTTGATGAAAATATTCATAGATATACTACAGTACGGTATACATTATTTAAAACCAATTCACACTTATATACGGTTAAGTGGAATCAGAAAACTGTGCATTTAAATAATATAGAGCCGCAATTACAATCTCTAATTAAAGATAGAGCTGTCACAGGTATTAGATTCAAACAAATTAATGATATTTTGACGCTGGAAGTCAAGACATCGCAGATAGATTTAAAAACTGGAAAAGTAGGTGGAAATGAGCTTTGGTCCAACAACTTCAGTACTTCTTCCAATAGGTGAGAAAAACATCATATTACACCACTAATTTATAAAAAGTATTTATTTTGTTAGTAGTAATTTTGTCATACATTTTTTAGACAGTTACATTTGACTGCACCTGATGATCCAACAAAAATGAGACGACACTTTACTGACACATCAGATAACCAATTCGTTCAATTCCAAACTACAGATTTGATCAAAGATTTTGGTCAGTACACAATTCCATTTATTGATATTCAAGAAGTGGTAACTAATCCTCCCGTGCCATTGGCCGGAGCTGGAATCTTTCATAAAGGCACGCAAGGATCTGGAGGATTCATAGGCTTAAAATTGATTCAGTACGATTTTTCATCGCACATGGAAAAAGCAATTGGGAAGAGTAATTCGTCAAATATATTCATCTCGCGTAACATTCGGAATAATCCTGAAAAGTTGAAACGCAAAAATAACGGATCCTCTAATGGCATAATGAATAGCGCGATTTCATGGATTTTCTTTTATCTTCTTTTCTGTTTTTTTTTAAAGGAAGTTTTCCAGTTATAAATAATGTTACTAAATTAATACCACTTTAATTTTAAATGTTCCACTTAATTATAATATATTTTATATAATCTCAGTTTATAATGTCAAAGATCAATTAAGAGATTGGAATAATAATTGGTAGAGAACTTAAAATAGGTAAAGAGTGCATAAAAAAAACTGAAGCCTATATGATAAATTTGTAAATTATTCATGCTTAAATACTTCAAAAATAAAAATATTGTTAAATAATTTGTATTGAAATATATTATTAACAGTAAATTTTGAATAAAAAATGAATCTTAGAATGTTCATCCAGGGTAAAATGAAAAATTGCAACTTTTTACGTACTCATCTATATGGACTTTATTGTTTGTAAAAAAACCTAATGTACTTTTCAAAAACTTTCGTCTGAAAAGAAGTTTTTCAATGCCTATTCTATACAAAGACAGTGACAGAAATTGTAATCTAGGAACCAAAACGCTATTTAAATATTATACATCTGATGTTTTAACAGGTGAAAACTCTGAAAACGACACGTGTGAAATATTCGTGTGCTTTTAAACATTGTATAAAAAATAAATGAAACTTTGTTTTATAGTTGCTATTTTATTATTAAACTAAATTTATAACTTGATCATATTAAAAAAAACTGATAAACAAATTATAACAACTACACGTTATCATTTAGGTTGATTTTTTTATTCAACTTTGACTTAACAAAATATAAAAATATCAATTTGAGCTTATTGGATTAATATTTGAAGAATGGCAATTTTTGTAATACGATAAAATAAAAATTTTAAAGATATACAAGTTTTCAAAAATAAATTTCTTAATATATTTCCAGTAAAATATTTTCGTCCTAAATACATTTTTAATAATTTGAATAAATAATTATTTTCCTTTTAAAATTCTATTATTGAAATAAAACTACAATATAAGTAATGTAAATCGATTTTAGCACCTTGTCTATTACTGTACTTATATTTGCATTCTTTATTCGGCATCAAAGCTTTTAAATACAATATTGTTCCAAAAGAAAACCTTGATTATAATATTATCAGTGTTTATCTATGGAATTATTGAAATAAAAAAAATGATATAAATAGTCTTGCTTCGATCTATGAATTCGACAAATTAACCAAATTTGTTCCGAAGAAGATCTACGTAAAATACTGAACAAATTGGTAAGTAATTTAACTTTTTACACGCTCTATATTATCAATTTACGTCTAAGATAAAATGAAAAATAATAAATTAATTATAAAGTTAAAATTTATTTTTAAAAATGTCTCTGCTTCTCGTTAAAACATATTTTAGTTGTTCTTTAATTATAAGAAAAATTACTTTTTAGATAAACATTTGTTTGGTCATTGCTTGCCTAAATCATGGCTCGCATCGCGTCGTTCCTCTGCATTTTTTTGCTCGCTTTTGTATGGCAGCAACAGCCTGCCTCTGCAGGCGGCAACCCAATTCAACTGATTAAAACGGCGATGGCTAGCAACCCGTTCAAAATGGCTAAAATGGGTTTTAAAATAGGTCTTAAGGCTGCTAATTTCGTATTCGGCGTCCTCGACGATTACAACGACATCATGGAGATGTTTAAGGAGGATTCAACTGAGGATGAAAAATTATCAGCGGCCGAGGTGAAAATGTTCCAAAAAATGGACAGTTTAGCCGAAGACATTGCAGATTTTAAGCAAAAAGTTCTTTCCAAAATCAGCAAGTCCTTGGAGGATAAAGTCACGGCGCGACTTAGGGAATTCTTTGATGACATACGAAACGTGGATCGAGCTTACAAAGAGTTTCTCGATAAAGCTGGAAATATTTATTCTTATAATAACCAAACGATTGAGAGATTCACCAAGGCGCAACTCAGTTTCCAGTTCAATCAATTAGAATACACTGTCGAACGCATACATGAACAACTTACCTGGCAGGATGCAAAAGACGAAACTATACTTACAATGATTACGGATCCTGAGGTATGATGATTTATTATGAAAATTATTTTGAATTTTTTAACGTTACTTTCTTAAATATATAAACACATAATTTTTTTAAATTAATTTTTTACTTTTAATATTTTAAGTACTAATGTTCATTATTAAATTTGTTCAGAATTAAATTGTACGATACAAAATGTTCACACTGAGAGTCAATGCACCTATTATATGTTGACATATCTTTTTAGAATATTGAGTTGATGTGCATAAAAAATAAACCAGCTCAACAAATGATTAGCGAACTTTATTCAACCATCGTGCAAACTGACACAAAAGCTCTATTAATCAAAGAGTTTGCCTATAATCAACAGGAAAAACGCACCGGAAGTGAGTACATATTTTACGAACATATCTTAGTACTACCATAAATTGCTTACTATTTATATAAAATTTATCTTACAGCATCATTCTCTTTCGAAAAACAAGAAGCGAAAAAGAATTTCTTGAACAGAATCGATAATACTTTCAAGCAAGTCAAGGCAGCTATGGCCCACGCTTCGAGAGAGCTCTGGAAGTGCGACCCTAAAAAACACTCGAATGGTTAGCTCGAAATTTTAAAATCTTATTTAATTCACGCGATTATTTTGCACAGTTATTTATAATAATCTTTTTTTAAAGGTGACACGTATGAAAAACTGGACGAGATCTTTCAAGGATACATTAATTTCGAAAGCGATACGCACGTTAACAGATGCGTTGGGAAATGTCCAAACGAAGATTACCAGCCAGTTTGTAGATCACCGTATTGCAAGGGGCAAAAATCTATTGGTAAACATTGTAAGGGTCAGCTGAAAAATTGCCGTTCAGTTCATAGTAATCAAACTGTGTGTCATTCGGTAAATTATAAAAAAATCAATGTTATTACATTTTCTTCCCGGATGATGCAAAATAAATTAAAATAAATTAATTTTTTATTTATTAAAGACTAAGTCTAGTGACCGACGGTACGAATGGATGGAAACTGAATCAGGCACGCAGTATGGAAAAAGAAAGTTTTGCCAATCAAATGAGCGCACACTGATACATGAGGCAACCACAATTTTCGGTAACGTCCATTGCGAATATTGCTTTTGTACGTGCATCGAGGATAACTTAGACAACGTTCGCTTCTTCAGCTTAAAGGCAGCTAAATCTGACGTCTTTGCAAATAAGTAAGCAATCATTAATTTTCCAGTTCAATATGCAGAAATATTTCTAAATTAAAAAACATTTTTCATTATATTCAGAATAAAAGTTAAATTTTAAATTGATTAAAACTAGGGTAGTGACCGGTGTTCGCCTCAGGAAGTTAGGTAACGTGTTCCACATTGAAGTCGAGGAAGGCGTTCTTGGTCCGAAGGGAACCATCGATCAAAACACAGTCGCCTGGCGAACAGCTAAGAATCCAAAACCGAAAAAACTATTTGGAGTCAAGTGGGATAAGAGAAACGTTTACCTCGCTGACATCGAGCCGAAACCGAAGAAGGACGACCGAGAATTCGTCATGACGGGAATTAAGTTTGTAGAAGCAACTACGAACGACGGTATTACGATTCAGGTCCAAGTAACACCATTCAACTACACAACTGGACAGCTTGAAGGAAGCAAGAGCAAATGGTTCAAAAATCCAAAGACCTTACCGAAAGAGTAATTCAATTTATATTTATTCAAAGCGACTGTATCATTCAAACCCAATACTTATTTTTGCTTTCTTTTTAGTATCAGACCAACGCCTGTAGAGCTTCAACAACCCGACGTTCCAATCGCTGTAAAAGAAGTAAACATGCCGAATTCCGAATCCGCCGATTACATATCGTTCCAGACGACAAATATGGAAAAGGACTTTTCCCAACACATTATTCCTTTCCTTGATACACAGGAAGTTAAGACGGTACCGGCAACGCCACTTTCTGGTGCTGGTATCTTTCACAAAGGAACGAAGGGTTCTGGAGGATTCCTGGCATTCAAAATTATGCAGTTCGACATGACGAAACATTTAGACTCTTAAGTAACGATTGCCGACGCCAATACTTGACACTTTGCATATTTTGTACAAACTTGTAAATACATTTAAAGACGTACGTAAAAATAAATATTTTACCTAATTTTTAACCGATTTTTTAAAGGCCCAAGTACAAAAATCACGAACCTTCCCAAAAATCGCCACCAAAAAGCATTAAATAAAATGCTTCCCAACGAACGGGAACAAGAAAAAAAAAGGTACTGCAAACTCAATCTCGCGATCCGAGGGCGGACCCTCGGCGTGCGGTTTCCGCGATCGAAGGGCGTGTGCGCGCGACACTCGGCACTCTCGCCGAGCTGCATCGGACACTTTGTACTTTGCATTTTAATCAGAATCTCGGCGCGGCAGTCTTAACCGTCGCGGCGGATAATCTTCGGCAGCTCTCGCGCGACACGTGTCCTTCTTTCTCTCGCCGCGACACGTAAGGAGAGGGTCGCATTGTGGCCGGACGGCTGATTTGACTAAGCTCCGAAGGGTATATAAGTGCGCTTTAATTTTTCAATCGCGTCGCGCGTCTGGGACTGACTGATGCCTCGCTTCGAACAATCGAATCTTTTATTCCGCGTGCACACAGTCATTTAAATTCGCGTTTAGTTAAAAGGGTGCACATCTCCGACGCGGTTGAATCCTTAAAATTGCCAGCTTCCGCGGGCAGCGAGCACGAAATCCACTCGCCGGCAGATTTTCTCGGAAATCACGCGCGCGTCCTGAAATCGACATCCCGAAAATGGCTCGTCGAAATGAAAAAAGAAAGGAGCTGCCCCGGCGATTTGGCCGTCTGGCCGCGGCGCACTCGAAATCCCGATAATCCGCGATGAGACACAGATTGAGTCCTCCTCGGCGGGTCTCCGGGAGGGAGAAAACGGAAGAGAGATTGGAATACACCGGGTTCTCTCTCTCTCCCTCCCCGCGGGGGATGATAAAATTGCGGAGGCGCCCGCAGAGGGCCGCAGCAGGTGTTAGCGTAAGCCGGATCGGGAGCTGCGCCGGACTGTCTCGCTTTCCTCCTTGCCCGCAAAGCTCCTTTTTATTTGCCGATTATTTCGCCTGCTGCGTCGTACTATTTTTTTTTCTCTCGGCGAGAGAGCCTGTCCACTTTCGGGCCGTCTGCATGCGGGCTTTGCGGACTCGGCAATATCCGAGCGCCGCGCGGATTTTCGTCGCAGCTCCTCTTTTATTGTGGCCCCGTTTATTGCCCGCGCGGGGCGAAGAGTTTTTTGTCGAAGACATTTACAATCGTTTGGTCGGTTTCGACAATATCGTTGGTCATCTTAAGATTTTTAATAACTCGAGTTAATAAGATTCCAGGCACTCTGTTTTACCTAATTCCACCTGGCGAAGAAGCGAAACGCATCGCGTCCAGCGCTGGAAAAACAGCGCTCAAACCCGGCGATCCTGCAAAGGGTTGGGAGAGAGGGAGCGGCTTGCGGGGCTCGTAATTTGTTTCAAGATCCTATCTTCAAAGTGGCTTTCCGTCTCTCCCTCCCTCCCCCCGGCAGATAGGAGCGGAGACAGAAAGGACACTCGACGGAAATGGGAATGGACTGGAAAAGGGACTGGGAGATCAGAGCGACTTGGACGTACGTGGCCGGCCGAAAGAAACGTCAAAGGGAGCTGCAGGGAAAATAATAATAAAGAACGCTCCGGGAAATTGGCAGGCGAGAGAGAGAGAGAGAGAGAGGGAGAGAAAGAGCTGATCTCTCAATTTGTCCACTGCTCCTGCAGTTCCTCTTTGTAATCGGTAATTGGCAGGCACGCCTCTCTCCCTCTCTCTCTCCCTCTTCCCTCCGCAGTCCTCATCGCCTCGAGCGGCCAGCTTTGTGGGAGATCGCTAATGTGCCGAGCTTGACAACGAGCCGATGAAGATGTGCCGAGAGAGGTGGGCTGAGGTTAGCGTTTCGGTTATATTGTCGCTTTCTTCTCGAAAGGAGCAGCCGATGGAATAGCGTTACGTAAACCGGCGCTCGATGCAGGGCTCGGATGACAAACGTATTTTTAACTCGTTTCGGTAATTGAGAAAAATTGATTTTAAAATTAGCCGGGACGAAGGAAAGTCGAGGAAGGTGTAGCTCTTGTTTCATGACAAATGTCCCGGCTCGGCTCGAGATGCATTGCCTTATAAATTTTGCGTAGTTACGTAATTGCGAGAGGCGAAGCTCTCGAAACGAGTTTATCAAAATTACTGAAGCAGTTATTTACAATGCGAGGCTGTAAAATTACATTGGGTATTATGCAGATATCTCATCTTGCATTTCTCGCATCTCGATTTCGCTCCCTCGAAAAGCCTTCCGTATTTCTTATGCGAAATCAATCTCTCCTCTTGCCTCTTCTGCAATCGTATCCAGTATCAGTTGCCTATATAAAGGTCGGTTTCCACTTTAATAATCTTTCAGAGAAGAGAAAATCAATTTTTAATTTGGTTTTCATATAAGCTTCGGAATAAAAATTCTCTGCGAAGTTATGTCAAATTGTTGTTTAAATAGAAAAATTGATATTTCAAACGAAAACAGCAAAAAATATGTGTTTGACTAATATTTTTAGATATATCACATTTTTCTGACAGAAAATCGAATATTTTTATTAAACAATTTCATATGTTGATGAACTCTAATTTAGATACAACATCTAAGAACCAAAAAAACTACTTTTCACTCATTCCACAGCGTACTCTAAAAATCTCATTTCTTTATTTCCCAATATCCTTTCCCAAACCCCGTTGTTTCATCTAACGAATCCAAGCCAAAAGCTTCACCTCCCAGTCCCGCGTCGAGACTCTTCGCCGTGGTAAGCGAACCGTAACCTCCTCGACGCGTGCATTTTTCCCTCGGCTTGAGGCTCCGTTATAGCCGCCTCGGCTCCTTGGTTCGGGGTGCGATTCGTCAGGCCGCCGCTCGCAATCAGTCGTGACCGCGCAACCTGCGTCCCACTGACATTTTTTCGCGCTCCTCCTCGCGTTTTTAAAGCGCTCGGCGGCACGGCACACGGCACGTATATATCGCGTATCGCATCGCGAGATCGGGGTAAGCCGGGTAGCGGCTCGCCGCGGGGTTTCGAGTCGCGTCTTCCGAGAGACTCGCGCCGAGCAGCGGCAACCCTGATTTATTCGCCCGCGGCCGCGGCGCGCGCACGGCGTTGCGTATTGGCGGTCTGGAATATTCCCGCGGGGGGGGTTGCTGCTTAGCGCGAGGAAATGCTTGTTTATTGCTGGGTGGGATTGCCGTCGTGGAGAGGATTAGTCGGGGAGTGGAAGGGCTATCGGTTGTAATTGTTATTTTAGTGATGTACTAGTGGGCATCGAAGTGTACCAAGATTAAATTCGAATACACTCCTGTGAGACTGAACTATAAAACTGATAAACCTAATACTATAAAAAACTGCTTCTAAGACGATAATTTTTCGAAAGCCAGTAATTAGCCAGTTTGTACCCACAAAACCGAGGTCGCACATCGAAGGTAACCGCTAACCGCATAATCAGCATCGCAAACTCCCCAATAAATCCCGGCAACCCTCCTCCTGCGAGGCTCGAGCTCCAAAAAGACGAGTGCCCTCTCATATTAATCGCCTCGAAAACTGAAAACGAGCAGCAAAACCATGAGAAATCGCGGCCCGCTCGGGGGGATAAGTCGGCGAGCTTCATCATCGCGCGGCTCCTCTTGAAAAACTAGCTCCCCGTTCCCCCTCCCCTCCCCCTCCCTCCCTACCTCCCTCCCCGCGCAATTAATATCTCGGACTATCTCGGCGATCTCTCATTATTGCGCGGGCGAGCCGCGCGCACGCGAATTTCGCGGCTACCGTTCCCCGCGGGACGCCTCTCTCGACTCCCGGCGATGCATCAGAGAGAGAGGGAGGGAGAGAGAGAGAGAGAGAGAGCGACCGGCATAACGAGCCGGGCATCGCGTGCCGATCTGTATTTAGGATTTGTAATCCGAGGAGGCGGAGGCTGGTGACGATCGACGGAGCATCGCGTGACTGCGAGATGGAGACGTTTGGGTTCGGAATCGGCTGCCGAACCGATGCTGCTTTGCTTTCCTTATAGGATTATTATGTATTGCCATGGAATGGATGGTAATGAAAAGTTAAATGTCGGTTTGGGGCAAAATTAGTAAAGAGATGCGGTATTTAAGTTGAAGATTGGGCGGAAAAATTCGATGTCAATATTTCTGTTGATAAACCGAGCTTATCGGGCTTTTTAGTAAACACAACCTTGAAATAATATGAAGCTAGAATTTTTAGTTCAAATAAACGTTGACACGCGCGGTAATATTCCCCATCGACAAAAGCCATTGTACCTAAACACCTGATCACATTTCCGTATATTTATCGAAGTCATGTTGAACGTGCGCACTTACGCAAGAGTTTTCCTCAAAAAGTTATGCGTGCGTTGTTAATAATAAATTCGTAAAACGCCATTAGCATAAAGGTCGTTTTTGAATAGAATTTTTTGATTGTTGCGTTAAATTTTGAGCAACAAAGGAGCTTGTTAGAAATTTTCTTTTATAATTAAACATTTTATAAATAAAATTTTGTAAATAAACTTTGTCAAACACTTCTGTCGCGCATTAATTTAAAATTCAAAATTATCTTAACTTTCATTATTTACAAAATCATAAACCTGCACCTTGAACGAAAACCGCAAAGAACATCAAACTTTTTATAAAAGTAACGTCTTCATAACAAGCATCGCATTCCATTCACTCTTCCATGCAATTTGCTTAACAACAGAACTAATCACCCAACCCACTAAACAAATATAAAACCGCCTGCATACTTTCACTTCCAAGTAACATTCTTTCAGTTGCTCCGCGGCCACTATCAAGAGAGCCGATCGAAAATGAAGACATTCGTTTACGCCCGGCGCAATTTCTGAATTAATAACGCAATAATTGAATATGCCATGATTAACGATCGGTTTTTCGCGGCCGCACATTACGATCCCCGCAACGCGGCGCTGCACCACGGAATAGATAATTTGTCGATTGTCAAAGCACCGCCGCGAGACGGATCTTCATTAGCATCGATCTCGCTCTCGGCGGTAATGTTATACCATAAATAAGCCGAGTCGATTGCATAAATTTGGATCCGCCGCGGGATGATGTATGGACGGGCATATCGCTTTTCTCTCCTACGGCGCCTCGGACGTTTTCGGAGAAACATTCGATCTGACTTCCCTGCCTTATCGCGATATATCTCTCCGTCGTCCTCTGCCTTCAATTTTTCTCTCTCGCCCTTATCGCAATCGAACTCTTTCGGAGAGGATCGTGCTTCCGACCAACTGTTTTCCTACGTAAATACGACTTGCAACGAACGCCGAAAAACCGAGATCCCGAGCGCAGAGAGGACGATATAAATTAGATTCCTCGCATTCCCGCCCGCCGCGGTCAGCCGAATTCCGCCTGTTGGCTCACCTCTCAATCTCCGGCGTTCCGTAGACGTAAAAAAGGAAGAAAAACGGCCGAACGAAAACGCCGGGTCAGAGAGAAAGAGAGAGAGAGAGAGAGGGGGGAAATATAGCGTCTGGCACGCGTGGCTCGCGCGTGCATTCTTCCGCCGCGTATTAATTAGTGGCGGTGGGAGGCTGCTTTATGGTATAATTTTTCGGGAAATGCCGCGACTGAAATATATTGAGTGAGAGAACTGGGTTTTATACGGCTACAGTGGCGAGGTTCTGTTTTCGGTGTTGGAGTTGTGACGTGAGGTCATTTTTGAGGATTGAAATGTTCACGTATAATTATGATTGGCCGCTCGTATATCTTCTCATTTCACAATTTCACGGCAATCTCGACGGGGATCACGAGAGCGTCATTAGTCCCGGCAAAAACTGACGCTAATCAACTTAATCTGCAGCCAAAACTCAAAGAAATCTCCGGCGCGAAAGTCCGCATCTCCGACGATTCAATCTCCCCGAGCGAAATCGATGCAATTCGAAGAGCCAACGTCGAAAAATCCGAAAAAAATTCCCAAGCCTCCTCTCCCCCGACGGAAAGAAGCGAAAGGGACACGAGGAGGCAGAGAAGGCAATCAATAACTGCAGCAAAAAAGTCGTATTTTGAGGATCCGCAGTGGCTCGCAGCCTGAAAACTCTCTGTCTCTCTCTCTCTCGGCACTCGACTCCGCTCCGCTGAATGGGCACTTGGCTGCAGGAATGCGCGTCGATTACTCATCTCCCGAAGCTCTCCGAGAGAGAGGGAGATAATAATAATAAGAATGATAATAATAATAATAATAAAAAAAAGGTCGGACGGGGGTAGGAGGGAAAAAGCCCGGTGTATTTCAGCGATAATCGGCGAGAATCGCACGATTCGCAGATCGAGCATCGCTGTAGGTAAGGGACTCTGGGGCCCCGGGGCGGACGTTTAACATATGAGCGGCTACCAGTGTTATTAATGCGGCCCGCAGCGGCGGCCGCGGCCGCGGCGGCGCACCTCGGTTTTCTCGCCTTCCGCAACAGGCCACCCGCCAGGGGCCGCCCCCGGGGAGATTCTCTCTCTCTCGCGGCTGCGGCAGCGGATAGCTCTCCGAGTAACGCGAGATGCAGGCCCCGAGGAGCGCGCGGGGACACACCGAGAGAGAGAGAGAGAGAGAGAGCGGACTCGAAAATAAGAGAGACCTATTTTTTCGGCCCGATTCGTATGCGTGGGAGGCCCCACGGAATTCGGATTTTTAAAACGGCGCGCACGACGACCGAAGTGGATTTATGGTGATTGAATGCCAGAGTGTCGCTTGGGAATGCAAGTATATTCGATGTTTCTTGGATAAATTAAATAGACGAGGTTTCGGTTCTGTGAACAGCTGCTAATTCTCGGGGCTCTTTAAAGAGTATATTGGTAGAACTCAACAATGTTTCTTATCGACACTGTACACGCTACTAATTTAGTTTCCACGTCCATACTCGAGTTTTGAAAGCCGGAATGTCCTGGATTTTCCATAACAACGGCTCGCGGCCGTAAAAAGGCGATCACTCTTGCCGAAGGAGGTCGGCAACCTACTCCCACAAAACCTTCGGCCCGCGTAAATCAGCGAAACTCGCAGGGCGCGACGCGCGTAGCCGCGGCAACAGTAGTAGTAGTAGTAGTAGTGACGCTGGACTTGACGTAGTTTACTTTATAAACGGGTTTTATTATTTTTTCGAGGCGCGATAAATCAAACGCGGCTGCGAATTTGCATGCCGTAAATCTGCGCGCCGCCGCAGCCGCCGTAGTAGTAGCAGAAACTTTTCCCGGGGAGGAGGCTCGTGAATCGCGTAATGTACTGCTCGCGCCCCGATAATAATTTAAATGACCCCCGCGCCAAAACGATAAAGGATAAACGGTAGTTAACTTAATAAATTTCCCGGATTTTTGCCGGGGGAGGGGAGGAGGGGATGCGGTCTCGAACTCGCCTCTTGCGCTTTGCCGGCGATTTTTCACAGGAGGCTATCCTCCGGCTTTTTCAGTCAGTCCGCTTGCTTCTGTAAACAGCGCGATATTACAGGACGGTTTTGTCGCAGATGACCAGCTGGCTGATTTATCGATTCGTCATTTTTAAGGGGAAATTTATTTATAGGGCGATCGAAACAGAATAGATTTTCTACGGGCCGCTGCGTTAATTTTATTGTTATTGAAAAGTAATCCTAAATATAAACAGCTGTTACCTGTATGTAAGTCAATAGTGTCTAATACGACCTTTGTCTACTGTGTTTCTACAGTTTTAAGCTCCCAAAAAATTTTTGGACGACGCAAAGTTATTGAATCCATAACGACCTACCCGAAAAATACAAATAAAATCCAAAAAAAGTAACCGCACCACCCACTTCCTGCAGCCTTTAGCTCGAAAAAAAGAATCTACCCCCACCCAAGCTAAGCCCGGCACTCTCGTTAAATCCCCGCGGCCTAACTTTCCCTCGGGTCTCCTCCTCCTCCCGCTCCTGCGGCCGGATTTTCCACGGCGCGTATCGCCGGGGCCGCATCTCGCGCGTGGGTGTCCGCGAGAATGAGGCTCACGCAGAGAGCGCGCGGCCGCGGATCTCCCATCGCGCGCGTCCGCCTTTCGAATAATTAACGCGTAAGAGCCGCTCTCTCTCTCGCGGGCGGCGTGTGCGGCTCGCCGCCTGAATGCGCCCGTAAGAAATGGCCGAGAGGTGCCCTTTTTGACAGCCAACGCCGGCGCGCGGGAGGCAGATGAGCCGGGGCTGATAGTTGGCGAGGTGTCGCGGTGGGAAAAGAGGGCTTTCGGGGCTTTCAGTTTTTGACGGCGCGGGAATAAGGTAATTTGTAATTAAAATTCGGTCGATAGTCGGCCAAGTTTCTTGGTGAATATATGTATATGTATGACATATTTCTTAGCGAATATTTTGAATTTATTTTTCAAGCACCGAGTATCCAGTACAATAAAATTTACAAAGTGTTACTCAGAATTCATGGTCTTATTGACTTTATAAAAATTCCGTGCCATTACGCATTTCCTTACGTTTCATTCCAACAAATAAATCGAATCATTGAAAAATGCAAATCAAATTATCCTCGCGCGCGGCTGAAAAAAAAATCCCAAATTACATAATATATTAAACGTCGAAAGCGAAGTAAAAAAGAAAAAACAGGCACCAGAGCTTCGCGTATATACGAAATCGAAATAGTCCCGGCAGCGTCGGAGAGAGCAAAAGGAGCTGCGAAAACCAGTCGGAAGCAAAATTAACAAGTCCGCGCAAATAAAAGGACGAGGCCTGCAGCGGGGAATCTCGAAAACGCGGCTCGGCAGCGGCAGAAACGCCCACGCCTCGGCTAATAAAACTCGGCTCTCCTCCTCGTATACGTCTTCGTTATACCTCCGGGAACGGGGAGGGTTGGCCTCTTCGATTCCCCGGCCGGCCGGCTCGTAAATAACTAATTGTTGCCGGGCCGTTCGTAAAGCGAGCGACGCGCGAGGACCTCCCGAGCTCCCGCGGACCGGAGGCATAAATTCAAGGGAAAACGCGGGAGCCGCCGGGAGCTAAGGCTTTTGCATGGGAAATGACGGATTTTTCTCGGGACCGGCAGACTCGAGATGCTGGAGTTTGCGAAAATGCCGATAATAAGCGCGATTCGATTGTTATCAAAAACTAAATGTAATTTTATTAACTGCTAATATGCTTTATTACGTTTATATTTTAGACCTTGGAAGCTCTTGATAATGAGGTATTTGTTTTTGAAAAAGAAAAATTCAGAAATTAATAGCTTGAAGTTTTGTGGCGATTTTTTTACCAGCGAAAATGATTTTATATGATACGATCGTATCTAGTTTACGAGAAGATTAGCGCACCTCTGAATCGTATATTTGGATCAAAGTCAAGGAGGTGTTTCCTGGTTACAAATCAAGAGAAACACACCTCCCATAGTTTATTGAAATGGATTCCGACTCCGACTACGGGTCTTGCCCACTTTTATAATATTTTCGGAATACCAATAAATATCGATATTTATGGGAACTTAAATAACTGATCCATAATTACGGATACTTAAGAACATTTAAATACGTGATTGGATATAAATAAAGTGTACTTATCTTTAATGTGAAACATGTTGCGCTCCCCCGATATATATTTCATTCCGGCCAGGAAAGGCAGTTACGAGTGAATGATTATAATTGGCTTTACGACAATGAAGCAATAAAAAGTTGACATTTAAGACCTACATCAATTGAAAATAATAAAAAGTATACACTTTTCAAGTATTCTTAAGCCGCGATATCATGTTTTAAATTTGATTAAAGCGGCTATCGCGTTGTAAGTTGCATGATTAATGAAAACGTAAGCGTATACACAAGTCCACTGGTATACTTAGATGTATCTCTGAAATTCCAGTAATCAGACACCATCGCATCTAGCATCCATAGAGGAAGCATTTCGTTTCACCTTGAAAGTTGGCCCATTTATGGAACGTTCACTAAAGTATCTTCAAAATATGATAGTTTGCAATCTAATAATTAATAGCATCCTAAGATAAGATTATCCAAGTATACCGCCGCTCAATTAAACTAGTACCAATATTTTAACCCATCCAGCGGCTGCAAAATCGCTTCGCACCGGCAGGCTCGATTATATTTTTCAAATTTTCATGCGAGAGGATTCTCCTCTCCCCGCCAGTGGACAATAAAAAAAGGAGAAGCTCATCCCGGCAATCGGAGAAAAAGAAAAGAATATCATCCGGTCCCATAACCGGCGGCCGTTTTCGATAACTGCTCGCGCGCAGATTCCCCGCTCCGGGCCAATTAATTATATGCGCGCTCGATTTCTTTTTTTGCCCCTCGCGCTTATTATAACCGGGAAAGTCAGCTGGGCGCGCGCAAAAACAGGTAGCCGCCTACCTGCGACGCCTGGAATTTCGGCCCGTAAAATATATCGGCCCGCTGTTTCGTTTTTCGGACCGCGCGATTCTTTTTTGGGGAAGGGCGCGATGATGGTGCTTTTCTTCTTTTTTACGAGGAGCCGTTCCGGGGAAACGAAGCGCGATTTCGACCGGCGTATGGAAATTTCGGCGCAGAGGGTATGTACCGTTAATGAGACGTAAACTGGAGGTTTCATTGGAAAAATTCGAGAGGCGGAGGTTTAATTTTGCATCGCGTAACAAGGTGCCGCTCGTTAACGATTACACGCGTTTACAAGTTTATTGTGATCCTCGAAGGTTACTCTGAAGCCGCAGTTATCGAGGTATGTTTGGGGGAGAAGGTTACAAGTTTCCGAGGTAATTAAATTAATAATCGCGAGTTAAAGCCCGTAAAAACGCGTATTTAAGTTAAAGTGTAATCCGCGCTTTACTTCCGATGTAAAATTAGTTAGTTATTCAAAAGTTGTAATTGAAAATCTTTAAAAAGAAGCAGAAAGTACACTCGCGTTACAATAAATTACAACATTTAATTCTGTCCCTGTTTCTTCCAAAAAGTACACCACATAAAACGATAAAAATATTCCGAACCGACGGTTCAAACCAAATAAGATTCCACCGATCCTCCAAAAAATGTCGGCAAAAAAGCAACTCGCTCCTTCCTACACACATATATATATATATACATCTCCTCGACATTCGGCGCGCATTATTATACACCGATCTTAAAAAAGGCGCAAGTCGACTAGTCGCCCCGCGTGGAAGATGAGCCCCGCGCTTCAAGGAAGCCGGACCGTCGTCCTCTCGATCAAGCCGAGGAGCCGCCGTGAATAATCGCGCGCGGATATCGTATGACCAGCGCGCGCGACGGCAACTCATCCGTTTCGTCCTAAGAGCTGTGCGCGCGCAAACGATTAACGATACGTGTAATCCGACAATGGAAGGTACGTCGAACGGAACGGTTCTTATCCCGGGGGGAGGGTTGAAGAATATTTCCAAGTGAAGAGAGTTTAATGATTATTAATGGTTTTGGAAATCGGGTGGATTTTTCGAGATGCACGATAAGCGGGTGTTTCGATAATTCATGTGGGAAATTATAGGATTTCGCGTTAAATGAACGATTAAATCAGATTTAGATTCGAAGATAAGGCTCGAAAAGCAATTTTAAAAGATCGGCGAGCAAGGATATTTTAAAATATCGCATACGAAAGCGGCAATACACTCCGGGAAGATTTGCAGAGAGGCGCAGCGCTCCTCGCAAAAAGGCATTTTAAATACGAGTATCTCGAGCCACTTTAAGAACTCTCGAAGGCACACAGCAAGGCCAAAACGTCCGGGGATCTTGCACGGGCCGTATGGGAGCTTACGGCGAAAAAGCTGGAAATATGCAAATGCCGCCACTTAACCTCGTAACGCCGTTTTCGGGGGGCTCTCCGGCCGGGGCCCGTCAAAAAAGGCGCGACCGTGAGCCGCGTAAAAGGCCGCAAAAAAAGAGTCAAGCAACATTGTACGCTCCCCGGGGGCCCCAGCTGGCTCGCGCCTCTCTCATTATGGAGTATAGAGAATACGGCGCGGCGCGGTAATCCGGCCGCCGCCGCCGATAATGGCTATAATCAGGTGATTCGCGCGCTCTCCCAGGGGCCTTATAATATTCCACGACAAGTGATCGCGTGCCGGGCTGCCGGAGCCCCCCCCCCCTTTCTCTAACTCGCGCTCCCCTATTTCTCTCTCGCCGCCCGACACTTTCTCGTACTCGAAAATTGCGGCCCGGCACGCATTTGGCACAAATTACACTTTTGTCTCAGCTATACGGGCCGCTCCGAGAGAGAGGTTTTCTCCAAATTTCTGGCGGACCGGCCGCCGTCTCTCTCGAGAGAGCTTTCTTTTTTCGCTTTCGGAGCGGTATTTCTTCGCTGCTGCTTCGCGATTTTTAATGACGGCCCCCTCGGAAATGGGCCTTTTTTGCCAGAGGAGTTTATAATAATTTAAACTGCCGAAGCTGGTTTAGTGCATAAAATACTGGACTTTGCGACGCGATTTTTTTAATAACTGGATTCCGCTTCTTCAACAACTTATGCTTGTTATTGCCGCGTTAGCTTCATTTTATCGGCCCGTTTGTATGGTAAGCCGCAATAGAACTTTGACAGTTTGCATTTAAGTTAAATTTCTTTATTATCAATTTCGCCACTTTCTCATATTATTCCGGGTTCCGAAGAATAAACATGGTTAAAATTTCGGGAATGCGCCTCCACATCGCCAAATATTTGACCGGTCAGTGTAGAAAAATAGCTTGAATATTTCGAGTAAGAGTTGACTCTTCCCATTACAGGAGAATTCTCTGTGCATTTAATATGATCTAGTTATTTATACAACTATTAAAAATGTATTCTTCAGATATCCACGACCAACCGAAATTCAAGCTTGCCGAAAGCCGGAACTCTCGTAAACAACGATCACTCCGACTCCGTCCGACACTCTCGCGACAAGCCAAAAAAGTAAAAGTACTTTGCAGCCCGATAAGATTGTACAGATACTCCAACGCCGAGAACCTCAATTCTCTCAAGCTGATCAAAGCCGCCGACGGCGAGTGTCTCTCCGCGGGCCTTTAATAAACTTATCATCGCCACGAATCTCTAATGCGTCCCTTCCACCGATTCCTCTCTCTCCCGCGGCAACCTTCCGAATATTTCCTGTATACAAGACTTTGACTCTATGTTTCACGCTCGGCCAAGGAGCAGAGTCCTCCATTGTCGTCCAGTTTGTCAATCAAAAGCCTTTGGTATAATGATAGGCCCGGCTGCTTTGACGGCCCGTGAGAATCGTGTATTGATGACTCTATAAATGGGGACTTTTAGGAATGATTCGGGACAAATTGAGAGGCCAGGCCTCGTAATTTATCCTATTATTGATTCCGGACAAAGCGGATCTGTTTCGTCGAGTGTAATGGAAGGATCGGTTAACGACTTAATCTCTCTTCTTTCGGAGCTGAGCTTTGCTCGTTCGGCGATTTTATGTATACGATATTAATACGGTTTCTTACGCCGCGGTGATTTGCTCGAGGTGTTTTGGCTGTATATCGACGCGGGTTCGAGGGCTTAAGAAGACGAGGGTAGGCAGAAAAATTTAGCGCGGAATGCAATCGATCACGAGTAAATATGTGCTGGTTTGTTTCGTCTGTAAGTGTGGTCAGTTAGGCCCTGTCAATCATTTTCGCACTTGAAGAAAAAAAAAACTATTGCGATCAAGAGATTACGAGTCGTCTTCGGGCGGAACAAATGTCTTCTATACACAGATAATCTTTGACAATGTGAGATAAGTTTTTGATTACATCCAATTCTAAAATTACCAATATTTCAACTGCTTCTGATTAGTTAAAAAGATGTCGATTTTGTTAAAAATAGAAGTCTAAGCCAACGCTCAACCGGTGTTACATCAGCTGAAACCCAAAAGAGAGCTCTAAAAACCTCATAGGAACCCAGCATCCCGAAGACATCAGGATTTCGCCGGGGACTTTCAACTTTCTCAGCGGTGGCGAGCGTAAAAGGGTCAGGGGGGAAAGAAAGGAACTCGGCGGCGATCCTCAGGACGACCGGTTCGATGAAAGATACGCGTCTGCCGTTCCGTGCCTCGGAGGTGTCGGTGCCTGACAGGCCGCGGCCGTCATTACACGATGACTCGGCTGCGCCGGCCGAGACCGACGGACGCCGCCGCCGCCGCGGTCTTGTATCCTCGCGTGTGTGCGTGCGAGCCAACTCGGAGGAACGAAATCGGCCCGAAAGAGAACCGTTTTATTGCTCTCTTATCTCGGGATTTTTCGATTTCGTTATCGGCTTACACGTGTAATTATACGCGCCGGCTGCCGATGGCCGGGGAAAGGAAATTCTCCTCTTTTTTTCTGCAAGGTGTAATGACTTTTTTAATAAAAAAAAAAAGGACGCCGCCCGGGAGTGGTAGGGGGGTGTGGCGGAATGGAATACCATTGTGTTTGCGTACGGAAGAAATATTTTAGGCGGTGAAGAAGAAGAAGAAGAAGAATATTGGTAAAGTACTTTTTTAAAGTATTGACGGTAATGTGGAAATTTAGAAATAAAAGGATTTATTGCTTTGTTTCACAGTAACATTATACCTTCAAATCAGATAAAAATAGACGAATTCTTAAATCGAACGTTAACCAAACCAAGATCCTCTAAAAATTCTCAAAATTATTGCCCTTTAAAGACACTCCTCTGCAGTCTAATGAAGTAAATAAAATGCAAAGCACGCGCGGCAAGAAAAGAGAAGAAAAGACGAACAACGGCTCTCGATATAAACGCACATTCAGAAAACGGACGTCAGCGCGCGAAAAAGGCCCGGCATTCCTCGTACGCGTGCCAACTCAATCCTCCATAACGCGCCTCGAGCATTTTTATCGCCCTGCGGACAAATTAGCTCTCTCCCCCTCCCGAAACTGCGTTCCGCTCCGCGCGGCCTTAACTCCTCGACTAATGCGACAGTGCTTTACAATCGAAGTTCGCCGAAGTCTCGAATGTGCTCGCCCCGCGAGAGAGAGAGAGAGAGAGAGAGAGAAGGGCAAAGAGCGTCCCGCTGCGAGCAGCCAGCTTTTATCTATATACTGAGCTGAGGACTTCTTTCGGGCTTTCGAGGGAACATATCCTTGAAATATCGCTGATTTTTAATTGCGTCCGAGGAATGTTTTTAGCGGGATGATGGAATGCGAATGTATTATTGAGGAGACGGAGGCAGCGGAAGGAATCGCAATTTGGATAAATTTTGCCACTTGCCTACGCCGGAGGATAAAGTGCATTCTTACCGAAATTTACTGTAACACCTCTCGATGATAAATCAAACTTTCCCGCTCGATAATCGCTGCTATATTCCTCCCCGACTTTCTACCTCATTACCGAGCCGCGCATTCCGCAAAGCAAGGTATTTCATCGAAAAATCGCCGCCAGTCCAGTCGATAGCCGCGGCAATCAATTTGTCAGCGACGAGAGATTTAGAAAGGCCGCTATGGACATGATACACATTAATTGCGGGCAAAAACACGAGGCGCACGGCACAAAGGACCGAACGATCGCCGCGGCTACTTTCTCGTGCAGCACGTTGCGATCGATCGGTGAGATATGCGAGTCGCGGGGGGGAATTTTCTCGTTTCGACCGACAGGTGACTCGCGAACTATTCAGGCCCGGAGACGCCGAGATGACTGGGCCGTCTAGTTCTGGCAGGGGTCCGGGGCTGGGAGGGTCTGGAGAGGTTGCGCCGATGGACGTACAGACGATGATGAAAGCTTGCTGTTCCTGGTGGAGGAAGTTTAGCTGGTCGAATTTTATTTATGGAAATCTTTGAAGAATTTTAAGTAAAATTTTGATAAAAGAACTGTGCAGAGGTGACTTAACAGGTAGTGCAACTACGTCAGAATATTGTCATAATTTTATAAATTTTAATTTAATATATAACTATATTGACTAAATTCTATTATTGACTTAAAATCAACTCATCGCGTACTCAATACGTCAATATTGGACGTTAGAAAGTCGCAGTCTAATTCACGCGATTGCAACACTGCAGTCGCTACATATATTTTTTAAAAAGACTGTACATCCAAAGCTCCGTTAATGCCTCGAGTTCAGACCGCCTTCTCCTAGTAACGAAATCAGAGGAGCGAGTTAAAAGCAATACGCTCCGTTACTGACTGGGTCAATAATCCTGTGTACGCGCTGTTCACGACCTGCCTTTTTTTTTCACGAATCATTCTTTCTATTCAAGCGTTGCTCAATCGAATTAAAGTGCAAGAGCGGTACTCGATTGTCTGGCGAATTCAGATCGCAATCTGGTTTCGCGAGCCGTATAGGTGTGATGGAAGTTATTTAAATCAATAAATATATATCTTCTTTATTTTTCAAGCGCAGAATCTCACGCCTCCAAAGCCCTTCTAATCCAAAGCAGCTATAATCCCCGGCGGAACTCGTCAAAATCGACGTTGTCAACTACGCCCCGACGGAGAAGGCGAGAGTGCGAAATTCCTCGCGGACGCTTTCTTCGGATCGGCATCGGTGGACGAGTCTGCGATGCCTGTTAGACGCAACCGGCAATTTCGGAATTAGAGGCGGCAGCTGCGCTGGGAGGGAAGAAGGTGTGGAGAGCAGGTAGCTGGAGGTATACGCGACAGGTGCCGGAAAAATCTCGGGGGCGGAGTGAGAGAAAAGGGAGGTTTCGAATCGCCGGTTGATCTGTAAAATAACACGTCGGAGTGGATCGTTACAGTTGTTGTTTTAGTGATTAATGGAGGAGGTTCGGTGAAAAAGATTGTTTTATGAAAAAATATTAGCGTGTATTGGTATTAATTTTTCATTTATTGAGCAAACTCTGCATTGAAGAATGTTTAATAAAATAACTACTTTCACGTTGTACTCCAACGTCGTTACTTAGAACAAACAAACACCGAAAACTGTCTACCTCAAACAGAATTACCTGATATTCGAAAAAGCTGCAGTTCCTATTTCCAGGCAATTCCCTATAATAAATAAAACCCTCGCGCAATCTCTTTATCGCGGCAGCAATTTGTTACCTCTGAAAATAAACACGCTCCACCTTTTCCAAAAAGCGCAAAAAGCCTCTCGCGACTCGGAGAGCGCACGAAGAAGAAGCCAGACAAAAAGGAAGTAGAGAACAAGGCGAGAAAGGCATCGGGACGAGAGAGAGAGAGAGAGAGAGAGAGGAGGAGGAGTGGCCCTGGGCCGTTTAGCGTCGATAACTGCGCAGTCATCAGCTACCTGGCCTCTCTGCCTCTCCGGATTATTATATATACGTGTATATACGGGTAAGGCGCGCGAAATACGCGGCCAATTAAAGAGCCTCATTACGCCGGCGGATCGGGAATGCCGCGAGGCGAGAGGCGCTGCGGAATCCAGTTTCGAGAGCTGCACTGCACGATATATGTATGCTTCGAGCTCTCCGCGGCGATGCTGCGATGCTTGCCGGAGGAAATTGTCGGGCGAGGAAGCGATGTTTTTCTGCACCTTCTGTAAATATAGGAAATTGGTCGTTACGCCTCGGCTGTGTTTAAATGAAATATGCCGCCCTGGAGGAGAATCGACTCGCGCTTCCGAGGTGCGAAATTGAAAATTATTACATTTGGAAATCGCGGAAGTTGGACTTATCTCCTCTTATCTCGAAAAGTATATAAAACCATCAATTTACACGACTCATCCAGTGCCAATCCATCAATAAAAGGAGTAGCAATCACCCCGTCGAGTAACCGTTCGGTGCTAATTTATGGAAGCTATATATACTTAGGCCGAAACAGAAATTAAGGATATTAATAAATGTAAAACAAGCTCCCGGGGTAAAAGCAAAGTAGCTCGGAGGGCCACGGAGCCTCGAAGAAAGCTCCTCGGCGCCTCGCTTTCTACGTGTATAACAAACTAGGCGAAGGCGCGTCGTCCCCGAGAGTCGGGCGGCGGCCCCCGAAAGGGCGACGCGGCGGCGGCGGCGGCGTTCTCGCCCGCGGGCTACTAATTAATTACTGTGATTAATCAGAAAACTTCGTAATTAGAAAGTTTCGGGCTGAAAATTAAAATGGCGGTGAGTGACGCCCGACGAGGGTATATATACCGCGCAACTTCCCTCGCCGCTTTATTTCTCTTTTTTCTCCTTTTTTCGAGAAAGGGAAGCTCGAATTTCGCGTTATTTTCCTTTTTCTTCGGCGGAGTTTGACGCGCGGAGAGCCGAGCCTTTGCCGCGGAGCTAATGGATTGTGTAATAATGTTGTGTAATGACTCGCTCTGAAAAATTTCCCGGCGGAATGAGATTTATCAACTATTTAGAGCTCGCTGCTTAATTCGTTTTCGAAATTCATGGTCCACTATAAATAAAAGCTATCCCTGCATTTCTCAAAAACATACTCAAATCTAACTACTGACAATACTCTAACAGCGAGGACGCAAAACCTGTCCAATCAAACCAGATCAGTATCCAGCCATAACCCAGCCGGATTTCTATCCCAATTCCGATTGAACCCCATTAAAAACCCAAGTGGAAATAATTTATATAATTTTTATAATAATTTTATATAAATTTTGTAAAGATTTGGTTCTATACAATT
>JAWWEO010000045.1:22636706-22675016 GCA_035582975.1 Ormyrus labotus | reverse complement strand
ATTGTATAGAACCAAATCTTTACAAAATTTATATAAAATTATTATAAAAATTATATAAATTATTTCCACTTGGGAAGGCGCTTCCGTCCAGTCTCATTAATTTCTCCAAGCCTGAGCTCTCTCTCCCCTTTCTTCTCGCGACTCCAGCAGGAAGAAAAGAAGCCAAGGTCTTCAAGGCACGCGGCCCGAAGACGAGAGGAAAGGCGCGGCCATTTTCCGAGGCAACGTTCCTTGCGCACGCGTATACCTACGGAGAGGCGGACGATCCGCCTTAATTAATGAGTTTATCGGGAAAGTGCGGGCTTTCTTTTTCGCGCTGTTATCTCTCCGATCGGCCGGCGGAGGGAAAAGGGTGAAACTCCGGGAAGTAGGAGAGCCGGGACTTTAGTCGATCAATCGAATTATTTATGCCGGGAGAGTATTGTATTGACTCGGTGCTTCATTGTAGGTTTCTATAGCGAGATTTAAGCTGAACCATTGCCCGAAGATCAATTTCGAAAATTGCCGACTAGTCTGAGTGTCTTTGCCGTCAAATCGACTTTCGGTGCACATAATGAAGTTTCATTGTGACCCATCGCGACTGACGAAGAACTGGCTTTACCGCCTGCGGAAACGTCGAAAAATTGAGTTCTTACAGCTCCGTACCATTACCCATAATAAAACTAGCCTTCGAGAATTCTCGAAAGCCCGTATTCCCCCTGAAAAGAATAAGAATCGTCTTAAATTTAATTTCCAGCCGAAAGAAGCCAGCGGCTCTCGGCTCCTCCGAAAAATCACGCGACTGTAATTCCGAAAGACATCCGCAACAGTCGGTTTGGTCCCTCGTCCGAAAAAAGTGTCAGTCCTACTCGCGTGACTCGACTAGGGCGCATAGAGTAGCCGAGGGCATCGAACCTCGATGCACAATGCTGCTCTCTCGCGTCGAGTCGCGTCGCGTGCACTCCGTCTCCGCGCCGCGGCTCTCTCAAAATCAACAAGCTGCAGTGCAGCGAAAGTCGCCGCGCGGTGCCGCGGCGACACGAAAGGAAGTCCGAGGCGCGTGCGCGGGATTGCCGTGCACGTGCGACGGCCATTGTCCGGCGCGGCGCGCACCGCGGCGTTTTCATTATATGGCCCCGCGCGGAGAGCCTAAAATTATATGGCTCTAATGCGAGAACAATCGCGCGCGCGCGCGCGGAGTCTATATCGCCGAGGCTTCTTCGGGAGACTTTTTTTTTTCGGAGGAGGAGACGCGCCGGATGCGCCTTTTTTTCCGCTTCGGGAGGAGGATTAGAGGCGGGAAGGGTTCGCCTTTTCATGCACGTGCCGAAAGCTGTAAGAGTTTGCCGAGGTTGCCGCTGCGGTTTCGACGCGGATGGGATCGCGAGTGTTCTTTTCTGTTTCTTGACTATTAACGACGGAGAGCTGCTTTCTAAAGCGTCAGGTCTTTTCACGAACGTTGGAACTGTTTTAATAAAGTAAATCAAGTCGAGCCTAAGATTTTGAGGCCGAATTATTATCCGAGTGTCGATAAACACGATACTCATACTTCAAGCTCTCAAAACTTAGATTCCAAACGTTTACTAATAAATTTTCCGATGCTTCAGTCAGTCTTAAAAAAATAACTCCTCCTAGAAGCGGAACTAGATTATATCCCCAACGAGTCTCGGCAATTAATTAAAATTCAAACGTCTTAAAATCGCAATTATCCCCGAACAATAAAGCCCGACTCCTCGCCGGCAACATTGTCGCGAAAAGCTGCCTTTCTTGCCGTCCGCAGAAATAAACAGCCTCGACTCGTCGCGCTTTAATTTGCGTCTTCTCGCGTCAAAGCCTTTGCGAGCAGCAGCCAGTCCAAGAAGCGGAGCCCGGCCACGGAAGGACTAGAAGAAGCTCTTATAAATTTAGCCCCCACCGGGCCGCGGCCACTACGCCGCAGCGAAGCCACCACTTGCCTTGGTGGAAAATATATAATTCGCCAACGGCGGGAGGATGTTTCAAAAGCAGGCGTCTTTCCTCTCTCGCTCTCCCGAGGTTAATAGAAAAGCCAAGCCAATTAAAGGGGGCCAAGTGCCCCCGAAACGGGCGGCGGTACGTATTTGCGAAAAGACAAAGGGGCCACCGGCTCGAGCCGCAGCCGCGACTCGTCGCCACTCGAGGATTGATTTTTTTTCTTCGCCTACCGCTGCTACACTCCGCGGCGCGCTCCTGTAATTTCGCTCGCGCGCGCACGAAACATTATTAATTTGATAAAGGATGCGCCGAGGAAAAAAGTATCTCTTTCTTAAATGTTAACAATGACGACGCCCCGGCTGCCGCTGCTGCTACTGCTGCTGGCTTCTGCTGTTATTGAATCAAGATGAGCCGTAACGACGCGAGGCTTCCTTTCTTAAATCCTTGGAAAATTGAGACGTTGGCTGGGTGGAAGGTGAATAAAAAAAATGCGAAGATACTTTTATTACGAATGGATATTCTAATTATTCGTATTTCTCTGCTGTCGAATGAAAAACGCTCGAAAAGCCGTAAAAAGTCTAAATAAATTCTGAATATTTAATAAACGCATTTAAATCGTTAAAAAGGGATTAAATTTTTTATAATCCCGATCTCTCCGTGCGCGTCTTCGCAAAATATTTTACTGCGCGCGCTTACAAATATTTATTCGACTCCGAGTCGCGAACCCCATTCCAATAAACATCCATTCGAAAAATACCGACGAATTTTTTACACTCGAAAAAAAGGCCGCGCTTATTAAATCCCAAAAATCCGACGCCGCGCACATCCACCTCCCCATAAATCCCGATACATAAAATTAATAGCGAAAAGCCGAATCCGCAGGGCGCGGGGGGGAGGTCATAATTGCATTCCGCCGGTTAGAAACGACATTCCCCGAGGAAAAAAGTCAGCGGCAAGAATCCGTCGCCGCGGCCAAGGAGTCCGCGCTCTCGGAAAACAATCCTCTGCCCCCCCAGACCCTGGCGATCCATTTTTTAAGCCCGCCACCCCCTTCACGGCGGTCACGAGGAGGGACCGCAGATTGAAATTCTTAGCGGCGGCGGGGCGAGAGCCTGGGGGAGAGAGTCTGGCCCTATCGAACGCCGCCCCGAGATTTCATTACTCCCCGCGACTGTCTCGATAACGCAGACGCAGATCATCCGTCACGTCGTAGGTGTAGATTTCACTTATTTGCTTACGACGCGGGGAGAGGCAGAGAGCGATTATTCGAGGGGTGAAAAATAGACGAAGGAGTGGAAGCAGCTTCATTTCGAAGAAAGAGATTTAGTTTGTCAAGAAATTTTGGTAATTGTAAGAGATTATAAAGTAAAAAAATGTGATGAAAAAAAGTTACACCGACATACAATCTCTAAATGTAAACGCAGCATTTTCGACACCCGCGCAATTCCCACCGAAAACAGATCGAAGTGGAGTTTTTGCAGGCCGCGCTGATTTTTTTTTTCCCCGATAGCTCCAGTCGCATATTGTACAAACATGCCGCAGAAGTTCGTTTAGTCGTCCCCCTATCGTAGCGTGATTTGCGATATCGCTGCCCCGACGAGTTTTAATTTTGGGATATTGGCGGCGGGGATATAAATACCGACAACGACGCAAATGCGTTTCGGAGTCCATATTTTTGCTCGGGCTCGTAAAACACTTTTAGGAGCCGAAGATTTGGCTTTTCGATATAAAAATATTTATGCTGCCCATCAAAATCTTTAGAGAAGTTGTAATCAAACGCGCACTGTAAAACGTGTATGAACATAGGGGAATATCCCACTTATGAAATTACATTAAAAAAAAAAGCCCACCAGCGGCACAGATTCAGTTTTACCGCACCAGCGAGCTTCTCCCCCTGGAAATCGCCGCGAAACCGCAGTAAAGCAAGAATTTAAAGCCAATCGAGGCGCTCTCTTAGTCCACCCTCGTCGAGCACCTAGAAATCCACTTAGCCGTCCCCGCGAGCGGCGAAACATCGCTGCGGGTCAGAGAGAGAGAGAGAGAGAGAGAGAGAGAGAAAGGCGCACGTGCGGAGGCAGCCGCGGAGCGTCTTTCCAGCCGGGGGGAGTCTGCAGCCCCGCTTGCACAGGGACACATGCTACGAGTCTGTCGCGAGGCGCCGCCTGCCGATGTTTATGCGCTCCCGCGGGTTGAAGGGCTGGTCCGCCGCTGGATTTGGGAGGCTTTGCCGTAATGTTTCTTTTGGCGGGGTGGAGCTTTGTTTTGGGATCGCGGTTAAAGCGGCGGCTCGGAGCTTTTCGGTTATTTGGAGCGATTTATTCTTCTCGCTTTCAAAACACCGAACGACAAATACTTCGGACGTAGAACGAGTGCATACAAATTCGCACGAAGAATGGCTAGAACCGCCGCTACAGCCGATTTCCATACCAATTTACTTAGGCCGTAGCAAAATATGCGCCTAAATAATAACGAGCCGGGCCAATTTGCGCATTTACAAAACACAAATTCATTCTCTCCGGCTTAAAAATCCGAAATACAAAATTGTAAAAATTGGCCGAGACCGGCTATTTATCTCGTCTGACTGCAGAAGGGGACGGGGGCTCTCTCTCTCTCTCTCCCTAAAACTTGCAAATTATCGAGGTGCTAAAAATCGAAAGAGGACCCGAAGCAATGACACTTTTTTTCCTTCTCTCTCTCTCTCTCTCGCCCCGCTGAAATACGTCAGTCTCGAGTCGGAGCGGCGAAATAAGCGCGAAATACGTTCCGAGAAGCAGCGCCGAGAAGAAAAAGCTGCCAAGAGAGAGAAAGAGAGAGAGAGAGAGTGTGAAGACTTAAAAGAATGACCCTCTCTCCCTTTCTCCCCGCTCATTCTATTTCGCGCCCTAAAGGCTTGTGCAGTCGCACGAACCTCTTTCCTCTCTCTCGCTCTCCTGCATAATGCAAAGTGCATTAAATAATTTCGATAGTTATACGTCGAGCCCCGTGCATCGTCGCTACTCATGTCTAATCGTTCTCAAATTATTATTTAGTATATCGAAATTGCTCTAATTTAAAGGCGGAGAATGAGTTACTTAGGTTTAGCAACGTATATTGTTACCTTAACAAAACGTAAATTAATAATTCTAAATAAACGACATTTTTAAAACCCTTGAACCCCATAATAATAACGGTGGCACCCGCTACCAAATCCTCTTGAACCCCGAAATTTTTTCCGCAACCCTCCTCCTTTTTCAGAGCCCCGCACGCACGCGGCCACTTTTCCCGCCTCACCTCCGCGTCCGTCCGAAGGATACAAAATCCGCAGCCGCGGCTCCTGCTCCGAAGTTCGTCGAGGGCCGCGGCTCGCGCGCTGACTCGTGAAAATTTTTCCACGCGCGCGCGGAGTGGGTAATTCAGGGCATGAATGGCCGATTCTCGGCTCGCTTCTCTCGAACGGGAGACGAGCCTCGGCGAGCGGCAAGGTCAATTAAGCGGAGGCTGCCAGAGACGCCGCGCGCATAAAGGATTATCCTCCCGCGCGCGGTGCCGCATTAACTCCTCGAAATTTTTAGCGCCGCCGCCGAGGACGAGAGCGGGGATTTATTTCGGCTTTTGGAGCCGCCTTTTGAGGAACGGCCCGGGTGGAAATTTATTTCGGAAGTGCGCTCGGGCTTCTTGCGGAATTTTTCGAGGGAAGTTCATTTTTTATACTTGTTAGTTTTTAATTGAATCAAGACGTATGAGTATGCGTGTGACAAATGCAATATTATTAATAATATACATTAATCTTGGAAGAAATGATATATAATTTTTCAATGAATATAATATTCTCGCATTGTAATAAGAAAGCCATTTAATTGATCCCATTTTTTTAACAAGAATAATATTCAAAAAAATACCAGCAAAATCCACAGAAATTGTTATTAACACATCAAGAAATACGTGAATGTCTCCGTGCTACAATACCCCTTCCGAAACAGAAAACTAAGTCACCGAACGAAGCCCATCAGTCCGCTGCGAGCCCGAGATTGCACACCGCTCCCAATCCGTTTCCCAATCGCGCCGCGCGGCCGTATAAACGTCCGGCGCAGATAACCAATAACCTTAATCCTAATGGAAACGCAAAGATTAATTAAGAATCCCATTTGGGGGTCTCGGGGCGTACGGTGACACGAGTCTCCTTTGCTCTCGCGGGACGCCTCGCGCGCTCTCGATCTCCTTTTTTGCCTCGGACTTATGCGGGGTGACACGTGAACGTGGGAGAGAGAGAGAGAGAGAGAGCAGCAGCAGCACGCGATAATCGACCGATGAAAGGGACGACGACTACTGCATGCGGGGGGTGGCGATTTTGAAACTCTAGAAGTGAGAGAGAGGCGGTCGCTCGAGTGCCCGACCTTCGGATGCTAATTGTTTAAGCGTGCGCCCACCATTTTCTGCTCCGGTTCTCTCTCGATGAGCGTACTGTTTTAATTGGATGCGGCGGGCATAAAAGGTTGCAACAATTTTCGAGTCTCCTCCTTGGTTTTTGGGAACAAAATATCGGGCGATCGGATTGAGTGATTCATTTTTCCTTCTCTTTCTGCAACTTACTATTGATATTACATTTTAATTATTAATCGTGATTCAATTGTGAAACTGCTATGAGTGACGTCAATTATTAAACGCATTATTTGAGTGCTGTCGATACGATAATGCAACTCTGCTTAATAATTTGATTTTGACATTAATAACATACAATTTCCAACGCCTCCAACAATTCGCCAACAAGAAGAAAGTTGCACAATAACTCGAGAGCACCACAAAGTATAAAAAGTAAGTATAAGCTGTCCACGTTCTCAACAAGCAAATTTCTCTTGCGAGGCAAATCAAAGCCAAATTATCATCGATGAATCTGAAATCATTAGCCGTTACCCGAAGCGAATTTTTGCTGTAGCCTAAAAATGAAAAACGACGAAACCGGTGAGAATAACGGGGCACATTTAAAGCAGCCACCCCTTTCAGACGTCGCCGACGGTCCCGTTTATCGATTGAATTAATTATAACCTCGGTTTCATAATGCGAATCTGGAAAGGTTCGCGAAGCTTCTTGTATTCGGCATTGACGTCAGTCGCCTCGAGAAAATATAATTATTTCGCAATGCTTACGCATGCAAAGTTACAGACCTCGAGTATTATTGTCCTTAAGGTATATATGACGCATTTCGTTGCCAACTGGAATTCAACGGGGTACGTTTATTTTTGGAAGAGCTTAAAATTTAAAAAAAAACTTACCGACAGTCCATATAATAAGATACTAATCTTGACTTTCGGACGAATTTATCGAACCCCCAGGTAATATAGACCGTTCCAAAAATCCCTCTCGACGCAAAACGAATAATCGTCGCCATAAAATCAAATAGAAGCAGCGATTCACCGCGCGGCGCAAAAAGAAGAAAAAAAAGCTTATATTAACCCAGGCCGCTGCTCGACACCGCGGCGCAGTCAGTCGGCAATCAATGAAAAACATTCTCCCGCGGCGGCTCTCGCAGCCTATCAATCAGCCTAACGCTCGTGTATCGAACTCGGGGCTCTGTATAGCAGCTCTCGCAAAAAGAAGGAAAAAGAGCCGAGAGAGAGAGAGAGAGAGGATCGAAACAAACGATTAAAAGCGTCGTCCTTCTTTAGCGGCGGCCTCTCTCCCCGATCGCCTCCTATATATAGAAGCCGGGGGTAACATTGTAATTTCAGATAAGCGTCTCCCAGGAGACACGCATTGTGTTCTCTCTCGGCGACGTGTGTTGACGCACGCAGACGCGTCGATCGTCGCCTGTGTGCTCTCTCTCTCTCTCTCTCTCCCGCGCGCAGAGACCCGTTCATTACGCGATACGTCGCAAGCCCCGCAAAGGGACCCGCGCGCAATCGCAAGACCCGGTTTAATTGATTGTTTGCCGAGGCACCGACACTTGCTTGGCTTGTCGAAGAAAACTTTTACTCTTTGCGATAGACTTCGGGCGAAGTTCTTCCAAGTGGCTGTAGTAGTTTACGTTAAATGAGGGAATATAGTACACAGGGGGAAGAGCTTAGGTTTATCATTACGCGTACTAAAAAAAAAAAATTGTCTACCCTCGACGGAGCGGATTCACCTCATTACGCGATCCATCGACTCCGGCGGTGGCCCATTCACCCGCGCGTCGGCTCGGCTCCCACACACACACCGATTCGTCGGCGCGCGAAGCGAAATAAGGAACTCGCGAGAGGACCTATAACTCGGCCGAGTGAGCAGCCTCGTCGCGCCTCTTTGTGGCGGCATAATATTCCCCCGTAATTTGCCGCCGCCGTGGCTCGTTTTTTCTCAGTCCTCACTCTCTCTCTCTCCTTTCACTCCGGCGGCGCGGAAAACTCGCTTAAAAATCGTCGCCAACCGCGCGCTTCTTCTCCGTGTCTGAATGCCGCGCGCGACTCCTTTAAGACGACTTTTCTCATTACGACGTTTGACTTGACTCGGCGCTTGTCGATTCAGCGCTTTGAAATTTTTGTGCGCGCGGGACGTTTTCGCGGGTTTCTTGTGCGCCGAGGCTCTCCTCTCTCCGCTTTTCCGCGGAGGCGCGGCTTTTCTGCGAGGAAATCCGCGAGGGCTGAATGCCGCCCGAGGAGCGTCTTAAGGCGCGGCGTAAACCGGCGGAGAGCTTTGTAAAGCGCCACAGTCGGGCGTCGCAATTAAAAAAGTAGATTTCGCAACCGCCAATGATGCGTGTCTCGTCGTTATACTGTTTGTGCACTAATGACCGCCTGCTAATGAGGATTTACTTGTGTGACGCGACTTTGAGGAAAATTTTATATCAACTGGGCTGCGAAAGCTCCGTTTATTAAACGCTGCTAGCTCAATGCGGGTGGCGTTAGAAAAAGGAGTCGCTCGCGATTAATTTAGCTTTGAAGTTTTTACTTATAGCAATGTCACATTTGAAAGAGACGAAGTTAAATGTATCTTTAAGAAATTACGCGGCTTCATTCAAAAAAACATTAAAACGCTAAATTCCCTCCAAAAAGCTCGTTATACGCGCACCCGGCAATTCCAGCAGTCCCCCCAAACGGCAAACAGAAGCCCGTATCCTTCCATCGGCAGGCGCCCATTACGCCTCCTAAAACCCTCGAGAACAGCGAAGCCCAACACGATCGTCTTTACGGCCGCTCGAAATTCAGCCTCGGGCCCCGCGCGCGGCAGCCCAAAAATCGAGCGCGAAGAAGGGGGGGACGAGGTGCGTGATCGAGATTCATCTCGCTCGCATGTCCTGTCGCACTTATTACCCGCGGCTTTCGGGCGAGGAGCTCGCGTTTTTTCGCGAGAGACCGCAGAAATCACGAGCGGGATACGTACGAGGCGCGACCGTTAAGCGCAGGAAGCGCAGGAAGCGGAGGACGCGGCCGATCTCACGCGCCGCGCTGCCGGAAATCGGCGCTTTTCGAACGAAATTTCGAAAGTTTCGGGGAGTTTATGGGGAGGCGGTTATGTGATTCTAAAGCAGCTGCGAGATTTTGTATAATTTCCTACTCGGATGTGTAGAATTCGTAACTCGTTCCACGACAAAACTTTAGTAATAAACGAGTATTACCAAGCCACACTCGAAATTATCAGCTGAACCTCTGTATAAATCACATCTCATTACAACGCGAGTCAGCAGCTCGTCTACCGCCGCCGTTCCTGGAAGAAAAGCTTGGCTGCCCGTCTGAAAAGCCTGGAAAAATCCTTTGCACTTTTCCGCGCCCAGGCAGCGCAAAAGCGCCTCTCTCTCTCTCAACTTAACCCACAAAACGCAAGATAAATTATATGCACACACGCGGCGCAGCTAGACTTACGCATTTAGCCCCGTCGGCGGGAAGAGCCGCATATCCCATTTATATTACTATCGCAGCCGGCGGCGAGAGAGAGAGAGAGAGAGGGGCGGGGGGAGGAGGAGCAGCAGGAGAAAAAAGCCGGACTGGAAAAAAGCCACGGAAGCGCGGGGCCCACTCGTGGAGCGAGCGCGCAAATGAGGTGGAAAAGATAAAGGCCGCCGGGGCGATCATTAACATGCGCGAGTCTCTCTCTCTCTCTCTCTCCGCTCGAGCAAAGATGTGTGTGCATGCGCACGAAACGCGGCAGCAATTTGACGCGCGGACTGCTGGTGCTGCTGCTGCTGGTTCTTGCGTCGGGAGGGAGAGAGGGGAGGGCAGGAAACGAGGACGAATTTATCATCGGTTAATTATGGCTGGACCAGAGGGGGGTTATTGCGATTGCCGGGAGGAAGGGCACTTTTGGGCTGAAGGGTCTGGGAAGCTGAGTTTTTGGGGTATCATTATCGGGTGGTAATTTTGTTGGGCCGTTTTGGGGACGCAAATATGTAATTACTGTCTCGGGGAATGATAAGGAGGAAATTGATTGACTCATGCTGGTTAATAAGAAGCTAAGAAGCTGATTTCGTTTTCTTAATTGTATACGTTACTGTGAATTTTCGCTCTGCTTTTCCTTCGCAATATTCATATAAATTTAGCGTGATTTAATCATAATTTGATTAAATAAGCGCATCATTTGGTTAATGATTTATCAATGACGAGAGCAAAAAGTACCAATCACCTTTATACCTGCCCTTTAAAAAAAACCATGTCTCTTATTAGTTATTAATATCCCGAACAAAAAAAAAAAAAAAAAAAAACAATTAAAAATTAAAAAATCGTTTCACAAATGAAGCCTCGCACAATCCATCGCAGAAGCAGTGCATCGCAGCCTCCCTCTTTCTTTTTTTCGAAAAAATGCAGAACAAAATGAAGAAAATTAAAAGAGTTAGACATGCAGCGACGGCGGCGGCGGCTCGTCGGGGGGCTAAAATGAATGAGAGGAAAAGATACCGCGGGAGATGGCAACCTAATGGCGGCAGCAATTAACAACAAACACCGCTCATTAATCGCGAGAGAGTCCTTGCTTCCTCTCCTCCCTTATCTCCGCGGGCCCGCGCTTCTTATAACCCTCCCTCCGCTTTGTCTCCACTCTTATATACGCATTCCCGCGCGGTGCCTCGCGGGGGAGTATTTTATTTTAATTATTATTCCCGCTGCCCGTATATATCCGTGCGCGTATATATATATATATCGAGGGGCCGTCTTTATTCGCGGGAAAAAGCGGTGTTCGATCGCGAAAAAGGGCGCGTAATTGACGACGCGCAATTTGCAAGTAACGAGAGAGAGGGGGGGAACAATTTCGCCGAGTCAATGACTGACGTTGCCCTTTGGGCGGACGAGAGCCACTCGACCCTCTCTCTCTCTCTCTCTCTCTCTGCGCGCGGAGTTTTATTTGCCCTGGAAGCGAACGCATGTAACGTTATCTTTTTGTCGGGGCTAAAGGGAAAATTACGTGAAGCGCTTGTTTTGTAATTAAAAGCGACGGAGCTTAGGACAGCATTCTCCCTTTCGAGGATGAATGCGGGTTTGCGGATTTTTTTTCGAAAATTTTCGTCGAAGGCTTTTCGAAGGAGATCTGTACTTAATAGGTTACGGTATTACGTAAGAACGGTTCTCAAAAGTTATGGCAATCGAAACTGTATTTTGCATGAGTTATATATTATTTTCGCAAAAAATTAAAAGCTAAAAATCTCGTAAAATATATGATGAGGCGTTCGCATAAAGTACGGTGAAAGTACGGCTATCTGACACGTGCTTAAAAACAATTTTTCAAAATAATTCAACCAACCTCTTATCGACTTTTGTCGCTTCGATTTTTCGCGCTCTCTCGGCAAACAAAGTAACGCATTGCCAACGATAAACCGCAAGAATCTCTCCCGATGGAAAAAAAAAATAAAACTATCTGCAATTTCGGTACTTTTTTCCGAAAAAGCGAAACTTTTGCCTCGTCCCCCCCCCCCCCGCCCCGAAGCCGCGCATATGCAAATCAGCAGTAAAAAGCGAAAATTATGAAATCCCCCAAAAAAAAGAGCCTCGAGTCTCATTACCCGCGTCAACGTTGGCAAGTCGAGCGCGTCTCGGCGGCCGCGCGGCGGAATTGGGTAACGAAAACTAATTGTCCTCGCTTAGGCTGCCTCCCCCCCCCCCGTCTCTCGGGCTCATTGGCATAAAGGATGAAGTTGGGGCGTAAATTACTTGTACGCTCGTCGGCGGAATTATTAAAAGCTAAACTGCGTTTGATTTATAAGAGGGTCAGGCCAGTCGGGGCCCTCGAGAAGATGAGAGAGAGAGAGAGAGAGAGAGAAGGAGAGAGGAGGAAGGTGGAGGAGAAAGAGATTGGAAGTAGTGTATACACTGTGCGCTTGAAAAAATCGCTCAATTACCTGAGAAATAATTATAAGGGACAGCAATTATTTCGCGCGTATTTCATAACGCGCGCAAGTAATGCGGGCGTGGAATTCTTTTTCGCCGGAGAGAGATTCGGTCCTGAAATATGATTCTAATTGATTTTTTCCGATTTACTGTTACGGTCGGGTATTTTGAGGCGTCGGTTTATTTAAATTCTCGTGCTGTTTTGCTCGATCTCTCATTTTTTGCGCGAATAGAAGACTTCTTTAATTGAAAATTCAATTTAGCCCACGGAAAGATTAACGAACTTGAGAAAAACTTGTTACAATATTAATTTAATTAATTAAAGTGCGAAGAGCGGCGTCTTAATCACTTGAAAGTATAAACTTTAACGAAAAAGCCCTCTTTCGAAAAACGCAAAACGAAAACAATTACCGGAGCTCCGCGGCAGCTTCGGTATAAAGCTTCTTTTCCTTTTTTCTCTCTCTCTCTCTCTCTCTCGAAAACTAGGGAGCGAACTTTCGAAGTAAAAGGCAAGTGAGGGAAAAGGAGCGAAAGGAGCGAACGAGGGGAAGAAGACGAGGTGGAGATTTATTCGCGGCGAGGAGGAGGGCGAGGAGGAGGAAACCTTTGCAGAGATTAATTTTATTACTTCCGCTGGTGTAATTATTGCATTACTTCGCGAAGGAAGTTGCTCCCCCCCAACTCTCCACTACTCCGCGAGGCAACACCGGGGGAATGAAAGAAAAGAGAGAGAACTACGCGCCGGAAGGATCTTTTTCTCTTTGTATTTTCCTTATAAACGCGCCGGGAGAGATGAATATTAAAGCGAAAGCGAATCCAAAAACGCGCGAGAGCCGTTTAAGGGGCTATAGCCCGGGTTAATCAGTCACGATAATTTTTCTTTATAAATCCGGAGAAAGCGCACTTAGTCCCATTGTTCGCGCCGCGGGAAGGAAGGGCGGAAAAAACTCGGCTGCCCTTTCGCTTGGCCGCGCGGCTGCGGAGATGCCGACGATTTAGTTTTTTTTTTCGCCGACCAAGATTATATAATCCGTCTTATTTAGCTGGCTGGCTAATCGCGTGGTGCAGTTTTATATTAGCCTATCGCTCGCGGCGGTGAATTTTTCTTTTCTCTGGGGTTCTTGGCGTAAGCAGCTACTATTTATAAAAATCAGAAATATTAGAACGACGCGTTTGAAATTTATTAATCTTTGATACTTAATCTCTACCACCTCTAAATGGCAGGCTGAATTCGCCGATTCGTCAAAGAGCAAACAAGCAGCACCGTAAATCACTTCACTTGTACAATCCTAAGCAGCGTTCCCACCCATTCGAAAACAAAGCTAAAAAAATGAAGGCAGAACCAAAAAGGGCCCTCTCGTGGGTGCAAAAAAGGCCCTCGCGATCGAATGGTAGCAGGTCGCATATCTCCCGCGGTGGGCCCCGGCGCGCGTTCGCGCCGCCGGCGAGTCCCCGAAGCGCATCGCTAAGTATCAGTAAATAATCGCGGCGGACGTTGCATTACCTTCAAGAATTTACGATTCGAGCGGCCCCGGCGTTCGGCCCTCCCCCCCTCCTCCTCCTCCTTTCACCGCAGGGCCTTTTTCGCGCTGACTGCAGCGACCGCAGATGCCTTTTTAAAAGTGACGGAGAAAGGCCCCGAGAGCGAAGCGGTGCTATACAAGGGACGAAATATATATTTCTATTTATTTTCCCGAGGGCGACTGAACCGAGTCGCGATGAAATAATATATCAATCAATGGACTTATCAGCCTGTTTTTCAACGAGCCGACGAGCGTCTCGGCCGATTTTGACGCGTTTCAAAGAAAAAATAAAAAAGGAGGCCGAGGGACGCGGAGCACCGTTAAAGAGGGAGAGAAATGAAGAGCGAAAGAGAAAAATTCGATATGCTCTTAAAGTGCCCGGCACGGCAATTTGCCACACTGTGTTCGCGAGGTGATAAATACCGAGCAATTCGTCGCGTTAAGAGAATTTTGAAGGATGCGTTAAATTTGACGAACTTTTAACGACGTGCACCTTTGGGGAACAAAATAAATACGCCGACGTTTTTTCATTAAAACCAAAGCTGCCCGATCGCTTTGAAACACCGTATTTATTTCAAATTCGGGAGAGCAACTATTATAACACCGCCGAAAAGTCCTCCCCCGTTATCGGGCACTATTTCCGGCCCCGAAATCAATCAGCTCCGCGCAAAAAGCTTTAAAGACACACAGCGCAGCTCGACTCCCCCCTCGGGAATCAATTCGCTCGCGCGTTCGAGGCAATTTAATATTTAATCAAACACGTCTGCCTCGGCGCAGAAGCTCTCTCTCTCTCTCTCTCTCTCTCGCCATCGTCGTTCCTTCGTCGTCGTCGCGCGGCGTCAAACATTAATCGGCGCGGGAATCGACTCGGAAACGTTAACGAGCCCAAAGTCTCGGGGCGTGTATATGTAGCTCGCGGGAGGAAGTAGGAAAGTGCCGCCGCCGCCGCCGTCGCCGCGGCGAATAATTGACGGTCGGGGGCGAAGGATTAATTTAATACCGGAGTAAAATCAATCAATGCCAATTGATGTGACCCCGAGACTCTCGAGTATTTGCCTTGCTGCCCCCCCCCCCCTCCCCCCTCTGTAATCAGTGTAAATCAGGGGACACGTAAATCACACCCGAGACGCCGGCCGGCCGCGGTGGCAAAGCTAAGCGAGCATCTCGCGTAACTGCAAATTATCGCCGTGAACGCCGGCCCGTGGAGCGGGAAGGAAGAGCGTGTCTTCGCGAAGAGAGATTCGCCTCGTGAGCTTCGAAGCTTTGAAGTTTTAATGATGATCAAGCGCGGACGCTTTTTTTTCATCGCTTTTCGGTCGCCGCGGCTCGGGGGATTCGTAGAAGTATATGTATAGGTGTCTGAGGGCGCCTATTAGGACTAATGGTGAATCCTTTTGGTGAAGTAAAGCGCGATGTGCTTCCCGGGTGTAGGGTGAAGTCAAATTAGTACTGCAGTATAACGTAAGCTTCAATCGTGAAATTTGCAATTAAGAAGTTATTCAAGAGATTTAAAAACGCAAAAAAGTACTTGAAATTCTTCGCTGCATTTCAGCGAAAACAATGACGAAAATACATCCCCCAATTAAAAGGAACGCTTTCGACCCACCGATCTCAAAAAAGCTCCTAATTCCTCGCGTTTCCCGCAGCTCACCGCCACAGAAAACTCATCTCTCAGATCCTTACCGATTCCCTTCCTCCGTCCTGTGTGGTCGCGGCCGACCTCCCGGACCCGCCCCTCCCATCCCCCGTCCTCGGCCTCGGCGCGCACCACCTGTTAATCATAAGCTGATTAAATTATTAATATTTCGATAATTACAGCGGAGCGCGTCTTCTCGGCCGGGGCCCGTTGCGCAATCGCTTTATTAAATTCGCCGCGTAATTTATTGCTAATTCATCGGGGGAGGGGAGGGCGCGACGCATCGTTAGCGCGGAGAGAGGCGAAATTATAACGTGGCGCGCGCGAGCGCCGATTTTTCGAGGAGGCGCCGCTCGATTTATGGCTCGTCTATTAATTATCGTTCCTGTAAGCGAAATCTCGCTGGATCGGCGGATGATTATTGCGAGCGGGGTAAATGAATTGTTGTGTAATTTCGTTCTGTTCTTTGGGTAATCGGCTGCGGTGCGTTTTAAGATGAGACGAGACTCTTTGGAGCGCGAAGACCGAATGAATGTGCATTTAATAAGCTCAATGCCAATGATCAAAATTTTAATTTTTTAAGAGCAATTTAACGAACAATGCAATCCGCACAGCGTTGTAGCGAGCGAAATGCGCTTCTTAAAATAACGGCGCGAGAAGCACTGAGCACAGCTCGGCGCGCATCACCCCATCCGTTTTTCCCGACGCATCGGAAAGGTCAGAGTCACGATCGCGCGGCCCGATATCTAGTCAATCTCGTACAAAACATCGGAGCTAAATAAAGTTTTCCTCTCGAGAACTTGGCCTCTCGAAGAAAGGAGAGAAAAAAAAAGAAGGAAACGGCGGTCTCTACCGGAATGACGTGCCCGTCTCTCTCTCTCTCTCTCTTTCTCTCTCTCCCTCTCTCTCTCTCTCTCTCTCTCGATCTTTCGGCGACCTCCGACCCCTGGGATGGCCCGCGCATAATGCCTCATTGTAATTACAATAAAGGTTATCTCTCCGCTGGATTTCGAGCCCGGCGTTCAGTCATTCCGCGTTATTGAGATGGTAAGCGAGACGCGAGCCGTCTCCTCTCTCTCTCTCACTCGATTTATCGAGGCGTATGTCAGGTCTGACTGCTGGAGTGTATGTGTGTGTGTGAGAGAGAGAGCACACACGTCCGCCTACCCGATGACCCGATAAAGAGGATATTGAGATATATCGCGAGCTGGGCTTACCGGGATCGAGATGCTCCTATGCACGGGCTGCTTCTAAATTTACTTTCGACGAGCCCGGCTTTCCGCTGACTTTGTCTGTTAAATATTTATTATTTCGGGGGGACACGGGTGAATTTCGAAAAAAGTTTCGGGTTTGAGAGAAAATATTTACTCTACTATAAAGAATCATATAAATTGCGTACTTTTAAAAAAAATTTCATTCAAGTCGATATATTTTTACGTGTACATGTAATATAAATGAGTTTCACGAAAATTGAATTAAAGATTATACTAGTCTCTATTAAATATTTGAAAAAGGCAATGCGAACAAATGAAGTTTTTAAATGAAGTCCCTCTGTCCGTAAAGTTTTTTCTTCATAATACCTACTCTATATTGATTGATAAAATTGATTAAATAATGGCAGTTCAAATAAACGCGAAAGCTCTACTCAGCGCCGGTAAGTGCACTACTATGTAAAGACTTTGCCCATTGTAAAAAAGTGCATCTCGGAAGGCAATAATCACGCCCGCGCGGATACACCATGAAAACTTAATGAAACTTATTCAGAATCGGAAGAAACAACGCCCAACAAAGAGGCAATAAAAAAATAACCACCTATCTATTACCTTTCTCAACAATTTCCAGCTTTCCTGCATTGTTCCCGAGCACGGCGTTCTCCTAAATGCGCGCATTATATATACCTATATCTCCCCAAGCGGCAATCATCCACTCGCGCAAAAGTGACTCCCGGCCGCCATACGGCATCGCGCGGGGCTCGGGCCTAAAAACTGCGAACAAAAAGAAGGTGACTTCGCCCGCTCGAGGGGAGAGAAAGTCATTCGGTGGGCCGGATACCGAGCGCGAAATTGCGCTGGTCATTTCTGCAACCCCGGCGTATGCAAGAGAGAGAGAGGTGTAAATTCGCGCGTGGCGTGACGCTCAAAGGAGCCGCTGCGAAATTATTCCGGTGGCTAAGGAGCCATTATGCGCCAATTTTCTACTCAATATCTTCAGCGAGAGACGCGAGAGAGAGCCTCGAAATTAGAGCCGCGGGTACGGTAGTCGTCTGGGGGAGAAGGCGGACCGATAGTTAGAGTTTGTTTGTTTGTTCAAGAAGAGGTGTTTTTGCGAATGGACTGCCTAGGAATTCGCCTAAATTTTTAGTAATCTAATCGTCTGAAGTTTCTTAGCTTCTAAGACTCCGATTCACGTCTATCATTCACGCTGATTAATTAGAAACGAAAGCGGGATATTTAAATATTGCCGTTCCAAATAAAAATCTCGCATTCCCAAAGAGTATCAATTAATCCAATCTCCGTCTCGCGATGCGCCTCTTAATCAAGCCTAAACCGGCCCGCGAGAGCAAAAAAACAAAGACCCGCACGACACCCGAATATCCAGTAGCAGCTTCCAGTCTTGGCTGATTAATTCCCACACCTACATTATAAACCCCCCCGGCGCAGGTCTCGGGGCCTCCTTCATTTTTATCCTCCGCGGGCCTCCGCCGCGCCGGCGAGAGAACGAATCTATCTCCGGGCATCTCGAAAAGCGGGCGATAGCTATCGGCGCGAAACGAAGATGCTACGCCTATTGTGTTTCGCGTCTCTCCCGACGCGGCTCTCCCGGGGCAGTCGGGCCGCGGCGCGAAGGTCCGCGGTAGGCGACACTGACGTGACTTATTGCCTACAAGCGCCACTGTAAATCTCGCGCGCGCCGAGGCCCTCTTCTTTTTGCCGTCGCTTTTCAGCCGCTCGCCTGCATAATAAATGGCCCGCCCGAGGGGAGGAGGGGAGGGAGGGAGGCAGACGCCGAGAGCGTTTGTAAGCGCGTATTGATGCGTTTGATGGATTTCTGAGTAGCTTCCAGACCGGCTGACTTCGCGAGGCGAAGCGCGTGCGTCTTTAGAGCCGCGCGATTTAATGATTTAGTGATCAGGCCAGGCTCTGCGCTTTTATATAAGCTTTCTCGGGAAGCGTGTACGTTTTTTTTTGTCGATCGAGATCTTTTTCATTGACTTCCGGGAAAGTTAAGCTTTTTAGTAAATAGGGGTTGACGCCTGTTCACGGGTCAATGTCGAAGAGCGTCTGACTGCACCAGGCTTCTTCTACTTTCCTATAAATAAGCAGTTATTATAATGTGCGTGTGCTTTATATTACTTTTTCATTAGCTATTATTTATAAAGAAAAGTGTCCAAGTTTCTTGAAATTTCAATTACATTTTTTTATCCCTATGATCCAAAGCAGTAATTCAAATATCCAAAATAGTTCCTTGGCGATTTAAAGATTTCTCATTATTGAAATTGGTACTTTTTTAATATAAATCAAAGTTATGTACAATTCAAAGAATATAACTAACGGCACAACCTATTCCGAACGAAAATTTTATCAATCTTACTTTATTTAAAGCTGAACGTTAAAACCGTAAATCTCACTTCTTTCGACTCGTAACTCACTGTACTCGTTCAGCATTGCATTAACTACCCACGCGAAATCAAAATCTTAAAACTATTCCCAATCGACTTGAACGCTTTCACCAACTACTCTCCTAACTCCCATTCGAGCAACAGCCTCCTAACACCGTCCGTCAATATCCCCCCTCCCTCCCCATCCAAGCCGGACGCGCTGCTTTTTGCCCACGTACACACAAACCAGCGGCGGGACGTTAATTGCCAGCGCGAGAGCAAAGCTCCTCTCTCGCTTTGGGCACGAAAATTCCGCGGTAACAGGTGACTTTCACATCCCTATAAAACACTGAAACCCGTCGGCGTAAATCTCCCGGCGCGCGGAACTCCCAGGCCGAAGCGGTAAACTTATCGGATTTATGAGTTTGCTTTCCAGGCGGACTTTCCTCCCCCTCCCTATCCCCTCGAAGCTCGTGCAAATACGCCGAACGCGAAATATCGGCGAGCGATTGACTCGCGCCGCCGCCGCCTTGTAATCTTCGCCGAACGATGGACGCGCGCGGTGTGCTTTGCGCGCGTCTCTCTTTTTTTTTTCTCGAGTGTTGATTGGAGATTTTATAGGTGCCGTTTAATTAACGCTCCGGCCTGGCGGAGTTTTTGATAAAAAGCGCGCTGTAAATTTAACGGGGAATTTTGTTTCGAGCCAGGAGTTTCGGGCGAAAAATTCGAAATTTGCGCTGATGGAGAAAGTGTGATGTATGGCAGATTTAAATTAGCAGCAAAGTTCGTTGATTGATTTGCCAACCACCTTGGAATAGAATTATATTCTGAGAAGGGTTATAATTACGCGTTGACAAGGATTTACCAGTGACTTACTTGATCAAATATTTATTAAATTGTGCAGACCCCAATGATTGGCATTCTAAAATATTGGTTTTAAATTTTTAAAAGTTTTCCATTCCGATTGCGAAATTTCATTTACGCTCTAGAAGAACAAAATTTATCTGCTCGGAAAAAAGCTTGTTTTTACTTTTCAAGCACGACTTCCCGAAGAAATCAATTATTTCTCTGCAATGTTTATGAAAATAAATAATACACCAAACAGCATTTACTGCATATTAAAAAAAGCATTCAGTATTCTTTTCCTTTCAATTTCTTTACCCACGTCCAAGTAATTATAAAAAATAAACCCCCTCGTAAACTATTCCTACAGTTGGCCTCTCAGTCCAAGCTTTTCACAACAAATAAAACCCTTCTCGGGGCCCCAGCTTGGGCCATCGGAAGCTGCGCCGAAAGCAATAAGAAATCGAAAAATCATCATATCGGGATCGCGGCGCATCACGCAGCCGGATGTTCTCCCTCCCCGTGCAACTCGGGTCGCACACTCACACCTACAAGGGCCCCGCGGGAATTCCGGCCGAAACTTTTTCGGAGCGCACGCGAAATTACAGGCCGCCGTTTCCGGCCGGCGGAAGTCTCCCTCCCGGACTCTCTCTCTCTCTCCTCGTAAGAAATGCATGATCGAGCGCGTGTAGGTGTTTGCGCGAGGGGATAGAGGGCCGCCTGTGATTATCGTGTGCCCCCCTTTTTATTTATGCTCCATTTGCCGGGGAGAGGGTGCACGTATACGCCGGTGTGCATCAACAATTCATGCTGTTTACCGAACGCGAGGTGTATATGGATTTTTTTTTCTTTTTCCTCTTTTCTATAGAAGATCGGCTTCGCCGCGGCTGCCGAGCGTTTTGCCGGTGGGATTTCGTTGGTCAAGGCTGGATGGTGCGTAATTAAATTTCTTGGGAATTACAATGTTCCTGATTGATGAGTCGTTTCGTTTTTTTTATTTGTAAAATAAATTTTGTTTCAATCTTTTTTTATTCCGCTCAACGTTCGAGCAATCGATTTATTCGCCTTATACGTCTCTGTTCCTGTCAGTTACTACATTTCAAAACAAAATTTTTCCCCAGCGCGTAGACGATGAAAAAACTACTTAAACATCTCAAATTTACATACTTTCGTCTTCGTACGCACTGAATTATATTCCAATATACCGCTAACCGCACTCCGTCATCACCACACCAAGCTCCAAGCCACCCCTTCCAAATCATCCTACAATTGCCATCATCATTTGTCATAGAATCCTAATTGAATTAGTCGGCGTATATATCGTCTCGCTCGTTAAACCCGCCGCTCTCTCGCACGCAACCTTTATAATTTCGGGGTCGAGGAGTATATATCGTCGTCGCGGCTACCTTCTTGACCCTTTTCCTCCTCCTTCGAGAAAAAGGCGGCGGCGTCGTCCTCCTCGTCGCCCTTGGGACGCTATTTGCCTCCGTCGAAAATGACAGACTTCCGTTTCTGCGGTTCAGGAGCGACGCGTCGGCAATATGCGGCGCGGCTCTTTCTTAAGACAAAGATCGTCGCCGCGCTGAGAAACTCTTGCCCCAGAAATCGACGATTAATCGCCGATGTTTCGGACGTTCTTTTTTTTAAAGCCGGGCAGGTACGCCGGGCTAATGAAGGCAGTATGTCGAGTTTGTCGAATTTTTTAAAATTCGGTTGGTGCTCTTTTGAAGGTAACAGGTGCATTCGGCGAGTCATCTGGCTGCGGGAAATTACGTAAACGTCGTTTGATTTTAGGGTACGAGTTTACGGCGAAGAAATTTTACTTGAGCAAAAGAAAGGTTTATTAATTTTTTATTATGCAAGTTTTTTACTTACCTCCAAACCTATTTGATAGGGTTTCAAAGATGAAATGGATTCCTGTTTTTATAAGAAAAGTTACAATAATTTATCGCAATAAATTTGTAAACGGTAAAGCAGAAAATAAGGTCAAAAGATATAGTTTTTCTGCTTTGCCGAGAGCGTCTTGGTAACCGAAGAGAGAGAAAAAAATGTAACGTGCGAAAATCGCGAAGCCGCAAGTCGCGTGATGAAGAAGCTGAGACGAGTTAGGTGTGCATTTCTTCAATGTCAGGATGTGCATTTACACGTAAATTAAGGTATATTTTGTCCATATGCGCATTACGTACATCACGCATGCCAAGTTTCGCCTTCACGCAGATCCCCGGCTTTGGCGTCGAGGAAAAAAACATGCAATTAGCTTTTTAATAAATGCCAATTTTTCGCATGATAGTTGGTTTTATTAATGAATTAAATTCGAGGCTGACTCATTCGGGGGATCTTGCCGCTCTCGGGAACTTTTATAATTGTGCCGGAGTCCCTGATTTCTGCCAGCTTTGACATTACTGACACACATAAGTTATTACGTCGAATCGCGATCATTAATTCTTTTATATCGCGACTTCTTCTGGAACTGCTTTTATTTTCATTATAGTTTCGTTTTAATCAATTAATAAGTTTAAACGTTGTAAGCTAGTGGGCCTAAATATTTTTTCAAATAAATAAATAAACAATTTGTTGAACACTCTATACTTGATAATTTTGAAGCTATAATGAAATTATTTACAATTCCAACTTATCAAGTGCTCCACAACGTTTCAAGCAATAAAAAAAAACTTACATCCAATTTACTTCTAGCGACCACGAACAAAACATCGAAATTATCATTTTCAACCCGCTTCCCTCCCAGGCAATCGAATCGCCAGTCAATCCCTCAGCAGTAGCAGCGGCGGCGGCAGCAGAATCGTCTCGTCCGCTTATCCTCGCAATTGCGTGTATGCACGCGGCGGCGCGCAGATGCAGCCCGTGCACGGAGGACTGGAGCGGACGTGCGCCGCACCGCAGAGGCCGCGGAAGGGCGCCGCCCATCGCGTTACACATATGCCGCGGTCTCCCCGAGCCCCCAATTTCCATCCGCGCGTCGCACGGAAGATCTCGCGCGCCGTCGCTGCTGTGGGAACCTGCCCCGGCCGCGCCGACTGTCTTTGTCCAGGCGACGAGAGCAGCTCGTCTCTCGTGTGTAAGGAGGGACTGATGGCTGCGTGCGAGCAGGCGCCGATTCCAAGCTCGATTTCCAAGCGCGCGGTGAGTTTTGTGGAAAATTCGAGGAGACGGACATTCTCACGGCTCGATATCGGTGGATGCTGCCGGGTGGACGGACGTTTATATAAATAGCCAAGTATATACGTTTACGTATTGTTACTTTTTATTACCATATTTAACATTTTTAATAATCAATTAAAACAATATTTTATGCTATAAGTGCGCGGTTAAAAAAGACATGCGAAAATCATCTCTGCGCACCTGTAACTGTAGCTAGTTTTTTTAAACGTTCAAGTTACATTTATTTACTTTGCATGCCCTTCTGAATAGTGCGGGAATACGGTATTGAATGTTTAAAAAAACTACAGCTACAGTTACAGATGCGCAGAGATGATTTTCGCATGTCTTTTTTAACTGCGCACTTATAGCATAAAATATTGTTTTAATTGATTATTAAAAATGTTAAATATGGTAATAAAAAGTTACAATACCAAAACGTATTACACTTTTGATACTTATATACTTGACTATTTATATATTGATTTCAATACTTTCTTTTGTTTAATTTGCTAAATTAAAGTTTTTCTGTATTCTAATTTTGTTAATAATATGTTTAATTTTTTAATATACTTATGTGCTTGACTATTTATAAATTGATTTCAATACTTTCGTTTGATTAATTTTTATTACACATTTAACATACCAAGGTGAGTTTTATAATAAACCATGCTTGCCTTTATTTTATACTTTCGTAGAAAGTAATTTTAAAGAGATTTCACAATTTTTAAAGAGTCGTAGTCAATTTATACTATATATACTTTGATATTGGTTTGCAAAATTTTCAAATATTTACTAAATCGCTGAATAACTTTTATATTAGTCGTAACTAGCTTTTTATTATGCAAAATAAATATTGAAATTTGCGCGACATGACGTAATAGCTTTATATTAAGCATAATTAGAATTAATATAAAGATTTATTATTGACGTAATAAATATTTGAAAATTTCGCTAGCCAATATCAAAGTATAAATAGCACGATCGGCTCAGGCTTTAGTACCGCCCTCCTTGCTCACTTACGACCTTTAAAATTCGTAAGAAATATACAACAAAAAATTTTCAAAGTTAAATAGTTGAGTATCTACGTAATAGGATATTCGCTTCTCAAAAGAATCCATTTTTTTGTCTTCTTAAATAATATTTATTTAATTAAACTCAAAGTTACGTTTGATCCATTACATCAATTACACCATTTACGCTGAATAATTTGATTACCTCCTTAATTTATTCGATAATTCAAGGTACAACGTGTAATGTGCTTTTTTCTAAACGCCGATTCTCAAGACCGACAATAAAACGTTTACGGTTCGCAACGCACCGCATGCGATAATCAGGACTTCGACCCACCTCCATCAAAACCAGTTTTTGTTCCGGCTATTAACGCATATCCTAAAAAACACATCGATCTTCGCTATTATAAATGCTCCGATCGATTCCCCATCACTCAGTCGTCTCCCGTTCGAAGCGCCAAGATGAACAAAATCTTCGTAGTCTTCGCACTCTGCGTCGTTCTGGCGCTGGTCGGCGCCGGTTCCTCGAGCGTCGAGCCCGAGAAAATGAAAGACCTCGGCTACCTGCCGCCGCGGGTTATCGCAAGGAAATTTGGACATCAATCCGCGAGGAACAGGGATCTCGAGCTGCCCCGACCCCGAGCCATTGTGCCCTACGCGGCGATTTTCGGAGTGGAGAGGTGCGAGGCCGGCGAGGTGTTTGCGTTCGGAGAGTGTCGGCCGTCTGCGGAATGAGGATTACGGAGACTGAATGTGTTTCGACGAGGAGGTATACTTTGGTTTTCGCTGCCGAGCGAAATTTTTGAGAAAATAAAACGGTCATTTAGAAAGGGATCAAAAATATTTCTGTTTCGTAATGAGAATTTGAAAAATTAATCTTTTGTAAGATTGAGCTACATAGTACGAGAGATGGGAGAAAGCTTTTCGATCCGTAATGCAGCACCATCATCGTTTCCTTATTACGTAACTTGTGTAACAATCGTAAAAATGATTTCGACATCGCATTCTAGGATGCTTGAAATAATGATCTGTGAAATACGGGTTGCACACAAGAAAGTTAAAACGTTTGGCAATTCACTTACCAATGACAATAAATTCACTAGCTGACAATAATATAAATATGCAGAATAACATTAAATCTGATTTTTTTTTTCATAGAAACTAAAAATGATTTTTATTATTTTCAGTCAGCAGTCGATAGCCAAGAAATTAGGAAGCAAATACCAAAACACGCGATCAAAAAAAAGCAAGATAAAAAATGCCGAAGGTCAACCATTGACGTTTGAATCATTTCTTTTGATGAAATGAATTGTTTTGCAGTACTGATCGGATGCAAATATCTCGAAGACAAAAAATTGTGTATACGTTATTTTTCAAAAGTTAAAGAAAATACATACAAATATGTTTAATTAATATATGTAATCATGTTTTTTTATATTGTACGAAAATCCAATCCTAAATATTTCAAATCGTAGACCTTTTGTCGACAGTTTATTCAAGTAATTTGATTTAACGTCATATACTAAAAATGTGAAAACAATTAAATAACCCATTCACGTTATACTTATCCGTCTATGAAGAGAAATCTTTTTAAACTTTAAAAGTTCTGACGGAGAGTTTTCGAAATCATAAACAAGTCATAAACACTCCAATCCTACCTAAAATTTATAGACAATTTAGCCTTTTTTTCGTACCACGCGACGGTGTACCATGGCGTTGTGACGTCAACAATCGTAAACATCGCGCTCAACCATAACCGCGAGTCAATCCCGGAGTGATTTAACACTGACTAATAATGCTTAGAAATCGACTCCGAGCCGACGTGGATACGTAAGTACCCTTTTTTTCGAAAGCACACTTCAATTACCGCGCATTACTTCGAGACAGACCTTTCTAATCAGCGCGGCGGCGGCAAACAAATCGCTCCCGTCAGGAATAATCGATCGAAAAAGCGATCGTACGTAAATCCCACGTGCCCTCAATACCGTAAACCAGTTCCCTCTCGAACTACCGGCGGATCGGATCCGCTGGTTTATAAACTCGCCTACGAGCCACGTTCCAGCTTCATTCGATCGAGTTCCCCGCGCCGAGTTGTACACCAGAGAGAGAGAGAAATGGCCAGGCTCCTCGTCGCGGCCGCTGCCTGCATCCTCGTCGTCTGCGCGGTGCTTCTTCCGCGGCCGAGCGCCGGGGCTCGCATCGTTCGGAAAGAGGAGATCAAGGACGAGACCAGGGAGCTCGTCGACGACGTGACGCCGCCGAGCGTCGCGCGGTACAGCTACTCGCCGCCGGTGAACATTAATCCCGCGCCGAAAATCACACCGGCGTCGCTCATTCACGGCACCAGGTCATGTCCGCCGGGGGAGAGATTTGTGTTCGGGGAGTGTCGCAAGCCGGAATGAGTGGTTCGGCTGAGAGTTACTTTTCAGGTAATGTAAGAGAGATTTGAGCTCGTTGCTCGGTCACGTTTTGAATTGAGAAATTTTAGTTTAAATTTTTGATTGTTTAAATTGAATGATATTCAAAACGTTTTTAGTAAATGAAAACTTAGTTTTCCAGTGTATAACGGTTAATTATTTTGTATTGCAGTATTCTTGGCCTAACATTGGGATCTTCAGTGTTTAAATGTATCAACATAATAGACGTTGTCATACCTCGCAGTGGAATATTTATAGTGGAATATTTAGTCGAATTTTATCTTGAAGTGCAGTCAAATCAAATTCACGCAAAGCAGATAACAATTAAGGATTTTTTATTATTACATTATGTACTTAATAATCAATAAATATTTAAAAAATGCTGACTGTAATACGTAATTATATCTTTTTACATTTCCATTTGCAAAGAACTATATAAATTTTCTAATACATCTTTACTAGCCCTTTTATTCTCAAATCTAAAAAAAAAAAAAAAAAACAACTAAAATAATTTAACTGAAAATCTGTAATTTATTGTCATTTGTAAATTAAAATTGAAGGGGTAACTTATTAATAAAAGAGGCGGATAAATTTCGATAGGTACGCATCCTTTAAATTATCGACATCTTCAAAATACTAATTTCCTACGAGTTTGATTGATGAGTTTCTTCCTATGAAAAGAAATTAAATAAAAAAACAGTACATATATCATCTTGACCATCACACTTAACTCGCTTATTAGAACATCTGGATAAAATACTTAAAATTTTTTGCATATTTTCAAGATCATTTATATACTTTTTTCAAAATGCCATTACATAGGTGTACTAATAAATTAAATTCTTTTGCTGATTGAAAAATTAACTTTTATTAGATTCTAAACTTTATTACGAGAGTGTATATAGTTCTTTATAAAATCGTAGACTGCTATAATATTACATCAAAATAACGTTAAATTTTATTATACGACCCAATTGAATTCAATGTCAACGGAATCTTACCTACTATTTTATGCATAACTGTACATCGATAACAGAAAACGGTTTTGGCTAAAAATATCGCCTCTTCACTCATTAACTGCCTTATTCACGTTTTTAAACGCTCAAGTAAGAAAACCTCCAATATTCACCCCAACCGTGAAACAGTCACTCGGCTCTTAAAACCACAGAAGCAAGTCTCGAAATTATCCAATTTTCCTAAAGCACCGTAATCAAATCCCGCAAATAAGCATAATACCCTCCGAACGACAAAAAAAAAACTAACGCTACACCATCATCTCCAGTGACCCCAAGAAGGCAAGCACAAAAAAAAACTTTGCATTGTGTCGCGCCCCGCGACGACAATGGCCAAAGTTCACGGCGATCGGCCGGCGCACGCAACCGCGGCCTCGAGACTCGCGGCTCTTCCCGCGGAAGGCGGGCTTTGTGCACTTGGGAAAACGAGCTAACGGGAGCTTTACGCGCCGCTTATTATGGCATTCCGACGGGGGCCCGCTTCGGGGGGCCTTATCACGCGAGCGACGGAGCCTGAATTGAGATTGATGCGCTGTTTGTCTTTTCCGTCCTTTGTCGGGCTTCGGTGTGTTTGGTCAGCTTTTGCGGAGTCTTGGAGTGGCAAAGTCGTAGGCTATAGGTTAATGTGTCGATTAATGTTGATGGAGGTTATGGAAGATGGGATTGTGCTTATATTTATGATTCATTGCTGAGCTGGTTAGATTGTATTTGAATTTGTACTATAACTTCAGACATTCATATCAAGTCAATGTGACGCTTTATATTAAGAAAATTGAATCAGTGAACAATGGATGACAAGTGGACCAGGTACAAATTTAAAATAATTAATACGCCCCTAATCTCGGTAGTTTTCTAAATTTAAAATTTAAATTTTCTATATTCGCATTCGAAAAAAATCCATAATTCATTAGAGACACGTCCTATGTAATAATACATCCCTTTCCCTCCGCCGCGCTCAAAAAAATCAAGTCCCGCGACAAAAATCCAGGTCGCAGCGGCCGCCGAAGACAAAAATCGTCGTCGCGTGCAACGAAGGCGACGGGGGGACAAAGCCGCATCAATTTCTGCCCAAAAACTTCGCGCAATATATACCCCCGAGACACGGTAGTTGAACTTCAAAATAAAAGTTGCGCTCCTGCGGCGAGGACCGGGGCCGGATGCAGCGCGCCGACGAGAAAGTGCGAAGTCGCGTGCTAACCAGATTCGATCTCTCTCTCTCTTTCTCTCTCTCGCCTAGAGATGCAGCCCGAGAGAGTGAGAGAGACGCGTCGTGTGTGCAGGCTGTGCGCGCACGAGAAAAGCAACAATTATATATCTATATGTATACGCGGCATCGCGTGATTATGGACGCTTTACTTGCACTTCGCGCGCTGCGCGAAACGGAGAAGAGAGAGAAAGAGAGAGAGAGAGAGATGCTGCTGCGGAGGTAGTTTTCTTATTTGGGTTATTACCGCACCGAGGGGCCCACTTCGAAAATTGGGCCGGTTATTATTTTTGGCCGTGCTATTATTATATTGTCATGAGCTTCGCGCTAGGAGGGGGCTTGAATTTTGAAGTATAATATTTTTCGAATGATTTAAGGCTGAAATTGCATTCTGCAGGCGGCGGCGATGCACAGTGTTGTTTTGGCCGCTTCCAAAATTCGAGAAATATTTTTACCTGGAAAACATTTAGTCTCGTCTGCGAGCAGAAATTAATAGTCCTGGATACTCTGTATCGTTCAAACACAAAGTCAATTTCAACCTCGATTTTAAATTTGTGCCAGCGGCTAATGTACACAATATTATTCATTACTCAAATAAGCACAATGCACAATCCTCCGCCAAAACAAAAGACGGTCGAGCAATTAATCTCCCGCGCGCATCGTTCCCAAAGAGCACAATGAGATATATCCCCGCACTAAAAATCTTTAAGCTGACCACTTTGTATATCCCAAACTCTCGAAATCACTTGACCAGAAACTAACCATAATCCGCAGCCAGTTATAAAATCATTGTATCCCCCGCACGCGCTCCACTCGGCATTCATCGCGAAAAAGGCGCGCGTATCACGTATAAAGACGTTTTGTTCCTCGCCGTTGAAAGTAATGAAAAGAGTATCCTCATACATTATATTCGCAAGGAGCAGCGGCCCGACTGACCTAACTCGCGATCCTCCGTAATTGCCGGATAATCTGCGCGAGAGTCCGTCTATCTCGCACGTGTGCTCTTGGAGGAGAGCCGGTTCTAGGGCTCACGCGCGCGGCGGCCCCTAATAAGCCCGGACTGCCCCCCGCTTAATTGACGCTCCGGATATATAAGTGAATTCGCTGAAACGCGCGGACGACGCTGGAGGAGAGCTTGACCGGTGATTTACGGAATTACGAGCGTGGGTGTCTGAGCTTTTTGCGGGCGGGCCTGCAGTTTTTGGGATGCCGGACTGTTATTTGGGATTTTAATGGTGATTTTTAAATGGCCTGGTGTCTGATGGAATGGTTTCTCGGTTTTGGGGAATGTTCTGGTTTTCGAGAAATATCATAGGTAGGTTACAGTCTCGTGTGTTGCGATCAAAGGGGAAACTGACAAATCATCAGCCCAGAACAAAATTATAAGATAAAAAGCAGTTCCACAACACACAATATTCTATTCGAATTCTAAAACTCCATTTCCCAACAAAACCCGTTCCACCTGCGCGAAAAGCCAGGCAGTCGCCACCGGTTCCTTAATCCAATCGTCGAATCCCAGGCGCTTTCCCAAAAACACACAGTAAAATAATCGTTCCTTAGACGGCGTTTCCGCGTCCGCGCAGCCGACCTATGCCGCCTGTCGGACACTCGATTAAAAGCCCGGAAAATTGGACGGAGCCGTAATATTCCCGGGGGGGCCGCAAAAGAAAGGAGAGAGAGAGAGAGAGGGACTCGCGCGCGCGGTCAGCGCGGACTTCAAAGTGCCCCGCGAGCTCCGTAATTGTTTTCTGCATTAGCGAGCAAACGCGCGCTGGACAGCGACTCAAAGGCGCGCGAGCGTTTGTTTCGACCGGCCGGCCAATGGAGTTGGCGCGGCTCGTTTGGCTTATTTTTGGGAGCAGTAATCGTTGGCTGGGTGGAGGACGGGGACTTTTTGCGGGCTGCGCTTTTTTAGAGGCGCGTCGTTGGAACCGGCTTGCGGTTCAAAGCCGCGAGGATGATTGTTTTTGATTAAAGCTCTTTCGAAGCTGATGAGAATGATTATTTTAAAATCGGCCACTTATTTACGGGGCTGCTGAATCGACGCTAACTCTATTTTTTATAAGGTATTCAGATCTAAAAGTTTCACATGGATATTTAATTTATGATATACACGATGTATTTTATTCTAAAAACTTTTATTCCGTTTTATTCTTTTATCAACGTAAGAGATATTTCATTTAGTAAATTTTAATGCTCTCCAGGACATTATTAAAATTATTTTCGCGTGAAAATAAAGTCCGCAGTGGCTGCATTAAAAATAACCTCCATAATTACACTTTATTCTATTATATAAAAGAGTATAACAAATATTTCGAGACTCCCGCTTATTTTCCACCGCCATCGAGCTCTCGCGTTCCGAGGCGAAAACCTCGCGAAAAACAGCAGCTCGTACCTTAAAATTTTTTGCAAAAAAAAAAAAAAAAAGAAAAACCCGCGGCGAGTGCAGCGAGCTTTGCCCGTCGCCGAGAGAGAGAGGGAAAAATTTACGCTAAAACTCTTTCGAGCTGCCGCTGCTCTCGCACATCCATAAATACAAAACGCGACTCGCGCGCTGAATAGCGCGCCAGCGGCGTGCTGCTCGACAGAGACAGAAAGCTCCGCTTGCTGCCGGTGCTTTTGCCCTCTCACCCCCCCCCCCTCCCTCCCGGCGCTCTCGCAACCTAATAATTCCCCCGATGGCCGAAAGCGCGAGAGCTTCCCCATTTGCGGGCGTTTCCACTTTGTTTGACGCTCGCCCACGTAACGAACTGCCTGCCCACTCGGCCGTGCCTCCCCCCACCGTTTCATTTATTTTTTTCCCTGCTCCGAGTAAAAGCAATCCCAAAATCGAGATGGAGCTTTTAATCGAAAAAAACGAGAGCTTTTTCCGATTTTTTTCGGCCGCCGCCGGCTTTTAGTACACCGCCCTCTCCCCCGCCCTCCCTGCCCCTTTGATGCCTCTCGCGCGCGAAGTATACGGTTAATCGCTCTCGAATTGATATATACGATGATAATGGACCAGGTTTATGCGAAGGATTATGGATTTTTTCGGCGCGGTTTTTCCTTTGGATCGCCGCCGGAGGGCAAAGGAGAAAGTTAATTGGAATTTCTTTCAGCGGAGTTCCGCGGATTTTGTTTTGCTGGGGATGATTGGGGAGTTGGGGGGGGGAGGGGGGCTTTGATCGGGCCCGGCTTTTCTTTTTATCGATGCGGTTTTATCTAAGCGGATGATGATTATGAGCGGGAACGAGCGGCTTTTGATGTGCCCGTAAATTAAGCCGCCGAAAATTGTTTAAGTAGATTCGTCGCTTTTGTGGGCCGGTAATTGTCGTTTCTCGTTTTGTCGGTAGTTCGCGAATTTAGTTAGAATGAAATTCGAATTTACGAGTAGTCCTGTGTATATTTGACGGCACTGATGAATTGAATCACGTGTCCAGATAATTAAAAATTTTTCGCGTTTAAATGACCTTTAAATAATTTCTGCTAACTCGATAAAACGATCCTTCTTTTTTAATTGTTGTGTGAAAAAAAGAACAAACAAAATAATCAGAATTTAAATAACGAAATCCATTTATGACAGATAGTACAGTTGCATCTATAAATAGAGCTACACTTACGATAAATCAATAAAAATTTTATGCCGCTTCATAAACAATGTTTCTTCGGTATCATAAACTACAGAATAATCATACAGGAGATTAGAAAATCAATGCACTTACTCTCCCAAGACACTCCTGATTGACATAACCATTTGCATAAAATATAAAACTGGATAAGAACTGGTAGAAACTTAAGAGGTGATAATAAATTATCTACTTCTTTTAAGATTCAACCAAGCCTACTTCGAGCAACTAACCGGGAATTGATTTAGTCACATCGGAGCGAGCAGACAGACAACTCGTTTTCTTTCAAAAGGATTTCTGTTTTTACTAAGACGTCTTTAATATTTTTCATTCGTTTTAATAAACTTAATTATAGTAATCATGGAAAAGTTGGAGTAAGTAAATTTGTTCCATTTCTTTTTAGTGACTTCAATTATAATTAATTAAATTTTTGTTATAAAAGTACTGTTAATTGTATTAATAAATATATTTATTGAATAGAATCCGGCATATTCTGTGTATTGGATTGGTGATATTGGTTTGCTCAACAACTTTAGCTGTAAAAACCACAAAATTATCATCTGGATATGAGATGCCTGTCATTGGTTTAGGTACTTGGCAAGTAAGTAACTACTATTAAACAAATACAGAATAAGTTAAAAATAATTAATAATTAAACAATTTACGTAAATTGCAAAGCATTCCATTACTGAATCCACGAATCCCCCAATTTTCCATTTTAAAAACTAAACCGATTCTTCTTTTAAAACAAAGACTTGCTTCATACTTAAAAAAAAATCCCCTGCTCCAATTCGTCGCTTCCCGCAGCACTGAACAATTTATTAGCAAAATAAACAATGTAAATTATCAATGACAGATGCCGCCTGAGGCCATCGATGTCGCAGTGACCAGTGCATTAGAGAACGGCTACAAACACATCGATACCGCCTTCACTTATGGAAATGAGGAAGCGATTGGCAAGACGTTGAAAAAGTGGTTCGATAAAGGCAACAAGCGCGAAGATCTTTTCATTACTACCAAGGTACATTCAACGAGGAAACTGATATATACAGAGCTTCCCTAATGTCAATTAAAATTAAATTGATTTGCTTTTTCGTTCATTACGTTCTTAAAAAACTACAATATCGCCGTTATCTATTTAACGATAAACAAAAAGTCTTATATTTAAACTGCACAGCTACCGCCGTACGGCATGAGAGCCTCTGCCGTCGAAGGATACCTGAAACTTTCACTGGAGAAATTAGGATTGGAGTACGTCGACATGTATCTGATTCACAAACCTTTCGGATTCATCAAGGATAAATACAAGCACGAGCCCGCATTGAACAAAGACGGATCCGTAGTTTTAGATTACGACACGAACCACAGGGAAATTTGGAAGGTATTTTTTAAACATTTCCGCGTCCACGCTACAAATAACGCCAATTGCACTATTCCATCCTCTCTCCCAGGCGATGGAGAAGCAAGTGAAAGCCGGTCGCACGCGCTCCATCGGTCTGAGCAACTTCAACCAGAGCCAGGTCCAGAACGTCTACGACAACGCCGAGGTGAAGCCCAGCAATCTGCAGATCGAGCTGCAGGCCTACAACCAGCAGCGGCCGATGCGGGAGCTCTGCGCCAAGCTCAACATCACCGTCACCGCGTTCAGCACCCTGGGCTCGCCCGGCTCCTCCAGCGACAAGCGCACCAAGCTCAGCCAGTCGCTGCCCCGACTCCTGGACCATCCGACCGTCACGAAGATCGCCGCCAAGCACAACAGGACCAGCGCCCAGGTCCTGCTGCGCCACGCCATTCAGAACGGCATCGTCGTGCTGCCCAAGAGCACGAAGCCCGCCAGGATCAAGGAGAATGGCGACATCGTCAGCTTCACGCTCAGCGAGGAAGAGATGAAGGAGATCAACGCGCTGGACAAGGGGGAGCAGGGGAGGATCTTTCATTTCTTTATCGATAAGGGGTCAGTGGAATGTGATTGCTTGTTTCGAATGCTAATGATGGAGGTGCGTTAAAAGCATTTCTTTTTATTGTTGCAGAGTGGAGAAACATCCGGAGTATCCGTTCGCAAGTCAACTGATGAATGAAAATACATTGCAATAGTTTGCTGATTCGAGCTCTTCGAATGCGTTACGTTTAATTGATCATAACTTTATACTTTTTTTAAAACTAGAAATTAAGGATAACACTGTAGTGTTGATGTATAACGACTGATCATTCTTTATCGCTACCCAATAAAAATAATAATTGTCTCAGCTACAAGCTAATAAACCGTATAACAAATAAATATCTCCGATTCGTCTTTCCCCAAAACTGCCGAACCCCTCGAAAACAGCGCCTTCAAAATCACACGCGGATCACCGCAATCAATCCCGAAACTCGACGAATCCTTAGAAAGCGAGACGTCTCTACTCCTTCCCCGGGGCTGCCGAGTCCGAGCCGTCGTTTTTTCGAGAGAGGCAGCAGCAGCGGCGGCAGCGGCACATGTGCTCGCGTGCCGGGCAACGGAACAGGTGGCGTTCTGGGCCCGGTCATTAGTCCCCCCCCCCCTCCCACCTCCCACTCGCGATTTTCCTTTTTTCCCCGAAAGATGTATCTGCACCCCTCTTCGCGCTCTCCGGCCCCGGAGAGAGTAATTATGCCGCGCGCAAGCTGGATTATAGTCATGTTATGCTTCGTTAGACGCTTCTTGAGCTCTCGGCATTGTTGCCCCGGCGACGTCCGTGGCCGCGGGTAATCGCTTTTGCAGTTTCGTCATTATTTTTTTGGGGGGATTGGGGCGCGGTGCGGTTCCCGGGGCATTTCGTTGTTTGGGTCTTTGGGCTTCATTGGTTTTTATAAATGGAAAATAAGTTATTAATTTAACGTACGAGATTTGAAGGATTTTAATTTTTTTTCAAGCGATTCTAATTGAATTCGCGTTGCTTGGACCGATAAATTTTGGAAATAAAACTCTAAGTACGCGGCTGCATTATATTTCATGAATATTCCACCGAAATTTTTATACACGGGAGTGGCTAAAAATTGACGTTTTATATTTTGAATTGTGCTGCCATAAATATTCATGAAGCACGCGTCGCGTTAGCCAAAATGTAAATATCAACGAAATTTTGCGATAAAGCACTGATTTGCGCGTCACGAAATAAATCTAGTTGAAAAAACGCTGACTCGAAAATCCTATCTCGCTCTGGCGATTTATTAAAATTCGAGAGCGAATGACATTATTGTTTACAACAGTATTACCAATATACTCGAAAACTAAAATCTCACCCAAAGCACATTCCACCAAAATACCCAAAGAATTTTTCTCAGTAACACACCGATCGTCTCGGAGACGTCAACGTCGAAACAGTCCACCCTCCCCCCCAAAAAAAAAGAGCGGACGAGCAGCCCCGCGGCTCGTCATCCCGTGACGTGCGGCGCGACATATGACGACCTTGAATCGCAGCCCTTCCCGCGCGTGACTCTCCTCCCGTCGTGCACTTAAAGGAGAGAGAAAAAAAAGTCGTAGCCGCGCCGCATACACACACCTGTTATTTTCCTCCCCCCCGCCCCCGGAGGAATGCGCGCCGCGTTACGTGCACGCGCCCGCTCTAATTGCGAAAGGGGTCAAGGCTCATTTGCCGGCTAAGTGCCGCGAACTGCGCCAAGGAGCCGGGGAGACTCGACGGTGTATATCGCTGCTGTCGCGGTTAGGTTCTCGCTCCGCTGACGGGAAGTTTTTCGCCATCGGGACGCGGTGCGTTCGCCGAATGATTCGAATGAAAATCCAGAGCAGTTTTCCGAAATATTTTCTGTCCTACCGCGTCTTCATCACTCCACGAGGAAATATTTTCTGGAGTAGCGATCAAGCCTGACGAGAAATCGATTGTCTCCCGGGAAAAAAAAAACATGTATAAGAACGGAATAACGGAAGGGAAATCTTTTTTTCTCACGCGCGGTACGGCGGTGCTCGTTGATGATAAATGGCGTGGCGGTCCCTTTTCTATTAATACGCGAGTACAAAATGTTCCGAGCACAAGAGAAAATAAACCGGGACTTGAAAAATGATAAGCTATCGGTCGACTCGCCAAGAGAATTGCTGCCCGACGTATATTAGAGCTCGAGTAAAATTTTAAAGAAAAATACGAAACGAAAAGCGCTGGAAAATTGAAAAATCACGCTTTTATGTACGAGCAAAAAGAAAGCGAGCATAAATCTCCCAAAAGCAAGAGGCAAAGCGGCCCGAGACAGGACAAGTAGTTAATTACTCTTCCCGTCTCTCCAGCCGGGAGGTAATAACTTCCCCTATTTGTCGAGAGGCGCAAGCAGCAGCCCGGCTCGCGTTCGGCCCCTTTTCGCCGCGCGCGCCAAATCCCTCGGCGTATAAGACGTTCCTCGAAAATGACTGCACGGCTTAGTCGCCATTTTCCTTCGAGGGCTTCCGAGGAGAGAGCCCGGCCTCCTCTCCGCGCGAGAGACTCGTCCTCGAGGCTTCTTCTTCCCCCTCGACGCTGCCGGGGATCGAATTGATATTGTAATTTGCGGGGAGCGAGGAGATTTCTGCTTGTAGGCCGCTCAATCGGATTCGTATAATGTAGATTAGAATTTAAAAAATTTTTTTTTATAAAGGTGATTTTTAAATGAAAAAAGTAAGTAAGCACCATTAAACTTTAGTTAGCAGAGAAAAACTAATAAAAGAATATCAAACCGAAAAATTACCCGATCCCGAAATCCCCGAACTCATCTCGCCGAGGAAATTCTCGAAAGAACCTCGAGCGACTCGCGAAACAATGGGTCCACTTCTTGGACTGCTCTCCATCCATCAGGACCCCTTGGCGCGATCGCGCCAAATGGTGTGCGCGCTCGTTCCCTCCGAAGAGCAACTGTACTGCGCGCTTCGATCTCTCCTAACATTAACGGAGCGGCCGACGAACAGCCGACGCGCGCCGTGACGCAACAGAAATTTTAATTATCGGCCCGTTTAATAGATTCCCCCGCCGAGAAATGTGTATAACCGCCATCATCATCGTTTTGGGGGATTGCAGACGCTTCTGGCGGAGAGAGACGTGTACGCGTGCTTTTTTCGTTTTGAGGGATTTTAAGGGTAAAAGGGTTTGCGGATGCGGTTGGGTGATTGTTGTATGCTTCGATCAGGATTATTTTAGATCGTTTTATGCACTTTTACAATTCTGTAAATTTAATGTATTTATAGTGAATCTATTTTCTTTTTAAATTAAATAAAAAGGAATTTACAATGTTAATATTTGTGACTTGACTAATGCTAAAAGAGTGAATTATTTTTAACTGTATTGTTTACTACATATACAAAACATCAACAACTTACAGAAGAAAAAAGTAAATTTTCTTCAAACAGTGACGAGGAAAAACGTTATTGTTTATAAATAATAATAAAATTCTGAAAAAAATATGTTTTGGATAATTTTATTTTTAAATCTTGTATTGGGGCGTTTCCGGGAAAGTCTCATTTTTCCCCGAAATTTTTTCGCGCGCCAAACCAAAATGGCGGCTACTCTCTTTCGCTTTAGCATTCTCGCGCACAAAATACATTACAAATAAATTCCATTTTGATTTGACTAATTACTGACCTGTATTGGATGAGAAGTAGCTCGAACTAATTTGAAACTCGATACTCAGTACGTGTTTCTGGACGGGCTGCAGATTTGTGCAGTTCTGCTGCGACATTTTGACTTAATTTCACTTGTTAAACACTGCGTTTAAGTTCACACGAACACACATTAAACAAAAAGTCGCGGAGGAAACACAAATAAATAGATGGACTATTGGGCAAAAACAGTAAATATCGATGTGGACTCGCTGACGAACTATCAGGTTTTGCCCTTCTGCACTCGATTTTTCCGCCTTACCGGACGCCCTCTCTCTTGTGATAATTTATCGCGATAACGATTTGCATTAAGCATTCACGAACTTCGGTAGTAGCCTTCAAGGCTTCAACAGATTTTAATGACAGACACTAATATCATAATTTATGTATATGTTCTAATATCATAATCAATTCAACGTCTTCAATTCCCTTCTCTACCCCAATAGCCAAAGTTGCTGTGGCAAAATGAAGCAAATAGTTGCTGTGCATACTTTTACAGCAATTTGTTTCAA
>JAWWEO010000045.1:22575981-22636606 GCA_035582975.1 Ormyrus labotus | reverse complement strand
AGCAAATTTACAAAAACTAATAGCAAAACGTTTGTAACAAATTGCTATCAATTTGATATGCATCTGGCTATTGGGGTACAGTTGGAACACAATTTTGAATCTCCAATTCTTTTATCTACAGTTGGAACGAAATTTTAAATCTCTAATTCTCTTTTCGGAACGTAATTTAAAAAAAATGGTAGTAAATAATTTAATTAAAAAAAAATAATTGTAATAAATTCATATAGTAAATAATTTAAAAAAGAAATACGTGTAATAAATTCGTGTAAAAATAATGAGGTGTAACCGTGCTACAAAAAATTATCTGACAAAATATTTTGCAAAATAATTATTACATTTTAGTCAAAGGTCTTTCTTTAGTTATATTTAATAAGAAGAAGCAATCTAACTATTACTTTTTCGAAATACTTAACATTTCTATCAATTATCAAACCATCGTTATCTGCACAATTCATTCGTAAACAAATAAAAGCACCTTTCTCCGAAGAGCAAAAATCGGGCTGAAAATTCTAGTGCTTTTTCCCTCGTAAAAGTCTCGAGCTCCCACGAAAATCCACAAGGAGTACGCGGAGGAAAAGTCGATCAGCCCGCGGCGTCATTCGGCGAGGTGTGAAGAACGCCGCACGCGCGGCCGATCCCCCGCGGTGTGACCGGCAAACTATGATGGATCGCCGTTTCATCGTGCGCCGACAATCGTACCCCGCCGCGATAATGCAGCCCTCCTCGGTTCGTTTTTTTTCTTCTTCGCGGGCAACGGCGTTAATCGCGCCGGGTGCGATCGCCACGGAGAGGAGAGCCTGGATGCGCGCGATTTCGTGGAGGTATCGACGAGCTGGAAAGCTGTGGTGCGTGGATTCATTTGTTTCAAGGTAAAAAATTCGTCACTTTAAAGCATTCGCTTTAATATATGTATATACTTAGACGTGATGTATAATGAATATAGTAGATTAAAAAATCATGATATAGATTGGAAGATTATTAGACTTGAAGATAAAATATTAAATAAAATGTAGTCACTGCAATGTAGCCAAAATGTAAGAAAACATGAAAAGATGCATAATTTTGTTTAATATTTTCTATCTAAACACAATTACTGCTCAATATTTTAAAATCTAAAAATTTCTTCTAAAAAAAAAAGTTTTGGATTATTTTATAAAGGGATTAAAAGAACAACTTTTAAAATAAAAAAGAACGCAATAAAGATTATGGAAAAACAGGTTTTAAATCAATCATAAAAGATATTATACAACAATATGGATTGTTTTACAAAAGAATAATTAATGTCGTATAAGTAATGCAATCTGTTCTTATTAGAGACTATATATACTACTGCAGTAATTCCTCGCCTCGATTGATATTTTTAAAGCTTTATTTTCAAAACCATCCGAACACTTTTGCTACTTTAATTAAAAGTTGAAATTATTCGTTATCCTTGTTTCTTATTATTAGTTAATTGTTGACATATGGAATTTGTTCACTGCTATGTTTCTTAAAGACTAGGAATGTTAACAGGATTAAATGGAAAACTTTCTTTGAACCCTTTCTGTTAAAAATTCATTTTTTAAATTGCCATTTCTTAATTCTTCAATTCACATTACAAGAAATTATCAGAACTCTCTTAAAATACAAGGAGAAACCTGGCATTTTTCATTGTACAATTGAATCTATCAAAATTAATCAATTAGAAATTCAATTTTATCTGCTACTGTTTTATTGGAAACAAAAACGAATTCTGAGAATCAAAGAATATCATTTAAATAAAATCTGTTAAAAAGGTTTTTTAGCAAAGAATAAAAAATTATTAGAATAAACATAGTAAATCGATGAATAAATTATTATTCAATCGCCATTTTAGATGTAGCAAAAGTATAACATATTTTTTTACATTTATCGTTTATACTGCTGTTAACAAATGCGTATAGAGTTCCATTTCTAAACTAAAGTACAACGTTCCGAGGGAGAAACTGTCTCAGTTTCTTCACATTTTTGTTTCTGCTGCTGGTCAAAGACCACGATAAAAACATTAACATTTGTGAAATGTACACTTTCTCTTCAATTATTCTTTCTACTGTGGTAAATTCAGCAAAGTGCCTTGGCCTGGTGGTAAATAGATAACTTGGCGAGATCTTGAAAGTTGATAGGCAATGTCTTCTGCAGCTTCAATTCTCCTAAGCTCAACAAGACCATCACCAGCCTCTCCAAGAGATTTGGCCAACAAACTGGCAGCTTGTGCGTCTCCTTCCGCAGTAATAATTGCTGCCTTCTTTTGCTGCTCAGCTTTCTCTACAAGGAAACGAGCTTTCTCAGCATCTTGTTGTGCTACTTGTTTCAATTCGACAGCTTGAGTAAATTCTTTGCCAAAGGTCAAGTGAGTCTAAAATTGAAATAAAAATATTAATTTAAAACTTATAAGCTATAAAGACTTATAAAAACTTATAAAAATCACTATGTAAAAACTTACAATAGAAATGTCATCTAAAATAACACCAAACTGTGAAGCCCTTTCTGTTAAATCTTCACTGACTTTTTGTGATACAAGCTCTCGCTGAGTAATAAGTTCTCCAGCATCAAACTGGGCTACGACAGCTTTCAGAACTTCAGTGGTAATGGAAGGCAATACTCTCTCATCGTAATCAACACCGAGAATTGTGTAAATCTTTGGTAGAGATTCAGGCACTGGTCTGAATAAAATACGCAACGTAATGTTGACATTTTGTAAATCCTTACTTCCAGTTATGACAGGCACATTTCTAGGTCGAGATCTAATATCAAAAAGAACTGGCTTCTGAATCCAAGGAATGAAAAAGTGTGTTCCTTCACCTACGACATTATTCTTGACACCAACAAATCGATCGAAAATGACAGCTCTATGACCACCATCAACTGAAAAAAAATGTATACATTAGAATTAAATTATTAAAGAATATCTAAATTTTTAATAATTCAACCAATCACCAATTATTTTTAATTACTATTTTTAAAAATCGAAGAGAAGTTATTTTTTCATGAAATAAAATTTTTGAATGCAACTATTATTTTTTAATATTGTGATATATTTGTATAGTATTAGTTTCCAACATAAACTGAAATTAGTAATAATTGATATTATCAGTAACAGTGACATAACTTATTTTTGGCTTACATATGCAGTGATGTGCATAATTGTTTTTCTAGACCATTTTCTAGAATACATATTTAAAAAGTAAAACTAATTGAATATTTTACAATTAAAATGCTAAGTAATAAGTGACAAATAATTTAACAAACCATTGTACAATGCAGAGTTAACAACTCCGCCGACGAGGGCAACTCCCAAACCCAACTGTCCGATTCTGTTGAAAAACTGCGCAGCCATTTCCTGGATTAATTATCTAAAAAATTGCAAAAATAATATTAAAATTTTGTATGATGAAATACTTTCAGGAATCGGAGTTTTAGACCGCACACATCGCCTATATAGTTTCCGCGACCTAACCTCGAAATCACGTGTGCATACAAAAAAGTAACATACCCCACTTAATAAGACAACAATTGACCAAAAACTAAAAGACTACAATCTTAATGTAATAAAGAAACAAAAACACTTGAGCGCATGAAGTTTACACTTATTGTTCGAAAAGGATGAAAAGCGAGAATTCACCGGTTGCTATTGCGATTGTTGGCGAAAATTCGTACTTTTTCACTGCACTTTACTATTTTAAGTTACACAAATGGATGCGAATCCCGGATCGTAATTCAATGATTTTCGATAGAGAGTACTTATGGGAAAATTATCGATGATTATTCTTACGTAACGAGCCGATTTGTATGGGGTTAGCTTTATCGTCTTTTTAACCTCGTGCGTGCGGTGTGTTGCACTGTCGGTGCACGATGATTAAAGACCTCGGCAGATCACGAGGTCGCTCATAGAGGGAGACTCGATTGTGTTCTGCTAGATAATTTGAGAGATATAATATTTAATTGTTCATATAACGTATGAATCGATAATTAATGAAATTTGAAAAAAATTTAGAAAAATTCAGAAGTTTAAAAATGCAGAAAGTATAACGCTGCACTCAATTTGAACAACAACGCTTTGTTGTTCAATAGCGCTGTGATAATTCGTAGAACTAACTCCTGCTCGAGGTAAAATCGCAAAATGTGGGAGTGTTCGAATTACACATAAATTCTTAAAAGTTTTTTAAATACAATGTCAATGGCAGACGTTCGAAAAATTCATTGTCGCATTAAATAATTTAATTCTTAGCATACAAGGATGTAGCATTTAGTTGATTCTACGCTTTAAACAACATTGGTCAATTTTTGCAAAATAAAAAATCAAAATAACCATTTATTTACCCACGACGTAGCAAAATTAGCTGAATCTTCAAAGTAACAAAATAAATAGAACAACAAAATTTGAAAACAGAATAACAAAAGAATGCGCCCCCGGGTGGGCTCGAACCACCAACCTTTCGGTTAACAGCCGAACGCGCTAGCCGATTGCGCCACGGAGGCTTGTTGTGGCAGGGAGGTCCATAGAACCTACGAGTTCTTTAAAAACATTTTTATTTACTTTTTTTTTAAACAATATAATTTTTATTTTTTATGCAAAAAAAAGTGATGTAAAATTAAAAATACAGATATTAATGATTGGTTGGAAATGAAAGTGAAAAATAAATAAGCATATATAGTCGCAAGAACATCTGCGTCAACCAACGATAACTAATATTATTATATAAAGATCTTTGAGTTAAAATTATTTATTATGTGGATCAAATACCTGCAATATTTAATTATTTAATTATACCAATAATAGAGAAGCCACATCAAAGTCGAATGATGCTCCTTTATATTTTCGATTTAATTTTCTAAAAAGGTTTTGTTGATTATTAATTTAATTTAAAAATTTTTTTTTTAACATTTTAATTATCTAAAATTTTTAAAATACTGATATTTCATTTTTATAAAAAATAAAAAAAAACCGTTGCATTTATTGGCACTTAGCTTTTTCCTAACTAATTTATCGTTTCAGTATTATCTCATCAGAGATTCATTAAAAACAATCGATTTCAACAACATAATTTCAAACTATTCTATATTTAATTAACTATTTATTTTTGTATTATTATTTTATTTTTTCATGTTCATTATTAAAACAAATATCAAACAAAATTAAAGCATTTATGATAACCAAAAAAATCATCTAAGCTTTCATAAAAAACATGCATCGAGAATAAAACAATAAGTTATTCTCAGAATTACTTTTATTAAAAAAACACTTAAGCACAAGAGATTACACTGAAAGAAAAACAAAGCAAAATTTACTTGAGGAAAAAAATTTTGTCTTTAATGTTATAGCAACTTTACGGTGCGATAAAGCAATTTTTATTTATTTTTTTTTCTTTCTTTTTTTGTACAAGCAAAAATTCCCTTGGCTCTTAAGCGGTCCGGTTCTGCTTTATTTACACTGCATAATAGACACTGCCCAACGCTCAAGCAAATTTTGCGTCGATTATCTCGGTGATTCTTCCACTTATACTTCAAACAAATATTCCAGTATCCAAAATGCAAACCTCCCAAATTATCCACCAATAAAAAAACTTAACCAACAAAGTTGTTTTTGATTAGTTGACGTAACATTGCTAATTGAAAGATATTCCGGGATTATCGATTAAAACTACCGCTCTCACTCGGCGAGATTATATCATAAGATAATAGAATTCACCTTTTAACTTATCGATATCTGCGAATGATAACGACCGGCTGCCGGGGCCGTAAAACGCTCGGGGCCAGTCGATAAACTACTGCCATGCTCGATGGCATTCGCGAGACCGCGAATCAAAGTTCCAACGACGCCGAGTCGATGTGATAAAGAGTAGTTTTTTTTTTTTAAAAAAGCTTCTCTGGGAAATTTTCGTGGGACGATGTTCGCCACCGTAAGTTGATATCAGTGCATTTGATATATTTCGGAGTGTGGGTGATTTTAAACGTTAGAGATTATGCAGGCTGAAAAATGAGGGAATTTCAAAGAAATGGTTTTAATGTTTTTTGTGGGCTTTACGGTTTAAAAAGGGTATCCAAGTTTTTAAGTGAATGCTAAATAAATTGAACGCGAAGCAGTTAAATTGAAATTTCTTTAAAGACACGTGTAAATTGTCTCGTTCTTTTTTGGTTTTTTTATTAACGTTATCGTATTTAGAGAAAAGATACTTGGTAGACGTAATCACGCCAAAAGAAGTTGTAAGGTCTTGTGTAATCATTGTGTAAACTTTGAAGCGAGATCTTACCTGGCAAACCTAACATAAACATCATTTTAAGAACTCTAGTAAATTACAACAGTTTTTAATTATACTTTATTGAAATCGTAGGGAGATCATGTCTGGATCGAGCAAGGAATCGACGAGTTTGATATTCCGAAAGGCTGCACAATTGTTAAAGTACAAAAAAAGAAAGTTCAAGTGCAGGATGATGACGGTAAAGTGAGTATACCATTTCAATTATTTAATTCTTATATAAAAGATATAAAACTAATTATTATTTTTTCTTCCTGAAAACGTGTAAAGAACAGCGACGAAAATTTCGTAAAAGATACACAATAGCCAATTAAGTAAACATAGTATTTATATCTGTTACCAGAATAAAACCTTAGATTAATCTTATCAAAGAATTACTCACCTGAAGTATTTAATATTCGGATTAGTGAATGAAAGCTATTATAGTAGAAAACAATATATCAATGTTATTAACGCGTCAATTTTATTATAAAACAAAAAAAAATATTTTTATAGGTGGAATGGACTACGATCGACAAGATCATCAAACCCATACATGGATCTTCAGTCAATCCACTGGACAATATGATCCATTTTGACGATCTTCAGGAGTACGATATTTTACGAAATCTTCATCTGCGGTACAAAAACCAATTGATTTACGTACGTCGATTAAACTTTGCATCTAATTAATTATTCAATCAACGTAAACGCGTACAATGAAATTAAAATGATTTTAGACGTACATCGGAGACATGTTGATAGCATTAAACCCTTATCAAGTATTAAATATTTATTCCATGAACGAGGTGATGATGTACTCCGAGAGAAAAACAGACAATCCACCGCCGCACATCTTTGCAACGAGCGACAAGTCCTTCGTAACAATGAAAAACTCCAGGCAGAATCAGTGCATTCTCATTAGGTAAATAAACATGCAAGATTTACGACTGACTTACATTTGCAGGCTCTTCTTTTATCGCGACTTTTTGTCTTTAGCGGAGAAAGCGGAGCCGGGAAAACGGAGAGCACGAAATTGATATTGCAGTATCTGGCGACTATCAGCGCGGGGGGTCACTCCTGGATCAAGCAACAGATCCTCGAAGCGAATCCTATTTTAGAAGGTTTTTACCTCGATTAAAATGAATATTAAATTTTACAAGTTTTCGGTAATAATTTTTTGTGTACTTTAATAATGCAGCTTTCGGGAATGCGAAGACGCAAAAGAATTCTAATTCCTCGAGGTTCGGGAAGTATATTAACATATATTTCAACGGTAACGGCGAAATCGAGGGAGCTCGAATAGATTACTATTTGTTGGAGAAAAGTAGAATCGTCATGCAGTCGAAAAATGAAAGGAACTATCACATATTCTATTCATTACTGGCAGGACTGAGCATCGAGGAAAAGCAAAAATTGTGTTTGGGAAATGCGTCGGACTTTAAATACTTACAAGGGGTATATCGTGAACTGTTTTTTTAATAAATAATACTTTTATCGCGTTTTCTTTTTTTAAATAGAAAAATTATTTTTAGGTAAGCTTTTGTAAAGACAGAGACGATGCAAAAACATTTGCAGACGTCAAGGCTGCAATGAAAGTATTACACTATAGTGAAGAATCATTTAGCAGCGTTGTTCATTTACTGGCGATGATTCTGCATTTGGGGAACCTGAAGTACAAAGCAACAACTATTGGTAAATAAAAATATTGATTTACGTAAAACTGTTTGAATCGAAAAAGTGCCTTTTAACAAATATCTGCTAATGTATTTTTAAAATTTTGATAAAAATACTTGAGATCACTGATAATAATTCTTTTTTATCTTTAGCACATGCCGATGGCACCGAAATCCATGACGATGTTTGCCTAAAAAGATTAGGCGAATTCCTGGGAGTTAATGACAAGACTTTGATTAACGCATTAACAAAAAGAAGTATTTTCGCTAAAGGAGAACAAGTAGTAAGTTGAAAAATGTAAATAATTTGTTAAAAACAAAACGATGATTATGAATCCAATGCATTTTCAATAGGTTAGTAATTTATCGAGAAATCAAGCAAACGAAGTTAGAGATGCCTTTGCAAAAATTATCTACGAAAAAATCTTTGAAAAGATTCTCGAAGATATCAACGATACCATTCGAAACCCTAAACCTCACACGACAAACACAATCGGTATACTGGACATTTGCGGATTCGAAAATTTCGACTCGAACAGCTTCGAGCAATTGTGTATCAATTACGCAAACGAAAGACTGCAACAGTTTTTCGTTGAACACATATTTAAAATTGAGCAAGAAAATTACAAATCAGAGGGAATATTTTGGAATAACGTAGAGTACATCGATAATCAAGAAATTATAGATTTGATTGGTGTGAAGCCGTTAAACATAATGTCACTGATAGATGAAGAAAGCATCTTTCCTAAGGTATGAATGAATTTCTTTCGAGGAGACACTTTTAAAGAGTACAAAATCCCTCTAAACAACAATTATACTGTTACAATACGCAAAAAAGAATTAAAAACTGTTCTTTTATTCAAGGGAAGCGACACTAGTCTATTATCCAAAGTTTCCTTGTTTCACGGAACAAACAGCAAGTTCATAAAACCAAAGTCCAGCCTTACCAAAGAATTCGGCATTGTACACTTTGCAGGCATAGTGCGCTACGATGTTTCGGGCTTTCTCGATAAAAATCGCGATATTTTATCTGGAGACTTCAAGCAGTTGATCGCGACTTCGAGGAACAATTTTCTGAAAAGTTTGTTCCTTAAAAACGAGCTCGCCTTCGACGGCGATCATGGCAAACGATCGGTGACGCTTTCGACGAAATTCAGAGACTCGCTGGAAGCACTAATGAGCACACTGCAAAATTGCAATCCGTTCTTCGTTAGATGTATAAAGCCGAATGAGAACCAGTTACCTAAGGTATAATGCGATATTTTAATACGGCATATTGTTAATGGTATTAGGTTTGTTGAAAGAAGTGTTAGAAGATGGAAAAAAAAATATTTTAATTTAATTTTATCATTTGACAACTTGAGTTCTTAATATTACTTATCTTTAAAAAGTTGAATGTGATAAGATACAATGTATTGATGGTGAAATTTAAAAATACTTCAAGAAAGCACCTAAACTATGTTTTATCAATGCAATTAGAGAATTAAAAAAAATATAAGTACGAAATTTGTATAAAAAATCTTAAAGAATACTGAATATTATTTGAAAATATATATTAGCAAATATTACACAAACATAGATAATTACGCAATTGTTTCTCTTAAATTGTTAGGTCTTCGACCGAATACTTTGCTGCCGGCAAATACGCTATTCCGGTTTAACGGAAACAGCCAGAATCAGGCGAGCTGGGTATGCCTTACGATACAACTTTCCCGAATTCGCCCAGAGGTTTCGTGCTCTGGCCGGTGGAATCAGTTCTGAACGTCGACAAGATTTTAAACATGTCACCGAAAAAATCTGCACCGACATTCTCGGCGAACACAAGAACGATTTCAGATTCGGGCACTCCAAGGTTTTCTTGAAAGATTTTCACGGCACAATTCTGGAGCAAAGAAGAAACGAAGCTTTAAGAGTGCACGCTTTAATTATTCAGAAAAACCTTAAGATGTGGATTGCGCGAAAAAGGTATGGATCTTCAACCAGCTTTTAAATGCTGCTTAATGGCAAATGTTTACGTGTTACTAATTTAATTATGAGGATCTTTTTTTTTTCTTAATTTAGATTTTTAAAACTGAAAAATGCCGCGGTGATCATTCAAAAAACTTGGAGAGGTTACCTGCCACGAAAACATTATTCTATGTTGCGTAAAGCAGTTATGCGGCTTCAATCTCGAGCCAGATCGAGGTATCACGAAGCACAATTTCAAAAGAAAAGACAAATTATTATTTCTCTCCAGGTAAATAGATGTTACAATCTACTTGCTTGATTTGTAATTTATTTTATCAATTACAACTAATGATATTTTTAGGCAGAGTGTCGTCGTTATCTTGTACAGAAATGGAGCCAAGAAAAAGTACGTAGTAACTTAAAATATCATTTGCATCTAGTAAGTCATTTTCGTTTCTTTTACAGAGAAAACAAATAAAAATGAAGAAAATGAAAGATCTTCAAAACAAAATTAGCGACAGTCTCAAGAGTCGATCGAATGAGCCAAGACAATTAAATGGCGATTCCGAAAATAATATCGACACGATGTTTGATTTTCTGGATAATGAGCCGAAGCAAGTTAGTTCTAGAAAAGTATCGGATGAAATATACACAGTGAGTGAAGCTTATCAATTTTCAATCGTACATTTCATGTATATTAAAAAATAATTTTATATTTTCCAGGACATATTCAGACAAGATCATACATCGACAGACTCATTTAAATTAACAAATGATGTAAATAATTTAGTGTCTTACGATTTTTACAAATTCGCTGCTATTTATTTTACGGGCAATGCAACGCCACATTTTTCGAAGAAACCTTTGAAACATTCGCTTCTTGATCTTCCCCATCTATCCGATCAGTTGGTAAATAGCATCCTTATATTCAACACAAAATTATTCATTCTTATTGTCAATCAATATTCCTATCATTGCAGGCAGCAAAAGCTTTGTCAATTACGATTTTTCGTTTCATGGGCGATTTACCCGAACCGGAGTCTCCGGAAGTTACAGAAAGTTACAACAACAAAACAGTAATGCGTTCGATTTCAGAGACATTGTCGAAAAACTACTTTCAAACCGATAGTTTCGATAAAATTGTGAATCAAGAAAACCCGCACTTTCTAAGAAGGACATTAAAAAGAAAGAATAAACTTAAAAACATCATTACAAAAGGTACTAAAAAATATTGAAAACCAATTACTTTCATAAAACTTTACGATTCATTTTGCTGCAGGTATCATAAACGACGAATACGAGGGTTGGCTCAGCGCCAAACGATCGAACCTGGAAAAATTACACTTCATCATCGGCCACGGAATACTTCGACCGGAACTGAAGGACGAGATTTACTGCCAAATCGTGAAACAATTGATAAACAATCCGTCGAAAGCTTCGCACGCGAGGGGATGGGTCCTTCTGTCCCTCTGCGTCGGATGTTTTGCGCCCTCCGAAAAATTCATCACTTACCTCAAGTCGTTCATCAAGGCTGGACCGGCCGAATACGCGCCCTTCTGCGAGAAGAGACTCGACCGGAGTTACAGAAACGGCTCGAGAACTCAGCCTCCCTGTTGGATAGAAATGCAGGTTGAATTTCCTATTTATCTGGTGATGTGGTGAATAATCGTACACGCAATTTTTCCGTTTTTCCGAACCCGCGGAAGCAGTCATTTTATACTTAATTTAAAACGCATAATTCTTTCGCTCGTTCACTCTCTCTCACGCAGTCCGTCTACCCCGGCACACGGGTAAACCCTTTTTCTCTCTTGCGCGTTTGCGCGGCTTTGGCGTACGGGGGAAAACCCGCCTTTTCTCTCGCTCTCTCTCATACACTCTTGTACGCGACTTCGCTGCACGGAGAAAATTCGATTCTCCCTCATCTCTCTCTCGTGCACATACTCGGCGCTACTCGGACGCGCAGAGAGAATTCGATTCTCTTTCGCTCTCGCGCGCACAATCGCAATGCCGCGGCGCGCAGAGAATATTCGATTCTCTTTCTTTCTAATTAAGCCTGGCACAACTCTCGGTGCTGGCTCGGTCGCGTGACAAGAGGCTAAACTACCTTTTCTATCCTTTGTATACATAGCAACGCCATAAAACAATTTCTCTATTTCTCTCGGCTCTCTCGTGTTCGCTCCGGATCGTCCTGATGTCAGCAAAGGCTGAGCCGTTGTCGTCCTGGCAAGGGTTTTGCCGAGGTTGCTTCTCGTCTCTCCATTCTCCACTCTTCGCTCTTCACTACCACACTTAATACTCCGCGCGCTCGCGCTACACTCCTTAAAGGGCAAGGCGGAACTAACTAACTCACGGGCCGCAAAGTCCCCGAGAGGCCCAAATCGACGCGGCAATGTCATCCTTCGCGCGCGTCACTGTAGCCAACGCATCGATCGCAATCCACGATTCTTTTACGAAATTATAATCAGCGGGGACAATCTCCCCGCTAACTTCAATCTTCAAAGCAACAAATACATTATAAATATGCAAATTTGACGGGCGAGTTTTCGAAAAAAATAAAATTACTATTTTCATAATTTAATACTTTAACTAATATTTATGGAGAACCAGCCAGTCTCTCTTTCTCTCTCCCAATCTTTAAATGTAATAACTACACGTGACGTACACCGCCACAATCTACTGTAATCTTTAATTAAACACCATCGCGAATTTCACATAATTTTATTTCAAGTCAGTGAGATACAAAGAGCCAATGTCGCTGAAAATATCCTTCATGGACGGAGCTTTAAAGACAGTCATAGCTGATTCTGCAAGCACGGCGAAAGAAATCGTGGAGTCATTGGCTGAAGCTATAAACCTCAAGGACACCTTTGGCTTCTCGCTCTTCATTTCAATTGACGATAAAGTATTATCTCTAGGTTCCGAAAAGTCAGTAAATACACAATTCTTCCACAAGTGAATATTCTATGAATGATCGATGCTTGTCTTTTGCAGAGATCATGTAATGGATGCTATATCTCAATGTGAGCAATATTCAACGGAACAGGGAAGACCGGAACAAGATGCACCTTGGCGACTTCTTTTTCGAAAGGAAATTTTTTCACCTTGGCACGATGTGGCACTTGATAAAGTTGCTACTAATCTTATATACCATCAGATCTGTAAAGGTACAAAATTGGGAGAATACAGATGTCATAAAGTAAGTGTTTAATTCTAGTTTCTTCAAACTTTGTGTAAAAAAATATTAATATTTGCTCTTCTTATTAGGAACAAGATTTAGCTCAAATTATGGCTCAACAATTGTATATTCAGTATGGTTCGTCGTCAATACCAAAAAATTTTAAAGATATTTTAAATTTATATATACCAAATCAAATACTACGACAAAATAGTGATAAACTTTTATCAAAATTACAGCAATTGACTATTGAAGCTTATCAAAAGGTTTGCAAAATTTTATGTTAGAATAAAACTAGAAGCAAAATTTTAAAGTAACATTGTTTGTTTTTAGATAACTAAAGTTAGCAATATTAATTCGATTAAAATCAAAGAAAGTGTCGTCTCTTTTGCAAAAGAAACATGGCCCATACTTTTTTCAAGATTTTACGAAGCTAACAAAATCTTCGGACCAGATTTTGATTTGGAGGAATTAATTATTGCGGTAAATTCTGTAGGAATTCATTTTGTTGACAGCCAAGAACGTATACTCCAGCAATATTCGTTCCCCGAAATATCAGAAGTTAATTATCAAAAGTATAAATTTGCACTATAATATAGCAGTCTTCCTTACTGCAATAATTTACTTATAAAAATCCTTTTTTCAGACACGACAATACAGCGTCACACAATTTAACCATATCAACTATTCAAAGAGAGGAATTTGTTTTTCAAAGTACAAACGCTGAAAGTCTTGCGTCGATTGTAAACTATATAATGGATGGTTTGAGGCAAAGATCAACATACGTTGTAGCAACTCAGGATTACATAAACGGCAAGTTTCCGATTTCTTTTTCTTTATTAAATCAATTAACCGAATTTTAATAATAAACTCTGAACGCAGACGCGGACTCCATCCTATCACTGAAAAAGGGAGATGTGATAAAATTAACTGACAAATGCACTGGTAGTACGGTAATGACATCTACTTGGGGATCAGGAGAAAAAAATGGCGTTAAAGGAAAATTCCCTTGTGAATACGTGTATGTCCTACCTACAATAACTAAGCCATCTCCACAACTTACAGTGAGTCGAATTAAAAATATTAAGCATGATAAAAATTATTGAACTTGTAAATTCTTTTTAGGAAATGTTTAAAGCCGACTTCATGTCGAAATCAATGAACTTGGCACTACAAGAACTGAATCATAATTCAAATAATTCGAAGCATCATACTTTAAAGAAGTTTGCAAATGAACATTTTAGAGGTAAACTTACAACTTATGGATCTGGAATTTCAAAAGCGCAGACCAGTACCGCCCAAGAATTGTGGAAGCATACTAGAGAACCGATCAAAGCTCCTCTTTTATCAAAGTTGTCAGACAAAATTGAGCAATCTAAACTGGCTGTACAAATGTTCAGGAACATTTTAAAATATATGGGCGATCTTCCAAGTAATCGACAACGGATCGGTACGGAATACACCGATTTGATTTTTGGACCAGCTTTAAGTAATGTAAGTTTAATAATATTTTTACGGTACGTTAAGCTCCAAATACTAATGGTACCTATGAAATTATTAAATAAGGATCTACTTCGTGACGAAGTGTACTGTCAAATAATGCGCCAGTTAACTGATAACAAAGTGCGTTTAAGTGAAGAGCGTGGCTGGGAGTTGATGTGGTTGGCTACGGGAATAATGCCGTGTAGTTCAATGATTCGTAAAGAATTAGAACAATTTTTGAGCTCCAGAGGAAATATCGTAGCAAAAGATTGTCTTAAAAGACTGGAAAGAATTCTAGCCACCAAAACAGTCAGAATCTACCCACCTTACATTCTCGAGGTGGAAGCAATTAGGTTCAAAAATCTGCAGATTTACCACAAAGTTTACTTTCCAGACGCCACTGACGCTGCATTCGAGGTGAATACATTTTAAAAATCCACTTGTTAAAACAATCATTTTATTGTAACAATGTTTTATTTAGGTCCATTCATCTACGCGAGCCTTAGACATGTGTGCAGAAATAGCCGAAAAATTACAATTACATATTCGGGAAGGTTTTAGTCTTTATTTCACAATTGCTGATCGTATAATATCCGTTCCACAATATTACTTCTTCTTCGATTTCATCCGAGAAGTTATTGATTGGATCACTCGTTTAAGGCTTACCCAAATCAGCTCTGTGGAAACAAAATATCAAGTTATGTTTATCAAAAAGATTTGGATTGACTGTTTACCCGGTCGAGACAAAAATGCAGACTCCAAATTTCATTTCTATCAGGAAGCTTTTAAATACTTGAGAGGATATCATAAATGTGATAAAAAAGATGCAGTCGAATTAGCCTCTTTAATATACATAAGCGGACACGCTCATAATAAAGAAGAATTGTCACAAATAGAGTAATTATTTAAATTTTTTACTTGACATTTGCATTTTATAAAAAAGAATTCTTAATCATGATTTATTTTCAGTCAAAAACTACAGGAATATATTCCTGCAGACATGATACGTCTTATGAGTCCAAAAGAATGGAAAAAACGTATTACAGCAGCTTATAATCATAAGAAAAGTAAGTTCTTACAAATCCGAGTTTTTACTTTGTTCTATTAATAAATAGTTAAAAGTTTCTAAAGAAAACTAATCCCACAACTTCTCAACTATTCCGCAGATTTAACTCAGTACCAAGCAAAGGAAGCCTTCCTCCAATGCGTGTATCAGTGGCCAACGTTCGGCTCAGCTTTCTTCGAAGTGCGCCAAACGAGCGACACCAAGTTCCCCAGTAAAATCGTCGTGGCGATCAATAAAAGCGGCGTGAGCGTAATAGATCCTCAATCTAAGGACATCCTGGCGATGTACAGTTTCACAGAAATAACTAACTGGTCTTCGGGCGACACCTACTTCCACATGACAATTGGTAACTTCATGAACGGCAGAAAGCTGTTGTGTGAAACCAGCCTCGGTTACAAGATGGACGACTTGATCACTTCGTACATTAACTATCTACAGGGAAATACGGGTGCAGTTAGGCGGTTGTATAGTCAAGATGCATAGATATTAAGGAAGAATTATGTTAAATTGTAAAAACAACAGTAAGCTAAATTTTAATAATTTTAATTTTAAAATTCAATCGTTCATACATCAAATTTAAGAACCGTATATCCATTTTAACGAAATAAAGAATTCTTTTCTGAAAATATTATTATAAAAACTAAACGCCACCATACTCATTAAGAAAACTAATAGTTGTACATATATATAAATAATACTTAATAACATTTTTTATTGTCTCTCGTATTACATTTTAAGTATAAAATAGTAATAAAAAATACGTTACAATTTATAATTATAAAAATTCGTGTACAATCATATTTTTGGCTAATACATAATATACTTATATTTAACTTAATTTTACAAATGTATCAATAATCTTGCATAAATCGTCTTAAAACAAATGAATATTCTCTTTAAGCACTGCCATACACTAATGGCACAGTTTGATTGTATATTGTACTACCCATATGACCACACAATCCATCAATTGCTCTATCTAAGATAATGTGTGGAATCGCAATAACGTTGAACGGTGTGTAGTAGACCTGGACCTTCATATCTCTTTCCACGAGCAACCATCCACTCATCGGTGTGATCCTGTAAATAAATCGCAGATAATTTGTTAAAATTTCTTTTAAAATTTAATTTCTAGCAAAAAATTCAAATTGATTTTATATATCACCTGATGGGCAACGATGAAATTGAATCCTCTGCGTCGAGCGTAATTGGTTTTCCGTCTAGTAAAACTTCTGGTCGTGATGATCCTGGATGAATTTCAATTTCTTCCGCCGACTCACCTTCCACCATATTATTAGTAAGTATAATCTTTGCTGCTACTTTGTCTCCATCTAAAGCCTTTACAAACACAGCGTACGAAATTTCACCTTCGTTGACATCTCCATACATAAGGGTCCACTCTTTGAAATTCATCGGAACAGTTTGATTCAAGTCATTTATGATATCATTTGCGTGAGCAATGCAAGGCCCTAGAAAAAACGTAAAATTTAAATCAGAATTACCACCAATTATTTTTAGAGCAGTCGAAATATTCAAATTATTTCTTACTGATGTTGCCTTTGTAATAGTTGTCCAAAAACATTAAATTGAATCCAACGTTGTCCAATAAAGCAGTATTATGAATGTTTTCTTTGTTGATACCATAAGGTACGTCAGACAGAACATAAGAATAGTCAGAATTCATAACATTGATAGTCGAGTAATAGTTATCAGGAGAATAATTAATATTAATTTTAAGATTTCCTTCTTCAGTATGGTCTGGTTTATACGTGGCTCGAGCCACATTATCAGCTCGGAAGTCATCTCCAATCTGAGCCATAACTGCACGAATTTCATGTGGAATCTAAAAAAGACCATTAGAATCGGTTATACAATCGTTTAATAATAAAATATTAAAAATAGCCGACCAAATTAAAAGAATTCTATTATTTACCTTTTTATAATGGACGTCAACTGAATATTTTCTCAGAGTGGTAGCTTCGATTAGTTGTGAGAAACAGTTCCAGTCCAACCGTTTATTACCATCTAACTCAAGAGGGTTGGATGGGTTCTTAAAACAAGATCCCGACTCTACATTTTTCTTGAGTTGTTCTTTTTGTTCATCAAGGAGTTCGCCCTTTATCACAGATTTGACTACCATATCATCGCGGACGCACTGATCGTCATCAGATTTACCAGCAGTAAAATCAATTACGGTATTGGTTTCAAGTTTTGCGGAATCTAATTTCAAATTTGGGTAATCCTTCTGAACTGCAAGACAAATCTAAAAAATTGTAAATGTTAATTGACAGTCTTTTGATGTCCTATTCTCATTTTTAAAAAGTACCTTGAGATTTTTTTCTCCTGGAACCTTCCTCGTAAGATCAACTTTTAAGGCGTTAAGTAATTCAGACTTTTCACCTTCCAGGTTTACATCCCAGGATCGAACCGTCTCATTATTCACTCCTTTTAATACAATATGACCTTCAAGCGCTGCTGATACTCTGTTACGATCTCCACTTGCATCACCATGCCAAGTCATTTCAATCTAATAAAAAATTTATTAAAATAAATTAGTATTAAATAAGTAATAGTTGAATTATTAATAAAAATACATACAAGAACTTACTTGAGAGAGAGGGTCAACTGAAGAAGGTGACAATTTTAACATTATTCCACAAGTACTTGCGTATGGCATCCCCAATAAAGTATAGGATCTTTGTTTCAGTGTGAATAAAGTATCGATCAAGTTATCTCCAAAGCTGTTAAAACAATAAATTCACGATAAATAAGTAACATAACATTTGATAAATATACTATTACAATCACTGCGTTAAACTCACACATTATTACGATCCAAATTAAATATCCTCGACCATTCTTCCTTTTCACTTGTTCCAGTTACGCGACTCTCGCAATCAAATATAGCATATGTATATTCCAATCCTGTCTCGGGCAATTGAACGACTTTTTCATGATTGTGTTTGTGTGTCGGTCCTTTACTAACTTCAGCAATCTCCTTGCACGTAGGACAATGAGTTTTCAACACGTCCGTCCCGTTGGTAAATACTTCCACTTGATCAATTGAATATACTTTAATACCTACGATTGAAGAATTACTTCCTGGCAATCGAGGCAAAATGATTTTCAACTCTGGTTTGTTCAACGTTATTCCAATGGTGACGTTTATCGGGACATTTACATCCAAAGTAACGTGTCTTTGCACAGAGTGAAAGGTTGCTGCGAACGGATTATAAAATTTCATTACGTAGGAAGAGGGTTCGAAAATTTTCGTATCGAATTGCAGAGACGCTACTGCAGACTCGCCTATCGTTGGAGAAAATGGTAATACTCTGAAGTACCACAACGAAGGGGCCTCGTTATAAAAGAAGGCAGGCAGCCCAAGATCGGTAGCTACTACCAGTTGGTATTGATTATAATACGAAATATCAGTCAGGAATTGCTTTGCGTCTTCTTCATCTGCCATGCCCCCCATGATTGCGTACGTAGTAGCTTGTTCCTTTAAAACTTCTTTTAAGCCGGAGCCGAAGTAAACTTGTACATTTGTAACGTATCCGCTGTCCATTGACCAGAATTCTATGTGAACGTGATCATCTAATAATTTGTAGCCTTGCGTTTTTCGAATTACATTCTTGATTTGTTCCAAGTTTGGATTAAGTAAATCTTTTGGACTCTTTACTTCACTAGAGAATTCCCTTATTAATTGCATGAATGACTTCGTATTAATGCCATCGATGGTCCAGGAAAACTGATAAAAAGTAAAAACATTAACTACATCTCTCTGTGTACATTTAAATTTTTTTCAACAGTTTCGGGTTTATTTAAAAAAACTTACGACTGAATCCGAGGTAGACCTTCCAATTGAAGATATGGCTGAGAAAAATCCAGAACTCGGTAAACCTGAAGCTTCGTTATATTGAATTCCCATTTTTATTGCTGACCCAAAACCATACTTTTGATCGAAAATGTCATATACCGAAGAAAAAGAGAGTGTATTGCTCAAATTCTTGCGTGGCTTTGTCAGTCGTAATACTTTTCTCATCATCTCCGCGACACTCTGCTGGCAAGGGTCCTTTAATTCAGACATAGTCTGTAACGTCGTGTAATGATAATTAAACACGTGTTCGTCCTTCTCGTGCTCCATTAGCGAGTGGATGTTCATCAAAATTTTCATGTCTATCATCGGATTTTTAGACACCAATAATTCGTAAGCCGTTAATCGCAAGCGCTGCGAGTTTGAACTGTTAGCCAAGAGCGGCCAGTAAGTATTGTAGTACAGTTCTTTGTCGTGATTGATGGATTTTGCCAGCGCCCACATTGCGGCGATTTGGTATTTCTCGGGTTTTTCGATGTCCACGTACACGAAAAAGACATCTTCTCCACGAATTATGGGCGCTAGATATTTATAGGCTCCAACCCCCACATTACCGATTGCCATAATGTGCACAAGCTTCGACATATAAGTTGGTCCATCTGTAAGTTAGAATTTAAAAAACTGAAAATTCTATTTCGAAACTTACAGGTAAATTCGTTAAGAATGGGACTAGTAAAGTGAAGCTTACGACTAAGTTGGTGGTTGAAGGCTTGAAGGCGCTCTTCTAAGTAACGGGGAACAGTCTTTGGGTTGTTCCCAATGTGTTTATAAACTTTGTTCAAGAGAACGGAATAAGAGAGAATTGCAGCATATCTAACTTCTTTAAAAGGAACCGTGTTCTCGTCTATTGAGCCGACAGTCATTCCTGCCTTTGCAAATTCTTCAGTTGGATCATTAACGAACATTGGAAGTTTTTCCAAGAGATCAATCATCTCATCCTTTGAAATTACAAAGTTTTCGACAATGTTTCGAGCGAAATCCCATACCTCCGATGTTCCGATGTGAGGAACCAATTCGAGGAAAATTTTTCTGTTATAAAAACAGCAATTATTTTTCTAAGATAAATATTAATTTTTCAATGTACTGTTCATTTAAATAATATGACAAACCTGCTTAATGTTCCTCTTTTATTATTTTCGTTAAAGTGCTCAAGAAGGTACATTAAATCCTGGTAATCTAAATATTTCATGTAATGGTGCAGTTTTTCAAGAGATTTTTTATATTCTGGATGCCCGTCTTTTGAATCGATATGATTATCTAATAGGTAATCTGCGACGGACAATAAAAGTTTTTGAACAGTTTTTTTTAAATATTTTGATGTCAAAACTTGACGACCGAATCGAATTCCATCTCCCTCATATTCTCGTGACACGTAAATAGATTTATCAAAAGTTATATCGCTCAATACTTCTACTCCCTTAAAGTCAACAGCGGGAAGTGTTAATTCTGATTCATCCACCATTTTTTCGAATTCGAACGTTTGACTGAAAATTTTATAACAATAAAGTTAGATGCAAAAATGATTATTAAAAATATAAATTTTCTAACGTACCTAGTTTCAATGTACTGAATTCCAGAACTTCTGTGTTGGAAGGGTAAATAACTTAATTTTTCGTGAGCTGTAATTTTCCTAACAAGAAGGCCCTCGTTAATAGGTTCAATTTCGAACACTCTCGTAGCGAATGTAACTAAATCTTCCTAAAATCATAAACGTTAGGTGATCTAATCTGTACTAAAAATTATAGATAAAAAAGAAGCAAAGAAATTACTTAATCACATAGAAATGCGTTCAATTAAATTAATGAAATAGTAATAATAATGTAGTTATATACCTAGAACATGGAATGACATGCATTCACGTATGACAGTGTATGACTGTAATTAGTTTTTCAATAGTTTATGACCACGATTATGGCGTCTCCTGGGAATTATTGAGTGCGTTTTATTAAATGAAGGTGCATTTTCGTTTGATTGTAACAATAAAATAATTTCATTATTTTATACTTCCATGTTTTGTATTTAAAAGAGATTTCATCTTTGATATTTGATAGACGTACCTCTTTTTTAACTTCGCAGCTACTCGATTTCGGATTACTGTTTCCGAGACTCTGTACGTACTTGCTGCACTTCCTCGGCTCGTAAGACTTATGAATGAAGAAGACCGTCTTGCCGTCCTTCTTCTCTGGGTAAACGTTGTACTCGACTTGGCAGTTTCCATGAATGGTTTTCTGGTGGTAACAACCAAAGAGAACGTTTAATTTATATTCTATGTGTTCCCATCAGTCGTTACCTACCTCGATCGTCTCGAACGTGGCGGGCTTCATATTTTCCTGCAGTACGAACTGCGTAGCTTCTACTTGTACTATCGAGGCCACGGATTTCTTCAAGTTCTTCGACCACTCGGCTTCTTCCGGTTGGACCTTGATTCCTTGCAGCTGCAAATGCAAATCGGGTACTTTAATTTATATTTTACCAAGAAACATTACCATCTCCAGAAATGTACTAACTCTGTTGTTCTCGTCCAGAACGACCAGCATAGGTTTCTCGAAGTCCTTGAGTTCGTCGGCGATGGCTTGAAACTGAGCGGAAGCATCATCGTCCTTGGGTCCGTTGTAGACGCTGTGCTTGATATCCTGGAATTTAAAGTACTCGACGAATTTCAAATCCGATTCGCCACTGTAGTGCTTGCTTATGAGCTTTCCCTGTAGGCGAAGCTTCGACGCGAAGGGTGTCGGCTCGTTCTGCCCAGCCGACACGACTGCCTCGTATTTGTAAACGAAGGCTTTTCCGCTCGGTACTTGTACTAAACGATGAGATATCAAGTTTAGTTAGTTGGAAAAGTTTCTTTTTTTTTTTTTTTTTTGAGAAAAAATTTACTGACCTGATCGCCTGAGTGACGCGGGTGGCCCAGGCGCAGCCTCGAGCGGTGCCTGGGGTAACGCTGCAGTTGCTGCACACCAGCATGCCAGCCAAGCTAAAAATTAGCAATGATTTCTTACGACTTTTGTTGTTTGCATATTAAATTTAGATTTTGAAAAGTTTAGGATAAAACTCTTTTAACGGATGTGTATTGATCAACGAATGAATCACGATTTTGTTCGTTCAAGCATATGGAATCCATTCCGATGAAAACGTTTGTAAACTGTTTTTAACATTTATATTCAAAATCTTTGCAATTTTTGTTCTGCGATAAAATAATAGTTGATCATATTTTCTAGCCATGCCTATTTATTTTTACATTCTCGCAATTCTTTAAAAAGTGAAAAAAAAAATATTTAGAGCTATTTGAAAAAATAAACTATAGTAATTCTGTACACCCCATAAATACTGTACAACTAACCGGTCGTACGTCATAATTTACAAAAAGATCCCCTAAGAAATCCATTTGAATACTTATTTAACCGTATATTAAGTTGAAAGAACAGATAAAATTATCACTCAGAATTTTTTCCACAGGCCGATACAAGAATCGAACGGATTGGTCCGCACAGCTCCGCGTAAAAATCCTCGCAAAGCCATAATAACGTGTCCGATAAACACATCACGATCAATAATTCTCACTCACTCGTCCCTCGACCAAAAAAAAAAAGGAAAAGAAAAAGTCCCCTCCCCCCGGCTGAAAGACACACTGGATCGAAATGAATACAGAATTAATGGCTAATTATTGGCTTACCGACGAACGCGTACATGGCGACGGCACCCATGTTACGGCAAAGACTGCTAGCCGGAGCGGCCTCACGGGCCCCTTTTTATATAAGCTGCTGAAAAGCTCCAGCGGCGCTCGCCCGACTCGACGATAACCCTACTCTGTGGACCGGGAGGAGAGATGCTGCTGTCTCAGGCTAATCTATCGAGCCGCCGGCTGATAAAAGAGCCACAGATCATCTTCCCCGACTTTTGCTCGAGAGAGGAGGTTTTTCGTGGCGTGCTTTTCCCCTTTCTTTATTCGATCCGGCCGTGTCTGGCTCGGAGGCTGACTTAGACGTACGTCGCTCTATCCGCTGGAGAATTTCGGAGGTTCGAGAAAATTCAGAGGAGTCAATCGCTGAACTTTCATTATCTTGGCGCTCTCTCTCGTGTTTGGGTTAATGAATTTTTTGATAGTGGGCCAAATTATGCAACATGTTTTTACAAAAGTCAGGAGGGAGGTCTTGGCTCCTTAGGTTGTTAATTAATAAATTAGCTTGCAGTCAAGGTCGATCTCCTGATGCACGAAAGCTTTTTAATTCTAAGGAGTTTTGAAGATGTTGTATAACTTGCAGATAAGTCTATCTCTTGTTGCCGCTGGCAAATGTTTAAAAAATGTAATTCATGCTGAAGTTTCACTTTGTTCCCTTCTGTTATATCGAATAAATGTTATTCCTAGCTGTAAGGCTTCGTTTGTTGACGTAACAGTTATTTTTGCTTAGTTTACGAGTTATCTCGATTTGACATCTTTACGATGATAAACCAAATAAAAAGAAATGAAAATTTTCTAAAATTATCTATAAATGGTTTTTAATACCGATTTATTTGCACTTGTTTGTACAGTCATTATATCGAGCTAAGATTTACGAAAGTATTAATTAAATAAGACAAAAACAATTTTTAATCTTTACATTATTGAATAAAATGACCTATCAAAACCAGAGTTAAAGATGCGGTACATCAACCTAAATTTTGTACGGGTAGCTGCGATATGCCACACCGACAAAATTTCATTAAGTTATCTTTAGAGATATTCACCAGCTAATATCCATATTTACAAAAAAAAAAGAAAAAAAAAATTTCCGTTTTTACAAAAAGAACGACAGTTAAAAGCACTGTTTCAAACCTGTAATTTTAAAAACTTATTTTTTTTTCAAATCTGAAATTTACAATATGTTATTGCATAATAAAATAGATAATTGATAATTAATGTGCAATATCAACTTTTTTTGCAACGAATGAAAATAGTAATATGATTTCACTGCTCGATAAAAGAAGTAAAGATATTTTATAATCATTTATTTTACTTGCTTGTACACTTGCAATAATGAAAAGATTATAAATAAATAATAATTATGCCAATGGGAAAATTGTTGTTAATGATATCATTCAATTTTATTTCACTTTATCAGTAATGAAAAGACAGTACAATTCCGCAGGTCGATGCGCTTTTATTGTAGATATTATTATAATAATTGGAATCAAATTATAAGGGATGCAAAAAATAATTTGATTTGGCAGTAATCCTCATTTTCCAACGTTGGGTTTCTTCTTACCCACAGACTCAACGTTGTATAAATATTTACATCCAAGGTAATTTATTTTTTTAGACTTATCACAAAATATAATATTCAGGACGGAATCGAAGATTCAATTGCATTTGAAATCACTTGCACATTCAACAAAACAAAGGGACAAAATAGTGATGATTTTCCTCCTCGTCGTTTACTTTAGCAAGGTTTTCTTCCTATAACAATGTTCAATTAACGTTTACATTTATTCGCAAAAATAATTAATTATTAAAATGTTAAATTATTTAAGAAATTATCGAGCAGTCTGAGAAGTTGACAGCACAATGTAACTTTTTGTAGTGATTATTAAACAGCTTTTCCAACTAATTAAAGAATTGTTGTATCAGCTATTGTTTATTTAACCTTCTAATTTAAAGGATATATTCATGAATTATGTTCAAAACAATAATTATTCATACATATAGTATTAATAATGATATTTTATAGAAAAAATTATAATTTTATTATCTAATTAATTATGCAGTATTATTATTGTTTTTCGTAAGTAATTTTCAAATAATTGTTAATAAATGTAACTTATTTAATTTTAAAGTTTTATGCAAAAATCGGAAACTTCCTCGATTCTTTAAATAAAATTTCTTTTAAAACTGCCCAAGGTGAAAGGTTATCGATTTCACCCAAGATGTCTTTTATTTTTAGTGTAGCTTTTTACTTTTAATTTTTGTATTTTACACAGATAGCGACAATTACTCAAAGCTTTATTATAGTATTTCATGAATTGAAAATTGTTATTTAAAAAAAAAATAATCTAGTTTTACAGTAAGTACAGTATTCATCTATCAACTATTTTTAATAATTTTAAATGAATAAACTTGATTTGTCACGAGACTATTACATATTAGAGATGAGTAATTGCAGTATCAATCAATTTAGAAGCTTATTGAAATTATTAGGTTTTTAAATTAAGACGAGAAAAATATTAATAATTTACGATTAAAGAACGCAAATAGAGAAAAAATTGTTCTAAAGATAATTCGTTAGCTTATAATTAATGTACAGAATGTTAAAGGTATACAAGTTATTGCTTATTTTTTAATTTAAGGATTGTGGAAATTAAAAATGTTAGCAGAGTAAACATTAAATAGTATAAACATGAATTTTACTTCATAATCTTTTTTATTTCCAGTTAACAATTAACATTTTTGCACATGTAATTTAAAAGTACAAGAATGATTACAGACACATAACATCAATTTAATTAATAAATAAGGGGCTATGTGATTACATGCATTTGTTTAAATGTTTTAAATAAAATAATTTTCTACAACTTAATTGCAGATGGTCATTTCTACAAATAAAATAAAATGAACGATCAAAACTGACAAAAAGTTCCGCTTAAGTACATATGAACGTCTGTCTATATTATTCAATCCAATATTTAAAAAATGCTAATAAAATAAAAGTGCCATCAGTTTCAATGTTTACATACAAAATTATTAGTCATTTGAAAAATGCAGAAAATTCTAATTTTTCAGTTTATGTACAATTGGTCTTTTTAATAACATTTAAATGAATATAGATAACTCTAAACTAAACACGGCAATATTTTGAAGTAGTTGACTACTATCATCGTTTTAAAAAAATCCAGAATTGCAATTATATAACTTAAAGTAATTATAAGTATAGTCTACTTACGCCCTACAAAGCAATCTTTATGACAGAGGTAAATTTAAATGGTGGTAAATTTAAATGTGAATATATTTAATCAATATTTACATTGGCATTTTGCTTAAACCGTTACTATTTACGTCCTGAAATATATGTATCTGTTACTTCTGTCATAAACATTAACGAACAGAATCTACGTCCTGGAAATTTCGTTGTAAGATAAAATTCTCTTTGAATTTTGTAAAAATAGAGAAATAGTTCTCTAATAAAAATCAATTTTGGTAGATTCTTCGCGTACAATTCGTCGATACATAGAAATTTAAAATTTTACACTAATTCACATTCTAAAATTAATCCCAATATCGATTATTCGATTTTCCTAAAATTTTATCAATAGCTATAGACGTACAAACAAGTACGTCACGAAAACAGAAACTGTTTTATCTTGGGATTTCCCAACGCACAATCAAAATTTCTCTTAAGCAAATCATGTCAATAATTAGATAAAATAGGTCAGAAGTAATGCAAAATTGCTCATTGCGTCGGCTCGTTTAAGAAGTACTCCTTAAGCTTTGACACGGCCTTGCCCCTGTGCGAAATTTTGTTTTTTACTTCTTTTGGCATTTCGGCGTAGGTTTGTTCGTTGCCTTCGGGCAGGAAAATGGGATCCCAGCCGAAGTCCCTACAGCCTCTTGGGCTTACAATTGTTCCAACAGTGCGACCTAAAAACAAAAATTTAAATGAGTAACTGAAATATTATTACGTGCGATATCACGTTTATAAGATAAACTGGTTTTTCCGTTCCAAATGAATATATTAACAGCGTTAAATAAAAAAAAAATTTCGATATTATTCTTACTATTTTCTGTATTTTAAGTCACTCTTATAATTTCAAATCTAAAGAAAGCTTACAGAGCTTTAAAATTGAAATTAATTAAATACCTAAAAAGAGTTTAAAAAGAAGTTTAAATAAATCAAAAGCCAAAAAGGCGATCGAAACCTTGAAAGAGTAAGACTGGGTCGTCGGGCTTGCCCTCGCAGTAGGCGAAGGTGCAAACGGCCTGTGCACCCTTGTCGTCGAAGCCTAAAAGCATGCGGTTCAGTCCGTCGGGGCCCAATTTGTCGAGGAACCACTTGATGTAGGGGCCCGGCAGGCCCTTGAGCGCGTCGAAGCACAGGCAGGTGTCCTCGATGATGACCGGTCCCTGGACGATCTTTGCCGCCGTCCGGCACTTCTTGATGCAGATCTCGTCGATCTCGCCCTGGTACTCCGGGAGATCGATCTTCTTGCTCGTGATCTCTCGAGGGAAGCTCTTGCCAAGGATCGCCACGAACTCCTCGAGCTTCTTCGCGTTCCCCGTCACGAATATTATCGGCTTCGACATCCTGGTTTCGGAAATTTAAACGATTATTATTCTCGGAGTGAAACGGTGGGACTTTGAGTGGACGGAGTGGAGTTTTCACCGGACTGAATGGGAGCGCGTGCTTAAAATTTGCAGCGAGTTGCTTATTAACATTGTAATCTGAACTTTGTGTTGGCTAATGCTTAGACATCATATTTTCTGCATACGATTAGGAAACAATAGTATTTATAGTTACGGCTCTTTGTTCGAATAAGCAAATAATAAGTTGCTATAAAATATGCTTAGGCATCCTGAAGCAAATCTGTTTTTAGCTACTCTAAATATTCGTGCATGATAAACAAATATCAATTTATCATTATCTTTTTTATTTATTCGATTAATACAGAAACTTATGAAAAAGTTAATAAGTGGGTCAAACGAGGTTTTCTTTTTTATAGGAATATAAGAAAATCATTTATTTACAATTTTCCAAATTATTATTTTTTAAAAAAAAGTATAGATTTTACTAAAAAAACAATATGGTAAATTATACGTCATATTTGAAATTTATTTTTAAGATAAGTATAATATATAATTTTTGTTAAACTTATGAAAATACAAAAAAAACTTGAATAATATTTCAAATTTGGCGCTAAAGTTACAGCGTTGGCAATACTGAACAGTAACAAAACTCCACATGACTTTCAGAGGAAAACAGCTACGCTTCGCAAATGATCCCGTCTATTTTTTTAACATATTGTTCAATTAATTTTTGCTGAATTTTTAACAAAACTATCGAAAATCAACTCTAGATCATTAAGAAAACGTCGAATCGATTAATAATATCATAAATACCTGGCAATTCCTCGAGAAATATTCATTAAGGGGAAACGTAGGCACGCGGCACAGTGTTTATTGGAACACTGCGACCAACGTAACCGTATTACAAGATTTATTTTCAAAATACCCTCATATGTTTAATAATAGCTTCTGCGAAACCCACAATTAATCGTCTGTTTTTGTTCACAGTACAATTAATGTTTTGATTTATAATTTTAAATTTGTAAACGAAAATTACTGTACCTTTGTTACTATTTTCAACGTTAATAATTGATGATTAAATATTTAGAATAAAGAATAAGAATCATAATTTTCCTAAAAAAAAATATTTTTTTAAACAAGACAAAGGCAAAAAAATAAATTTAATATACCTGAAAAAATAGAGTTCTCATTTTTATCTTGAAAATATTGAAAAGACCCTAACATAATTTTTATTAGCCTCTTTATTTCTTCGAATTTTGAATTCGCAAAAATTCTCGATTTTGCTAAAAACGATAAACCGGAGGCTCGAGTGCGATAATGCAACTCAGTGCAGGCAACTTCGTGCCGATTCCACAGTGCCGTGCTGCTGCGTGCGGCGGCGACTTGAGAGTGTGCGAGCAAGTAGCGAGAGTCGTACGCTGCATATAGTTTGTGCCCCGGATATTTTCAAAAATGCCGAGTCAAGAGGTCGTCACGACGAAAGTTGTGGTCCATCCGCTGGTCCTGCTCAGCGTGGTGGACCATTTTAACCGTATGGGCAAAATCGGTAACCAAAAGAGGGTCGTTGGTGTCCTGCTGGGCTGCTGGAGAGCCAAGGGCGTCCTGGACGTGTCAAACAGTTTTGCAGGTTAGGTTCGCTGGCTCAGCTTTATCCTCTTATTTTTGCATTTTTGAGCTTGCAAAGAAATTCATTTTATTTAAAGGGTTGTAGGGTTTGAGATGATAGGATTAAAATTGAGATTGAGTTATTAAAACCTATACTTTGTTTGTTTTCAGTGCCCTTCGATGAGGATGACAAAGACAAATCGGTCTGGTTCCTTGACCACGATTACTTGGAAAACATGTATGGAATGTTCAAAAAGGTCAATGGTAAGGATTTTAAATTCTTTTACTTATAAAAACTTTCCTTGTATAATAACTAACTTAATTAATGAATAATTTTGTAAACTAATATTCATTAAATTTTTTATATTTCTTTTAGCTCGTGAAAAAGTTGTTGGTTGGTACCACACAGGACCCAAATTACACCAAAATGATGTTGCGATTAATGAATTGATCAGAAGGTATTGTCCTAATTCAGTGCTGATTATCATAGATGCTAAACCAAAAGATCTTGGTCTTCCAACAGAAGCGTATCAAGCTGTTGAAGAAGTTCATGATGTAAGTGATTATTTTTACAAGAATTTTTTTTTAATAACATCTTAAAATATTAAAATAGGAGACTTAATATTTATTATCACAGGATGGTTCACCCACATCTAAAACATTTGAACACATCCCAAGTGAAATTGGAGCTGAAGAGGCCGAAGAAGTAGGTGTAGAACACTTACTGAGAGATATTAAAGATACAACAGTGGGAACATTAAGCCAAAGAATCACAAATCAGTTGTTGGGCTTGAAAGGACTGCACGAACAAATTCAGGAGATTAAAAATTACCTTTTAAAAGTATGTATCTCATTTGAAAATATGGGTTCTATAAATAAGAATATTCAAGTATAAATGAACATAAAAATTTATCTAATATTTACTAAAAACCTTAATAAAATATATTAAAATTATAGGTCGGTGAAGGAAAACTGCCAATAAATCATCAAATTGTTTATCAACTGCAAGATATTTTCAATTTACTGCCAGACATGACACAAAACACATTTGTTGATTCTTTGTACATCAAAACGAATGATCAAATGTTGGTTGTGTACCTTGCAGCTTTGGTGAGGTCTATTATTGCGCTTCACAATTTAATCAACAACAAATTAACAAACCGAGATGCAGAAAAGAAGGAAACAGACAAAAAAGAAACAAAAAAAGACGAAAAGAAGGAAGAAGAAAAGAAAGAAGAAAAAGAGAAAGCTAAAAAGTGAAATAAAACGTTATGAGATGATATTTTTTAAAATCAATTTTTCAAATGAGTTGCACTCTCCTTTATGGACTGCTAATAAAATGAATTGTGCAAATCAGTTGGATATAGAAATAAGCCTCATCACAATAATTGTACAGATCAACGTTGTTTTTTAAAAACTGTGTTATTCGCAGGATATTCTCGAATGTAAAAGAATCACGGCACAATTAATCTTCAAACAGTTTATTGAATAATAATATGCGAAGATTTTCTGCCGTACAATAAGTATTCTACGAGACTAATATCTTCAATATTATTTACTAAAATAAGAAAATTGTTTTTAAACGATTAGGCGTTTTTTTGTGCTCACACCATTAAAAAAGATTAATATGTATTTTCAAATTTCTAATTTGCTTATCAATTTTTTTATTCAACGCATTTACAAGACATAGTTAATCAAACCTTAATTTACATTAATTGAATTCTATGAGGAAGAATTTTCACATTTTACAGAAAAATAAACGTGCAGAGTAACTTAATCGTTGTAAAACGATGTGTACTCGTAACTAAACTTTTTCAAGACTAAAAATAAACTTATACATAAAACTTTATCTTTATTTGCCTGTAACGCATTTAGTACAACATTAATTCTAAAACTTGCCTAATAATGGTTACAATAAAAGACTGTCAATTCAAGTCACACTAAGTGTGTTAATTATAAAAACAATTGCTTATTTAATTTCGAATTCTATATTACAGTTGATGCACATCAACATACTTAAACATAAAGCTTATTTATATTTCTACAAAGAAATGATTTATAATGAAACAGATTTCATTTGTGAATGAAAAAAAAAATAATGCAGAGTGTATGTAAGAGAACGTTTTTCAAAAAGTAAAATATTAATAAGTAAAAGCTTGCTAACTAAAATTTATTTGGTTCATCTATCTTTGGAAAAGACATCTCAAAGCCTCTCTGCCGTTGTTGCGAAACATTCGTCAAAACTTCTCGTAAGTTAGTATGTACAACTATTGTAACGTAGCAATAAGTGCATTATTTCATTTAGCTTCATAATCTCCGCAGATAAATCCATCAAAACCAGTTCCTAAACAGCGCAATCAATACTCTTTTATACAACTCAGCTCGCAGCGATTATCGCTCCTCAGACGATCAACCGAAGAAAGTACAGCGCCTGCAGGCCGACCGCCGCTCGACAGAGACTCGCCGCGGAGGCGAGGTTGCCTTCGTAGACAACGCTGACGTACGGCTCAAGGTCCGTTGTGTCGTTGTAGTGCTGGAAGTACCAGTTGAAGTCGCCGTCCTCATCGATGAGCTTGACGGTCTCGTCAATCGACGTGCCGCTCAGGTGGCTGTCGTCCTTCTCGGCGGAGGTCTTCTCCGGCTCGAAGTGCGGCGAAGCGACCTTCGTAATGGTCGGTCGGCCCAAAGGCCGCGTGTTGCTGGATATCGAGACCGATGGCACCTGGCCGCCTGGGACTAAGAGCGCCGACAGGGCCGAGGCTTCCATGCTTCGAGAGGCCTGGGAGGTCGGGCTTGGGGAGTCTGTTTGTAGTTTTGGCAGCTCGTGCATCGCGCTGGTGGTTTCTGAAAAAGCAAACGGTGTTTAGCTACGGTTTTGTTAAATTGCTTTACGTGAAAGACTCACCTGTGGAAATGACTTCCGACGACGTTGGATTTGACACTCTGTTAATCGAAGATGACATCGTTGATGATATCTTAGATCTGCTACTGATTTCCGTACCATTCTTTTCAGCGACATCTTTTCTGCTGGCACTACCAGTTCTCTTCGAGGGCAGAACCTCGACGTTTGCGGTAACGGTTTCTTTCATCATAGTGCTCGTGCGTACCGACGTGGTTGTCGACTTCGGCGTTGTCCAGACGATTCTACTGGCCATTTCAGCCTTCGAACCGTCGTCCTTTTCGTCGCTGCCTACTTCCAGGCTCTCCCCGCTGTAGATCTCGGTCGAAACTAGACTCTCGTCTGCCTCGACGAAAGTTTCCTTCGTCGTCGTGCTGGGCTGTTTAGGAAGCTTTTGCAAGAACGCGGTAGGAGATTTAACGGAACCTGCTGTCGAAAGCTCTTCGGGCTCTCGGGACGACGGTCGAGGTCGCGTAGATTTCGTACCTAAAAAGCACTCGTTAGTTCTTCTATCTCTGCTACGGTATTGAGAACCCAACAATTTTTCTACAACAAAGGTATCTTACTCGAATGACTATGTAATTCCTTCAGAGGGCCGCTTGTCCTCTCGACCTTCCCCAACGTGTAATTCGACGTCTTGACGTTCTTCCTCTCGTGCATCAGCTGAGTCCCGCTCTCCTTTTCCCTGTTAAAGCTCTTCGGCGCGGTGCCGTTCTTGGCCCTTTGCTCCAGGCGAGGATCGGCGATGGGCACGAAGCCACCCTGCCCTCGGGGCAGGGGGACGAAGCCGCCGCGGTGGATTTCCGGCTCCGTCGGCGGGAAATTCCGGTAGCGGCCGCGGCCCGGTCTCGAGGAGGAAGACGACGCCGAGGAGCCGGTATTGTCGTCCTTCCGGTCTGCTTTCTTGCCTGCGTTACCTGCGAGGGAAAGTAGTCGCTAGAGAACGATCGAAATTTCGAATGTTCGAAATTGCTATATACAAACTATTCGACTACAATACTTGTACACTCGATTATCGCTACAAACAAATACAAGTTACGAGCTCATTGCTAACTTTACAAGTACAACGACCTCTTAGATACGCTTTAATAATAATTACGCGTGCAATTCTCAAGCGTTAAACCAATGCTTCGCTGATCATATAGTTCAGCGTCTACGTTGTATATACACTATAATAGAAAACTACACTCGTGCCAGTACTACTCACCCCACAAGCTAAAACTAAGGCTGGGCAGTGGCACCCCAAAGAAGGTGAACCCGGAGCTACTAGGTGACGGAGGAATGGCGGGGTTGCGCTTGCCTGGGCCGTTGGTCGCGTTGCCGTTCTTGCCGCCCAGGCTCTTGGACGGGCTGGTGGGCCTCGAGGCCTCGACGCTGTGGCCGATCGCCTGGGGCGTCACTATCACTACCGAGGACGGCGGCGACGACGGCGGCGGCAGCGCGTTGCTCGAGAGCGGCTCGCTCGAGTTGACCGAGCCGCCTTCTTGCGGGTAGTCGTCGTAGTCGTCGTACATGTATTCGGAGTCCTGGCTGGACGGGTAACGGGAGGGACTCTTCGTGTTCGGCCAGGGCGAATGCGGCTCCGTGTTTTGCACTGAAAGCAGTGTCAGAGGATTTATTCGGGTTTTTGGAATGTTTAGAAATAGGTCGGCTTTTTACAGATGATCGAAGCACACAGAGTGAATTAGTGCATTAAACACTGAGAAAACTAAATAGTAACAAAGTTTTCCGAAACCTTTGCGGACTGCCGCGCTTCTCCGCAGAATCCCTCCCGCGTCTTCTTCGAGCTCAACCCTCTGTCCAAAAACTGAAATCTCATACATATTTTCCTCGGCGCTTTCGAGCTCTTTTACACTATATTTTATACTTACGATAAGGCGAGGAGGAGGAGGGCGCCATGCCCGTGGCCTCGCTCTCGCAGCCCGGGTAGACCGGCTCCAGCTGTCGTTCCCGCTGGCAGTCCTGCTTGGACAGGCGGATCTCCTTGAAGAGCGAGCCGTCGGCGCAGCGCGGACCCTCCGCCGATGCCTGCTGCAGCCAGCCGCGCAGCCAGAGCATGCCGCACGAGCAGGAGAGCGGGTTTCCTGAATGGGATTATTGAGTCAATTAAGAATGGCATCGATTTTCGAATTGAATTGATCATCGAAAATCAGTTAGCTGCTGCTTTAATTTGGAATCGTGCGAAAAATATAATCCTAATTTTCTGATGAAATTTTCAGACTACCCGCAATCATTCTTTTACAAAAATGTTAAGTAGATAATTTGCCTTTAAAATTTTACGCCTCCAGACAGATAAAAAAAACGACTGAATTTTGACATTATTATAAATTCCCATGCGAATCCGAAGGTTCCCCGTTCGCCAAGACTCGTTCTCCATATTCCATATCCGACCTACTCACCGTCGATATCCAGCACGGCGATATTGGACCTGAGCCTCTTGAACGCGTTCTCCGCGACGCTGGCCATCCGGTTGTTCCTGAGGCTCAGCACGCGCAGCCTGGGCATGTCGTCGAACGGGGATCCCTGCACCGCGCAGATCCTATTGTTGTCCATCTGAAAAAGCCCAAGTCCGCGTATAAACGAAACAATCGCGCCTTTAACCGGAGATCGCGTCACGCTCTGACTCCCCCGGAATGGGATGCATCGGAGAGGAGAGGACGGAGTGTGCGTATATATATATATATATATATATGTAAGGTGAGCGCGGCACAATGAATGGATTTCACTTTCCGCGAGAAAGTGAGCGCCTGGAGCATGACGCGGATATATCTCGACCGGGCGCGGGCCGGGTCTTTGCTTACTTCTTAAGAGTTTTAAAGAGTTCGGCGTTACCTTGAGCTCGACGAGCCATTCCATGGTGGCGAGGCTCTCGCTGGACACGCGGGTGAGCCGGTTGCTGCTGAGATCGAGGACCTCGAGCGAGCGCAGACTTTCGAGCCCCATGTGATCGAGGCTCGTCAGCAGGTTGTGACTGAGATTCAGGAAGAGCAGATGCGGCACGTTGATGAAGGCGTTGTTCGCGATCTCGCGGATGCGGTTCTCCTGCAGTTCCGCGCTCTGCAGCATCGGCAGCTCCGAGAACGCGCCGCTCGGTATCATCTGCGGCGAAGAATTCAATTTCTCGTTATTATATACGTTCAAAGCTCGCATCCGCTTTGTACCGACCTGAATCCTGTTCTTGCCGAGCCTGAGAGCCTGCAGCTCGGGCAGAGCGCGCACGGCGTTCCTCTCCACCAGCGCGAGATCGTTGTTCTCCAGGTCGATGAGGGCGAGTCGCGGCAGTCGGTCGAAGGCGCCCTCCCGCAGCTCTCGCACTCGGTTCCGAACGAGCTTCAGCTCGAGCAGACTCGTCAGGCTGCTGAGGGTCTCCGGGGCCAGGGAGGTCAGCCGGTTGAAGCTCAGCTCCAGGATTTCCAGGTTCTCCAGGCCGTGCAGCGAGCTCGGCAGCTCCGGCAGGCCGTTGTGCGAGGCGTACAGCTCTCGTAGCTCTCTGGCGATTGAGATGGCAAAGATAAGGGGTAATTTTTTTAAGTGTACATACTTAATTTACAAGGGAACGTGTTTACATTGCGAAATAACAGCTCGGCGCGAAGCAGCCATAAAAAAATCAATGAACCCCTAATTATCCGCGAGCATCTCAACCATTGTTCACACTCCGGCGTCAATTTTCTTTCGCAACGTTCCAAAGCGCCAAAACGAGGCTCGCCAAGCAGCGCGCCGATTGCCGCGGCAGCAGCTTTTCGAGAGAGAGAGAGGAAGCGCGAGAACAATGGGGCGCCTGTGCGCGCGTTGCGCGATCCCGCGCGCGCCGAGAAGACGCGTCGACGCACGGCGGGGTGACAGCCGTTATAGCCGCGAGAGCGAGAACTTTCTAAGTGCGATTGGACGCGCAATTTGAGCCCGCGGTTGCGCAAGTGCGAATGACGCTCTAGTCGTCGTAAGCGTAATTTTTAAAATTGCCGACTCTCACCTCGTAAACGTGAAGGTAGCGTGCGGTATCTGCGCCAGGTTGTTCCTGCTGATGTCGAACCTCTGCAGCCTGACGTTGTCCTGGAATAGATCCGGCCTGATGACTTCCAGCCTGTTCCCCCTGAGGCTCAGGTCCAGCAGGCTCCTCAGAGGCCGGAAGCACCGTCCGTGCAGCTGCGAGATCCGATTGTACTTGAGATCCAGCTGCTCCAGCCGGTTCAGCCCGTCGAAGCAGCCGTCCTCGACGGAGGTGAGCGCGTTGAAGCCGAGATTGAGCTTGCGCAAGCTCGGCAGGTTCGAGAGAGCGCCCGGCGGGATGTGCTCGATGCCGTTGGCGCTGAGGTCCAGGGAGCGCAGCAGAGGCAGCGCCAGGGAGCCCGAGTTCAGGCTCACCGGCAGGGCGACGATGCGGTTCATCGGCAGGTGCAGGTGTTCGATGTTTCGCGGCAGTCCTGCCGGATTTTAGAAAATTATAAGACGTCGAAGCGCAAAGCTTACGCAAGGAGGAACAAAGTCGAAGGAAATGTATAGGAACGTACCAGGAATTATTTCGAGCAGGCGATTCCAGCCGACGTCGAGCTCGTACAAATTGGTCAGGTGCCGGAACGTCATCGGGTGAAGGACGGAGAGAGCGTTACCCGACAGGTTCACGTGCTCCAGCGCCGGCACGTTCAGGAAGGCGTCGGGCTCCACGAGGGCGACGGCGTTTTCACTGAAATCAAGCCGTCGCAGACTCGGCAGGTTCGCCAGCAGACGGGGCTCCACGTGCCGGAAGAAGTTGCCTGACAGGTCGAGGCCCTGTGAAAAAAGTCGTCTCTCCGTTTAGCGAGACAGCTCCTTTCTTACGAATTACATACTTTCCAAATATAGTACCTTCAAAGCAGGCAGATCCCAGAAGGGCGCGTCCTGCGAGTTGGTCAGCGAGTTGTTTCTCAGCCGGAGCTCCCGCAGGGCGGGCATGTCCGAGAAGACGTTCCTCTGCAGGTACGTCAGTCGGTTGTAGTCCAGGTGCAGCCTCTCGAGGCTCAGGTGTCCCCGCAGGGCTCCGTACTGAATCTCCTGTATCTGGTTGTAGCTGGCCTCGAGGAACTTTAGCCGGGGCAGAGCCTCGAGGACCGAGCGAAGCTCGGAGACGTGTCCGATGTCGTTGTCCAGGAGCCAGATCTCCTCGATGCCGCTGGCCTCTCGGCTCCTCGCTTGCGGGAAGAACTCGGGGTGGATGCGGTGGATGCGGTTGTGGTTCAGATTCACCGTTCGCAGCTGCGGGACGCGCTGAAAAGCACCTGGAATATGATGAAAGCGACGTCAGAATTTTCCATGTAAATAAAAGAGTGTATTTCAATAGTCGTACCTGGAAAAATCTCCGTGATCCTGTTGTAGCTCAGAGACAACCTCGAGAGTATCGGCAGATCGACGAAGCTCGCCTCGGCCAGCCTGACGATCCTGTTCCTGTCGAGCTGCAACACCGAAACGGCCGGCAGATCCAGGAGCGCTCGGCCGACCATCGTCGCGTCGTGGATGGCGTTGCCGGCGAGGGAGATCTCCTTCAGCTCCGGCAGATTGATGAGAGCTCGCGGGTGCATCCAGTGCAGGCCGCAGTCGCTAACGTTGACGAGCTGTAGACGGGGCAGGTCCCTGAGCAGGCCCGCCTCCAATCTCGTCAGCTTCGGGCTGCCGAAGACGTGGAGCTGCTCGAGCAGCGGCAGCTCACGGAAGTTGCGGGGCGTCAGCTCAATCAGAGCCGGCGAGTTTATCTGGAGGTAGCGCAGCTTCGAGAGGCCTGGAAGAGAGCGGGGTTTTTGGTTGGTACACATCGTTATATTGATGTGGGAAATTATTTTTTGCTTATTTTACCTCTGAAGCTGGGCAGTCGCTTGATGACCTTGCTCTGCAGGGTGACCGCCTCCAGGCCCTGGAGGTTCTCGAGGCTGTCGGTCGGCAGGGATCTGAGGTCGGGCTCGACGAGGAAGAGCTCGAGGAGGGAGTCGTCGAGGCCCTCCAGCCAGCCGGAGGAGACGCGCTCGAGGCGGTTGTTCCTCAGCATGAGTCGCAGCACTCGCAGACTCGCGAACACGTGGCCCGGCAGACTCGGCAGGTTGTTGTTCTCGAGGATGAGCTCGTCCACCGGGTGGGTCACGTACCGGCTCACCGCTTTGAGGCCCTCCAGGACTCGGGGCAGCTCGCTGTGGCTGCACCTGTTGGCAAATTTTTGGTTTTTAGTCTCGGAGAGTCCGTTAATAGGTCTGCCTGCTTTAAAGGCTTACTAATCAGCGTTTGAAATCAATTTTGAAAAAAAAAACAATTTTTTTTAATTATAAAAAACCAAGCAAAGTGATAACGGTTTAAAAAAATAAAAACGCACCATATCTGAAACTCCATGTCCCTCGTCGAGCATCTGCAGGGCAGAATCTTCTCCTGCGGCGGGCAGCCGTACTCCTGTCCATCTCCTCCGGCGGCGCAGTAAATCAGCAGCAGAACGCCGAGGAAAATCAGCGGCGGCCAACCTCCACCCTCGGGTGGCTTACCCATCGTGCATCACTCTGCTCTCGCGCGCCTAACTCAATCGCGATCGCTCTTCGAAGAAAAAAAGACCGCTACATTTCCTGCAACGTGAAAGAAAAAACAGACCGAATTGGCATGAGCTGATGTAACTGATTATGCAAGTCGGGCTACGTGTGCTTTTTGAACGGTTTGGAATGAGAGCTTGCGGCGTTGCGTAAGCCTGGATAATTGACTGCGGGGAATTATCTGGGCATTGACTTCGATTGTTTCCGAGCTTGAATTGGTACGAATGTGTGTGGGATTTCGGGAGTATTCGAACAGGTACTTAACACATATGTATTCGTTGGTATACTGTATTGCAATAAAATTTTTTAATCAGCAATTTAAAAAAAAAAAACTTTCTTTCCACGCTGCTCGCAAGCAAGTGAGTCACTCGTCACCGTCAACTTATTATTTAAGCAAATTTTTGCACCTTCCACCTGGGGATTCCCCCATTGTTTCCCTTTTCCAACGATTTTAAAGGCTTTAAAAATACTGAATTACACCAATTCACGCGCGGCAATCAAAGACAATCCATCCTTCAAAACAAAGGCGCCATCAGCAAGGCAAACACCGCGCTCCTCCAATTAAGAAAGCCACTCATCGCCAAAAACAATCGGCCGTCGCAGACGACCGGCAGCTGCCACTACTCACGATCCTTGACCACATCCTCCCCGACACTCGCGACACCTCCAATTTCCCGAGCGTCGCGCAACGACGCCCGCGGCGAAGAGCCTTTTTCCTTTTCGTCGGCGATAATAAATCCCGCTCGGCTGCGCGCCGCTTTGCAGGACTCGGGATTTTCAATGCCAAGACGATGCTCGAATAAAGTGTTGTTGCAAAATGGACGGGGGGGAGGGGTGTATTAAGCCAGCCGCCAAGGCCGCGTTCCGGTCCTCTGGCTACCCCCTTTTACGAGGCGACCACTTGCATGGACTGTTCGAGAATTGTGTGCAGACAGGTGCACACGCACTTTTCGAAAGGCAGTGGGGGCTTTTTGTTTGGTTGGAAACGTATTTTTATCGAATGGGTATGTTTGCGTTTTGAAGGCAGGACAGAAAACGGATTGTTGCACGTGCAAGTAAGATTTTTTGTATAGTAAAAGAATAAAGTATTTATTAAGATTTTTAAAGATTTTAATAATATTTTTCACTATTTTAAATGTTAATAGCTATCTTTAGAATGTAGCACAAATGCGACATACTACGGAGTTGTGTACAATGATAAAGGATAATTTACCGTACAACACAGTTTTGGTAATTACCATAAAAAGTACCAACGCTCTTAAAACTGTTCCACTCCTCAAAAAATAGACGCAAAACCACCTTTCAATTCACCAAATCTCAGAGCAATTATCAAACACCTTCCAGCTCCCCTCGACAATCCCGCAGTAGTCGCGAAACGCCTCCTGCCATTAAAAGCCTCGCACTTAAAAACCGCGGCGTAAACAGTATAGCAACCCGCCTCGCGCGGCGAGCCCGCAATGCCGCCTCGGTACCGCGCCGACGCCGCTTAACCACGTCGGTGACATCAACGAGGGAGGCGGCGGTGGTCACGGTAACAAGACGTCACGGTCGCAGCCGACAAAATTGCCGCGAGCGCGGCGCGCATAACCGTAAGGCAATGATAAAAGACCGCTAGGACAATCGCCGTCCGCAATAATTACCGTCGCGCCCGCGCCCGCCACACGTCAAGCTCTGCCCGTCTAACTTGTTGACCAAAGCCGCCGGAAGAGAAGAGCCGCGGCGGAGAGAGGAGTTTCGGGGGTTTTTGGAAAAGAGTTTCGAGATCCTCGCGAAACTGCGCAGGGATTTATTGAGGTTTTATTGTTGACTTCTACGAGGCGATTGTCCTTTTAATAGACTTATCGATAGTTGTGGAATTTATAAGACAATGACATAACAATTGTTATTACACTTTTCGAAACGTAGGAAATGAAAGTGTAGAAAGTGCAGGGGTTGAGAAACCAATACAGCTTAATTTTACAATTACGGAAATCCACCTTTATTTGATTAAAGGAGAGAAATTAAAAGCCATCGTCTTTTATGGCGCTCGAAGTTAAACCGCTTTACTCTATTTTCTTTTTTATTATAAGGAAGCAACGAGCAATCTTCTAAATAAACTGTTAAGGCTATCATTATTTACCCAATTTTTATGATTATGTAAATAATTTACGTAATTATAAAAGTTGGGTAAATAATGATTGCTATTGCGCTCTATTTAATACAAAAATTTTATGAGCTATCAACTTTATCTTAGTCACAGTAACTTTTGATACGCGTAGTAGCAAGAGTCAAAACCGAATAATTAAAAAATTCATTAAAAGCAAAAATCGATCAAAACAACAATATTTACCTTCGAAACGACGCGTCGCTTCACGTTTATCTCAAAGCCTATAAACGGCAGGCCAACAATAATAAGGCAATCTTCCTTTCAAAATAATACCGCGATGATATCGACTCCTCGAGCCGCCGATTTCCTGCTTTAATTCAAACACGCTCCATTGTTCGAACCCTCATTAAACACCCATGGCTTGCGCAACTCCTATGAGGAATACAGTCGTTAAAAAGATGTAACAATCATTAAGTCGTACAGCATGAACTCGATCGTTCGCGGAGCCATGTAAGACAAAGGAAAACGCATATCCTTTGAAAATGTATTGTTTATTACAGCTTGGAAAGTCGGCGTTACGTTTTAATAAATGTGCATGAAAGAAGCGTAAAAGATTCGCGCGGACAGTTAGGGTGCATTTTTATTACTGCAATGTTGGTGTTAAGAAATTTTCTTAACAAACTAAGTAATTTAATAATATCAGTACACAAATTCAATCAACCACAAATAGCTATTTTTATTTGAATAAGGAAACAAAATTGCACCCTTCGATCTACACAGTTCACCGTCTCCACCTCACCTCCAACCTCCCGCTTGCAAAACGCCCGCCACCCACCGTCAATCACCCTCTCCGACTCGGAGCAGCGTCCATCGGCAACCGAAAAGCTCTTTCGCAAGCCCGCAGATCGTCGGATAGAAGGGAGCCAGCTCTCTTTCCAGTATAGCTCCTCGTCTCGCGGAAACGTTTCATAACCCGCATACGTATAGGCTCCGCTTGCGGAGATATCCGCCGACGTCCTCGAAAGCCGCTCGAACGTGGAGGAGAGAGAGAGAGAGAAAAGCCGAGCGCCTGCTCGCGTCTCCTTTAATCCAGGCGCCGCGGAAAGGATCGCGAACGAGCGCCGATCCTAATTATATTGCACCGCGGCGCAGTAGGTTGCCAGGCGCGGCGAGATGCCGATTCGCCGATGAGGGATTTTGTATGAAGGTGCTAATTAGCGGCTAACTGAGCTGGGAATGGTTTTGGTTCGATGTGTGTTTGTGGATCAGTTTTCTGGGCCTTTTCTTTAACGTGTATATCGTTTATTTGTTAGCGATAACTTGATTTAAGAGTAATTAGTTGTAAACGGTTTGTAAGTTTTTGGTATTAACGGATTGTCTGTAAAATAAAATATAGAAATTAACAAATTAGTTTATGAAAGTTTACATAAAACAAGTAAAATTACCATAAAAGTAACTTATGTAAATAAATCTTCCTATTATCTATTGCAAAAGAAACTATTTGCAACTTCCTTTTACAAAAACGGAGCATCGGTTCTTTCATAAAAAGAACTTTTTAAAGTGCACGAAATCGTAGCACCGTAGCAAACCAAATAAAACAACAATTTATATATCACACGCTTCAAACCCCCATTACTTAAAAAAAGAAAACAAACGCACGCTTTAGCAAACCCAACGGAAAACCCGCACTTAAGAAAGTGAAAGGAAGAAAGTTTTAACGCAAACTAAAATTTTCTACTAAATTAAGCCCCGTCCTCGGCGATAATCCACGCTTCGACATAACGATCGCCGCGCGCCGATGAAAAAGCGCCGATAAGCCACCCGCTGATGAAACTCCGCGGTAAAAAAAAAAAAAAAAAGAAGGCAGACCGGTCGCTCCCGCGGAGAATATACGAGCGGATTGCCAGACGCACCTTAGGATGGCCGCCGAAAAATTAGTGACTGAGACTATCGCGCATCTATAAGTCGGGGAGCGAGTGAAAGTGATTCGTACTTCCCGCACGTTGAACCCCAACGACGTGCATACACAGAGTCGGCTGCCGGGAGTTGCGGAGCCGCGAAACTTTACGCACCGCGCGATATCGTCTCGAACGGTTTCACTTTGGCTCTTCTTCGAGAATCGCTCGTTGATCGTTCAGTCGGCGCCGGGAGCCGTGCAATTGGACGCGCATTTCGTTGCATTGGATTGTAAAGTGTATTGTGTGACGACAATTGTATTTCGAGGTGCAATTGTGTTCGAGTTTAAATTATGCTTCTTCTTAGTATACTTGACAATAACGTTTTTCAGTTTTTTTTAAGCTGTTAAAAAATAATTAATATTTTTAGCTGAATTTTATGCATTTTGCTTGGAGAATGTTCTAAGATGGAAAATAATTAATGCAACGCTAACACGCTAATTAAACAGAGTTTTTTTGAAACAGGAAACGTCTTGTCGTAATTAAAAAGTACACCTATTGTATGAAATGCGCAAAAATCGTTATTAATAATATTTCAAAATCAATAACGAGTACGATTAATCAAATCATCAATTAAAAGCTCCAAAATTCTCAACGTAATTAAAAAATTCAAGCTCTAAACCTTCTTTAAACTCCTCCCCTGAAAACAATCCGTCATCTCGCAATCCTCCCGAACCACCCCCTCCCCCATCCATCGTAAAAAATCAATCTAGAAATCGCACCCGCTACTTACTCCAAAAGGCCTCACAGGCAGACAACGTGCTCAGCTCGTCGGCGAGCGGAAGCGGGAGTTCTCGGCGCCGCTGTCGCGCGAAGAGTCGCCGCGGCGGCGCGCACTCGGTGTGTGTGTGTGTGTCCTCTTACGCACTGCACGCGACCACCTCGCGCGGTACTCGGCTCGTCGCTTGCATTTTGCCCGAGGGCTAAGCTCCAACTAAAGCCGAGCCGCGCCGCGCGGAGACCGTCTGCCGGCCTGGTGGCTGCCCCTCCAGGAGGTGCAGCCACCGGAACCGAGATCGGAGAGGAGATGGAGGGAAGAGCGGTTGATTGCGGATGAATTTCGGGGTGGGTGTATGTAGTAGTAGCTTTTTGGTGGAAAGGTCGATTGGGGAAGGGAGAGAAGGGTTGAAGGATTTGCAGGTCTTTGTGGCTGTCGATTCCGCGAGCTCAGGTTGAAGAGGTGCTTGGAAATGTTGAATAGATATATTTGAAAAGTAAATTTTTACGTTTAATTGTAGGCTTATCGAAACACAAAACAATAAACTAAACTGATGATTAACAATGATTATTGAAGTTTTAAGTCAAAGTAACGTGTTCTTTTGAGGTTCGCAGTTTGGGAAGAAATGGCAAAAGTTGCAAACGTTTTGTCTTTAAGAATCATCTTGAGTTCCCTCTTAATACACTTTCAGTCTTCTAATAAACTAGTTTATTTAGTTTTAATTCGTACTCTCCCACTTATTGATTACTACAATAAACACTTCAATTAATATAATAGCTCTGCCATAAAAACTTTCTTTTTATACAGTTTAGCAAAAATAATAAACTTTTATTACTGTAAAAAATGAAAGTTAACGATGGAAAACTCGGGAAGTCTTTAAATAGACAACACATTTTTATCGTATCTGTAAACGTGCAAATAACGTTTTAATTAGTGATTTGGTACTTGCTTTTATTAAATTTTATCTTAATTAAACATCTTTCAATCTTTCACATAAAGACGAATCACAAACCCACCTTCACCTTCCCCGCCAAAATATTTAGATCGCTCCGTGCGCATCTCAGCCTCGAAAAGTCTCGAAAACCGCTCTGGGTAATTGGGTCTAACGACGGCGCAAGAAAGAGGCGCTGGATTGCGAAGCTCGCGTGTCCAGGCACCGTGAACCGCTTCCAGGAACTTCTCCGCTTTTTCCGCCGAATATATCTCCGGTTATTAAAATGTTCTCTCTCCCGGTGAGTCTGTATAAGCTTTTTGTGCGCGACTCCGTGACTCTGTTTTCGGGCGAGAGTTTCGGTTCGGTAATGAGAGTCATGTTAGTGCCTGGGGATTACGTGTTTTGATGGGCGAAGATTTAGGATAAGGATTGCTCGAGTCAGGAATAATGAATTTATGTTTTGTGGTTTGTTGGTTTTCAAAATCATTTGATATTGACATAATTTTTATTTATTGTCACAGAAGAAGAAAGAAATTTTTAGTTTAATCCTTAGAATTTTATTTTACTTATCTTACAATAATAATTCATTAAATTAGAATTAATATTGATTAAATTTTTCATTTTCAATTACAAGCGTCTCAGACAGCTATGAAAATGCGGCTTTAAAAAAGCTACAATTACTTTTATTGAGCGAAACGTAGTAAGTACATTCAGTATTTACAAAATCGCAGCACGAAACGTAAACATGTTGTTAATTGTCCGTTGAACGTTCAGGTTCGTAGTACCACTTCGCGCCTCATTTATTCTCATTTATTGACTACATAATGCATAAGAAAGCGATTACACAATGAAATCACAATCAATACAATCAATGCGGTTCTCGGAGAGGCAAACTTGTTTTATCTTCTGCACTGCGCGTGGCATTGTAAATTTGATAAATACATCCTGTACTTGAAAATGAAAATAGTAACATTCAATCGTTGCACCGCGCGTGCAGATCGAGACAGTAAAAAAAACTGTATTTATCACTTTAATCCTGAATAAGTTAATTTTTCTGCATAAATATACTTTTGAATGTATAATTTTAAGAAAATTTCCAAGATATACGGGAAGACAGTCTTTCAAACGAACGGCTCCAACTGCAAAACAATTCCAAAACCTGACGAGATTTTCTGAAAAAAAAAAAATTCCGAAAATTTCGGCCTCCCAAGCCGCGAAGAAAAAGTCGAACGATAACCATGAACCCAGGAAAAACCCGCGATCCGTTGCCAAGCAAAAGATGAACCGGTTGGCGCCGAGCTCGCATGATTTTCTCCCGGCCAATCGGCGGGGCTCCTCGCCGGCCGAGCCTCCGATCATCTCATCTTTTCTCCTATTCCCGCCGGATTGCATACATTACGATCTGTCAGACTAGACGCAAGGCCGAGAACCGGTTCGGTAGACTGGCCGAGGGATCGGGTGGGAGGTGCGACAAAAAAGAACGGCATGTGCGAGACGCTGGTGACGTTGGTCCGCGGGAGGTTGCAAATTTTTTCCAGAGCTTTTTTTTATGGGTGATTGTAAAAGAAATTGATTATTTGAAGGGATTTCTTATTCAGAACAGGATGTTTTCGGTGTGAATGTTAATAAAAATAGCTTGTAAAAAAATTGAGTTGAATTTGAGCAATAAACTGGGAATAGCAACTTCTACAGCTGTCTAATTAAAATAGCAAACTTTATTATCGCTCGTTTTAATCTCGGTGTATTATTTAGACTCGCGGTTGTTCGCCAAATCTTTCGCGTTTCTTATGAAAAAACTAGTTTCGCGTACGCTTCGTAATTGCAGGGACCGTACTCCAACATAATGACTCGAAGCGAAAGGCAAAACTGACTGAATATGAACGAAAAGTCGAACTCGTTGAATAAAAAAGTTATGTGAAATCTTTGGATAAACTTCAACTTTTAAAATGGGTATCAATGATCATCTCGAACAAAAGTAATAAGCATTCCATCACAATCACTACATTCTCGAGAAACCGGTTTCTTCTAACACAAACTCCCCCACCACCAGCTCCCAAATCCGACCCAGAAAATTCTCCACGTAAATAAAAAAAAAAAAAAAAAAAAAAAACGACACCAATCACAAGCTCCAAACCGGAAAACTCACTGAAAATCCCATCGCGTCGAAAACGGAGCCCGCGAGACGAGCGCTCCCGCAGATCAACAGGTTTTCTGCGTCCGTAAACGGAGTTTCCGACTCTCGGGTATTTTTCTCGCTGCGCGTTTCTCGTAGTCTCGCTCCCGAGAGCTGGACGCCCAACAGGTTTTTTTCTCAAAATGTTCAACACAGTACTATATAATCTCGCATAATTGCGCGCGGCGCGTGTGCCTTCGCCGCTTGTTTATCGCGCGCTGAAAGCCGAGAGCGCGATGGAATCGATCAGTTCGATTTGAGGGCCGATCCGAGCGGGACACGCGCGCGGTGGGCTTTTTTCCTCTTCCGTCTGTACCGAGAGAGAGGTAAAGTGAAATTGGGAAATGTTGAGTTTTCGATTGAGGGGACTGCCTTTTTCTTTGTGGGCAAATTGGAATCGGGTTTTGTGTGCGCGCGACAGGTTTCGGTGAATAAATTACACGGAGGTGAACTTTTACGGCGATTGATTTAATGAGAATTATTTCAAGAATTTCGCACGGTTTCGTTAGAAAAATTCTTAATCGATTGTAATTAAAAATTAATAATAGTGTGCAACTATAAAATGTTGATTTTTTTGTAATGATGAATATAGTTTTCTTCAAAATAATTTAGCGCGTTTGAAAGGAAATGACTTTTCATTTCGAAAGCTTCTTATCTTTTTCGAATAATTTAAAAAGCAAAGGCAGCAGTAAAAGAAAAGTACCTTCTAACCGAGGAAAAACTAGCTTGAAATTAATTACCCGCGTCCATCCATCAAAACTGTTTTATTTCCCTAAACAAAGGGCACTTACCACCTCCAATCAAACTCAACATAAATCTAATTAAGTTATTGCGCCAAAAAAAAAAAAAAAGAAACAAAAAAAAAACGCCAACCGCAAAAGTTGATTCCAGGAGGACAAGTAACCCAACACGTGGCGGCGTAAATCATCCCGTCTCGGTGGAAGATCGATGGCGGAGTGAAAGTCCGTAAAGCATCGCGTTCGATCCGACCAAGGTGTCGACACCCGGTCTACAACCGCACAGGCACCAAAAGTTCTTACTTAATTACACTGCGATTCGAGCGGCGGGCGAAGGATGCTGGCCGGAAGTTTGCTGAGGACGCTCAGCCGCGGCTTCGCCAGGAATTTCCGCAGGGACATCTGTCGCGGAGGGGTGCTGGGTGTCGAGGCGACCGACAAGGTGCAGAGCCGATTTTACGACAAGAGCTCGAACAAGCCGAGAATCCTTATTACAGGTAGTTTGATGGAAAAGTTTTTTTTTTCAGTTAAAGTAATAGATTATACCTGTATATGCTAATCTTTTCTTCGAGTCGTCCTTGTGTCGTCGCACTGATCATTGCAATCAGTCGGTAAAGGTCCTCTACCTTGAAATGGTAGATAGTAATTTTAAATTTTTAAGTTATACAAAGTAGTGTCATCGACAATGTTTACCACGCTTAATTCAGTACGCACGATGACTTTATAAACTTGTTTTCGCCATATTCTATAATTTAAATAATTTTTTTAAAAACATCGAATCATAGTCTGAATTCCAATAATTCACGAAAAGCGCGTATTCTTCGTCGAATGATAATAAATTCACAAAATATATATCGTGCGTTCCTCCTTCCAAGGCGGCCTCGGCCAGCTGGGAACCGAGTGCGCGAAGCTCTTGCGCAAGAACTACGGCGACGAGAACGTGATCCTGTCGGACATCATAAAGCCGACGGACGAGAGCCTCCAGAGCGGACCCTTCATCTTCGCCGACATCCTCGACTTCAAGGGTCTGCAGAAGATCGTCGTCAATTACAGGATAGACTGGCTCATACACTTCAGCGCGCTGCTCAGCGCCGTCGGCGAGCAGAACGTTCCCCTCGCCGTCAGGGTTAACATTGAAGGTATAAATTTAAGATTAGATGCAAGATTTTAAAATCTAACTGCTTAACTTTTGTGGTTTTTTTTTTCTAAAAGAACGGCGAAAGGAAGTGTTCTGTAAGAACGCATATTTCAACAAAGCGAACAGTATACGCTGCGCGTAAAAAATGTTCCTGGAATTCTGACGAAATAATTGCTCGAAATTTGCGGCGGCAGAAAGTGTCGAGGAGAAAGCAAATAATTGCCTCCAGTGTAACGCGATGCACTTTTACTTGCAATTCTCTCTTTTGTCTCCTTACTTCTGCATTCCTGCCGCGGCCGTATATTACATACTTTGATAATCTCATGCTAGTTACGCTCAAGGTGTGATTTACCTCCAGTTTCACTTTTGGTAAGGTCGTTAATCTGGTAAAAGTGCCATAGAAAACTCGGTGGCATCAACCTCCTCCACCTTGATGTTTATTTAATATAAGACCTTACATCAATTTTATCGCAATTGAAAAAAAAAAAACAACGTCGCGGCGCGGCGCTAATTAAATTTAATCGCGCTCCCCCGACTTTCGTAGGTATGCACAACGTGATCGAGCTGGCGAAACAGTACAACCTGCGGATTTTCGTGCCGTCGACTATCGGCGCCTTCGGGCCGGATTCACCCCGCAATCCAACGCCGAACGTGACGGTTCAAAGGCCCCGGACGATTTACGGCGTGAGCAAGGTTCACGCCGAATTACTCGGCGAATACTACCATCACAAATTCGGCCTGGACTTCCGGTGTCTGCGCTTCCCCGGCGTCATCAGCAGCGATCCGCCCGGCGGAGGGACCACTGGTGAGAAAACCTTTTTGAGATGCATCATTAATGTAACCGTATATAGTCAGAAGAAATTATGAGACGCTCTATCATTACTGTACATTATAACAAAATTTAATAATGTTTTGTGGTTTTAATTTAGTGTGCTTTAATCAAGGCTGAGCACTGAAAGTGCAATTCCGCGCCAATGTAACAAAGCGAGACCAATACGTCAAAATCTCCACTCGAATCTTTCCCCCTCGCGGATTTCCCAACGTTCGCCGTTTGCGGCAATTGCGTCGATCAGTTCGCCGCGCAGAGGAATCGGCGTGTTGCGCGAATCAAAGAAGAAACGCGACTCGGAATAAGTATCTCCGGCGCGAGCGCCTTTTCGCAGGAAGTAGAGCGCGATACGCACTACCTACGCTAAACGCCGCCGTGGCCCAAAGTAATTGCGTAACAGCGCAATTCGTCGTTGCGCCGCGTAAGGGGGCAGCCTGTAATTGGAGAGTCGCTGTGCTGTCGAAGCTGCGCCGTGTCGATTGCCTCCCCATCCGTGAATGAGCATTTTTTTGCGCGGGCGAGCGAACGCTTTTTGCGGAATTCGCGGGATTCTTCGATGAGATGCACTTTTTGTACGAGTTGCGACAGTTTCGGCGGGGAATCGTCGTCTTTTCGTTTTACTGCGTACTTTTTGTAAATATATTTCTTCTAATGCTACTAATCATTTTTCAGGGATTTTTTTGAATGGATCGGACGACTTTCAAGCGAAATAAAAACGCTAAAATGTATAACAACAATAATCTTTACTATCAAAATAAAACTATATTGTTAAATATTCTTTTACATGATGTTTCTGTATTTTCTTCTTAAACAGATTATTAAATTACTTATCAAAATTGTACGAATAATTACGGAAAATATCTTCATGAATTATTTTAATTAAACCATAATTAATATAAAATAATCATTATTCTAAAACTAAATATAGTTATATAACATATAGATAATTACAACCTTAGCACGTAATAATCGCTAGCTTTATTAGTTACGGTTCGCGCAAAAACATTTGCGTGACCTTAAACTTCAAAGCTCGCATCAGGCATAAAAAACTAAAAAAATATATATATATATTCTCTTTTTATCAGATTATGCGGTGGCGGTATTCCACGAGGGTCTGCTACATAAGCGATATGAATGCTACCTAGAGCCGCACACGCGCTTACCGATGATGTACATTGACGATTGTCTAGCAGCCCTCTTCCAATTTCTCAATGCACCCTGCGAGCAACTTCACAGGCGCGTCTACAACGTCACCGCAATGAGCTTCACGCCTGAAGAACTATTTGCCGAGATGAAAAAACATATTTCTGACCTGCAAGTCAGCTACAATCCTGACAGTAGACAGAATATTGGTAAGTTAAAACGGTAAAATATCAATCGTTGCTTGATATAGTAGTTTTGCAACGAGTTTAATTGTTAACTTTTCTGTTCTACAGCGAATACATGGCCACAAGTTTTTGATGATAGCGAAGCTCGTAGAGATTGGGGCTGGAGACACGAATACGATCTTGAAAAACTTGTCATAAGAATGATCCAAGATGTTAGCGAAAACTTCATTCCTAAATATCAACGTCTTTCGGAAGTTAGCAGTTACGTGTAGATAAAAGTTTTAAAAAATTACGTATCTTTATACGTATTTTTGAATGTACACTTTTGTAAACCTATTTATTAATATAAAAATTATAAATAAACATTGAATATATAAAGAATGATTTGCAATTGTAAGAAAAACTTATAATTAAACTGTGCACTTATTAATCACTATCATTCAATAGAGCTTCTATATTAACAGGATTCATTTTTTCCGACCTTCTGTCGGTGGTCTTCACTTTCTTTTCTGCAGTTCTGGATGGCGTAATTGAGTTACTTATATTTAGATTGTTTTCAACTTTTACTTTGATGGGTTGTGAAATTTTCTCTGGAGATAATGAAGGATTCGTGTCCATTTGAGTGTTTGTTTCTACAGCAAAACAATTGACAAATTTATAAAATTAACGTTACTATTTTATTTGAAAAATATTCATTTTTATTTATTTATTCATTTATATTTAATTAAAAAGAAAATATATATCCTACCTTTTACTTCATCCTTAATTAATATCTCCCTACTTGCATTAAAATATTGATTTGGATGAAGAAACATTGTTCCAGGATACTGTTTATGTGTACTTTCGAAATATTTTGTACATGCTAAATGATAATGACCCTCACTAGCCAGTTTAGTAATTTCAACCATATCTGGAAAAATTTTAAGTATTGAAAAATTAATCTAAAAAACTTAAAACGTGAATCTTTACGTGATTTATTAATTTCACCTGCTGGATTTATTTTGTATTCCATAAGTCTTTTGGTCAATTCATCTGTGTCCATATGCTTATAAGGACAACCATGAACGTCACCAGGTCCAATAAAATCATTTATCAACTTATTACAACCAAGAGGCCTGTAATCTACACGTCTTCCTTCTTTACCGTAATTATATCGGATTTGATACCGATATTCCTTAATAAATTTATCCTCATTCATACCCTCTTTCTTCAAAAACTCAGATTTCCAAAATTCAATGGCATCTTCAAGAGTAACATTTATACCTTTAAGAAACAGACCGTATTGCAAACGTCCTGTATTTTTTAAATGATGATGAGTTATCAAGTGATCGTGCATTATTCTCATACAAAGTGGATATGATGTCTTTGATAGCTGCAAAAAATAATTTTTTAATAATTTTTAATTTTCATTTTAATATATTTATTGCTACTGTAAAAAAATGATAATTACATCATTTAATTTGCTGATTGGTGTATGTTCAGTATTCCAAACAACTTTTGACATACCCTCATAGCATTCTGGAAGACTCTTTAGAAAAGCTTGTAGCCTATCATCATCAAGATTCTTCATAACATATTTTTTTGCATTCTAAAAGTTTGTTACATTATATTAATAAATGTATCAAGAATTAATTTGATATAAAATAACTTACATTTAATTCATATGCTAAAGTACTTCTAAAATGTGTAATAAAAACTGAAATAAGGTCATCTTGAGGAATATATGCTATTCCTCTATGAACGTACACTTTTCTGTCACTTATCAAATCTACAACTTCATCAAATGGCAATTCATAGAAATCTGTATTTTCAAAATCTCTATCTTTGGCAGTAGATGCGAATAAATTTTCTCGATTCTCTTCTTTAAACTCTTGTGATATCTAGAACAAAACAATATTACTAAAAATGTAATTTAATTTTAAATGATGATAAAAATACTAACTGGAGAATATTGAAGTCCACTAAAAGCCATAAACTTTGTCAGACCTTCTTTATTTAAAGAAGTAAACCTAAGCTTAAAAAGTTCAGTTTCATGTTGAATTAAATAATTTTGTAAATCTTCTTTTAAACAATACGCTAATCTTAAAATAAAATGTGATATATGATCTCTCCTTCTTGCTTCTAAATATGACTCATCATGACAAGAACAACCCTGTGCATTGACAAGCTTAGAATAATATGTGTATCCTTCGTTCTTCAATGATTTTACAAAAGCAGATTTGAGTTCATCTAATGTTTTATGTTGTTGAGCAAGAGCAACTTGAAGTAATTGAAGAACTAAAATTAATAAAAGATTTTATTTTAAAAATTATAATTTTAATAACTCAAAATTAAAATATATCTTTTTATCAACATTTTAAAGCATACCTTTCTGTCTCTCTAAAGCTAAGTCTTGAAATTCAACAAGAGAGATATGACCAGTTGGAGGTACTTTAAATAAATTTAAATCATGTGGATAAGCTTCTAGAAGAGCACTTGTTTCTGGTTTGACAGTACGCCTTCGTTTTGGTGTAAAATCCATTTTTTTTACAATAAATCAAAACCTAAAATATTAAGACTACTTATCAAGAAATCAAATGTTTAATAATCTTTTATGTTAAATCAATGTTATATATATACTTAATTCATTGACAACTTTTGTAACTTTGTATTGTATTATCATGCACTTCACTATACTTCACACACCACACTGTAAAACATTTTCGCGCGCATTTCCCTCACCCACGTGTTTTTGGCTAAAATTAATTCAATTTTATTGGTGGATTGAAAATACATCTCATGATGGCGTTTATAAAGTTTATTCGCATTCGCAAGAAAATGAAGAAGAAACAGACCTGTTTCGGCTGTTTCCTTAATTTGACGGTATGACGGTCCAAAACCATGGTTCAAAATACGCTTGTGATGGTATGGCTTTAGCTTTAGCAAGAAGATTTGTTGACTGAGTTCACTAACTGTCACTTAAAGCAAATTAAAACGATCATTCGACGATGCTACCAATAGTGCAATAACAATTGGAGGGAAAAAAAACAAGGCTTGTTCTTCATCTCCATTTCAAGTTCAGTTAATAAATAGTATTTTTAATAAATGTAAATATAATCGTTATTTTTCAATATCGATGTCAATTATTTTGTATTAGAGTACTTCATCCATTAACTATTTTATCATCAAAAGTAAGTGAGTTGCAAAGTTCAAAGGCTTCATGATTGCTCAATTAATTATAAAAGACAAAATAATTTTTTACATTTTATTTTATTTATTTTTTACATTTTATTTAAGTAGACGTTAGATTAGGAGCGCTTTAAAATAATTTTTTCTAGAAAAAATAATTTTTTCAAGAAAAAATTATTTTAAAGCGCTCCTAATCTAACATCTACTTTTTATATATAAAATAAATTTTTATAAACATTGCAATAACTCGGAAATCTAGCGCGAGAAATATTTAATTTTCTTAATTGATTTAAATTGTAACTAAGAATAAAAAATCCTTTTTTAATTTAAAAATTTCAAATTATTGTTTGAGCTGTATTTTAATTTAATAATTTTAATAAAACACGCATTAAAACATTGATATTCTTTTCTAGAATTTTTATTTATGGATTTATAAGAAAATAATCAGGTATGGCCAATGATATAGTTAGAGTTCCAACAGAAGTTCCTCCCCAATATGCTGTTGACGTAGAAGAAAACATCAAGATCATGAAGGAACATATTGAAGCTCGTAAAGATGGGTATGTGCTTTTTATTTAATTTTAATTTTGATTGTTTAATTCAGAAAATCATTAACTATTAATTGTTATATTTTTATAGACATCAATGGAATATTGGCAACTTTGATGTTGGTGCACCTTTAGGAAGAGGGAAATTTGGGAGAGTATATTTAGCAAGAGAAAAAGCAACACATTACATGGTAGCCCTAAAGACTCTTTTTAAAAATGAATTAGTAAAATCCAGAGTTGAAAAACAAGCTCTAAGAGAAATAGAAATTCAATCTCATCTGAGGCATCCTAATATATTACAGTTATTAACGTACTTTCATGATGAAAAAAGGATATATCTGGTACTTGAGTTTGCAGCCAAAGGTGAACTTTATAAAGAACTGAAAAGGCAACCAAAGGAAAGATTCAGTGAACACTTATCTGCAAAGTATACGTATCAAGTTACAGATGCACTCGAATACTGTCATAGAAACAATGTTATTCATAGAGATATAAAGCCTGAAAATTTACTGCTCACGCACAATGGAGATATTAAATTGGCTGACTTTGGTTGGTCTGTTCATGCTCCTTCATCAAAGCGCAACACAATGTGCGGTACATTGGATTACCTTCCTCCAGAGATGGTGAGAGGTGAAAAATATGATATCTTTGTTGACCACTGGTGTTTAGGAATTCTGTGTTACGAATTTCTGGTTGGTCGTCCACCTTTCCTCAGTGAAACCTCAGATGAAACTTATGCAAAAATAAATAATGTTGAGATTCCTTGGCCACCTCAAATTACACCTGGAGCTAGGGATCTTATTTCAAAATTAATCAAAAGGAAGAGTTCGGAAAGGATCTCATTGAAAAATGTGAAAAAACATTTTTGGATACTTGAGCATAAGGATAGTCCAAAATGAACATTATAAATTTAGAATAAGGTTTTAAGTTATAAGTTAAGTATTTAATGTACAATAATACTATTTTTTACTGTTTTATTAATATCTTCAATAAAAAAATATCTATAAAAGTTGAAAAGGTTTTTCCTAAAAATAACCATTGATTCCAAATCTTAAAAAATCCTCTTTTAAAACAATTCCTAATATTTGCTAATTAACTACTAAATAAAATTTTATTTTATTATCCTATTTATAAACAATACAAAGAACATTCCCTCATTTCTCACTCCAGCACTAGCATTCAAGTTTGCCGCTTGAATAAAGCATCACGTGACTCGAAATGATGCAATATTTTTTAAACTATTCCATAGCCCATTGACGGCATTTACACACCATCTCCCATCCCTATGGCTCCCCACGCACTACTTCGGAGCTCGCCGCTTTCCGTCGGCCTTCGCTCGGCAGCGAATCTCGAACGGAGATTTCCTCTCACTTCTGTTCTCAACCCCCCGCGAGCACTACTACAGCAGTCTCAGTTTCCTTCATTCGTCGCTCGCTCGACCATGGCAACAGTACTCGGAAGGGTCTTCGTTTACGGAGGAAAGGGTGCCTTAGGCACGGCCTGCGTTAACACCTTTAAATCCAAAAATTGGGTGAGTTTCGAACTGTGTTTTGCCGGAATGTAGAGAGCGGCCGGTATTTCTTTGATGCGTACTTGTTTTGAGCGATTAGTCTTTTTTATACGATGAAATTTTTGGGCGTAGGACACTTGTTGCTGTATTGATCGTTGATTTTCTAACATATGTTTTGAATTAAATTTTTGATAAAATTGACGTCGCACGCGAGATTTGCATTCGTTAATGTTACGAAATTGTTAATTAGTACCGGTTGGTTGTGAAAAAAGTTGCTTACGGAATTGTATATTAATTAGGAGTAACTATTTTTTATTGGATTTTTTTATTTAGTTACAGATAAACTTGTGGATTTTAAAATAAAGACTTGCGAAATTATATATTTGATAGTTGGCTTTCAAAAATATTAATTAATCAGTCTTATATTTTACTGTTTCAAACTTTAAAAGATTTTTCAGATTATATTAGCAGTGCATTGAAAGAACTCTGTTTATATTTATATGCTAATAAAAATATTTTTTTAGTAAAAATAATGTAAAAGTTAATAATCTTAAGCTATATAGATAAATGTATCTTTAATAGTGAAATTATTTAGAAAAAGAAGCATATAAATAATTTAAATAGGCTTATTAACTGCAGTTTTTACTGGGATTTCTCACATTAATTTTTTCTATCAATTCTTTAACGTAAGGTAACTGGAAGGAGAAATATTCAAGGTCTTTGTAGCATTTACTTTCTAAATGTATCTCATACATTTACTCATGGAATACTTACATTTTTATTAACTTTTTATGACAGACAAGCCCACTCAGTATGTGATTTATAAATATTTTGTTCAATGATAAATATTTATTTAAATAAACTTTATTTTTTCCACATACATATAGATAATTTTTTAAGGTCAAATTTTCCACATACATATAGATAATTTTTTAAGGTCAAATTTAAGCAAGGGACTTTTAAAATTAGCTCTTATTTACTCTATAGAGTATCTATAGATAATGAATCACTTATGTTGAAATGAATCATTACAAACAATACATTTTTAACTTTTTAAAAAATACATTTAAGTATAATTGTTTATTCTAAAAATGCCTGTAATATCCATTTTTTATTTTTAATAAGAAATTTTATTTTTTGTTTTATAGTGGGTTGGTTCAATTGATATGAAACAAAATGAGTCGGCTGATGCAAATGTTATAGTAGATGTTGAACAAAACTGGCTGGATCAGGTGATTATACAAATACAAGTGTTTTGTTTTTTAGAAAAAAAATTAAAAAAATAAAATTTTGATATAATTAATTGTGATTATAGGAGAATCAAATTCTAAATCAAATCAAAGAAATTTTAGGAGATAATAAGATTGATGGAGTAATTTGTGTTGCTGGTGGATGGGCAGGAGGTAATGCAGCCAACAAGGATTTTGTGAAGAACAGTGACCTAATGTGGAAACAAAGTGTTTGGAGTTCAGTCATAGCTGCCAAAATAGCTTCACAGTATCTGAAAGAAGGTGGTTTCCTTTCACTCACTGGTGCTAAGGCTGCACTTGAAGGAACTCCAGGTAAATTTTTCTAGTTCAAACCTTAAACTAACTGGTATTTTGCTTTGGAACTATCAGTATAATTTTTTTTTCAGGAATGATTGGCTATGGAATGGCTAAAGCAGCAGTTCACCAGCTAACAAAATCATTGGCAGCTGATGGTAGTGGTCTTCCAGCTCAGTCTCTAGTCGTCAGTATTTTGCCAGTTACGTTAGACACTCCTATGAATCGTAAATGGATGCCAAAAGCTGATACCACAACTTGGACTCCACTAGAATTTATTGCAGAGTAAGCAAGAGCATATAAATTTTGTTCAATCATTAAAATAGAAAATGACTTTTACATTATTCATTAATTTATTGCAGACTTTTCTTAAAGTGGGCTCACAAACAAGAAAGACCAGTAAATGGAAGTCTTTTGCAATTAGTAACAAAAGATAGCAAAACAGAAATTATTCCAGCTTAATTTAAAATAGTAAGGGCTTAAAAAAATTTCAATTAATGAAAGTAAGAAAGCAACGTGACAATATACGATTTTTTACAAACTTTTTGTTTAAATGATCTGTGCTAATAGAAAATAGAAAAAGAAATAATATTAAAATATAAATTTATTTGTATAATTTTTCATTAGAATACTTTTAATGATAAGCAATATATTTTATGTATGACGACCAATTATATTAATACATTTACGAATATGTTAAAAAAATTGATGTAAATACATCTTGATGATAAAAAGATCTTCATTACTTTTATTACTGAACAGTATTGTAATGTTAACTTCTAGATGATCGCGTTCGTTTTATTGATGTTGATATAGATGTATTTGTAGTATCTTTTCTTCTACGCGGAGTTCTTCTCGTTGAAACTGTTAAAATAATTATTGAAACGTTTAATTTAAATTTGCCATGTAACAGAATTTAAATTAATAGTTAATAAGTTTTACCTGGTGTAGAATTATCTGACGCTGAAGCTCTTGAAGATTTTCGAGGCGTTTTACTAAATTCATCCTCTGAATCACTGTTTACCGAAGATTCATCTTTCACGCTAGATCTTCCTTTTCTTGCTGTAATTTATATGCAAATTAATTATATTATTTAAAAAATAAAGGTAGAATAAATTATTATAATATAAATATTTTGCTTACTTCTAACAGAGCTGTTACTAGTATTAGTTGATGCACTACTAGAACCTCTATTTGGCCTATGATTTTCATAATCCTCATCACCCTCCATTTCATCATCATCTTCTTCTTCATCTCTTCTTATTCGACGAGTCTTCTTTTTGGCTTTCGCAGATTTAGGTATAGGTCTTAAAGGTGGCGGCATCGTTTCACTATCTATTCTAGCTTGTAATGGGTCCTCTACTTTTTCAGAACTCTCCAGAAGTTCCTTAACTTTCTCTTCTAGTTCTAGACAAGCTGTTTTTGCTTCAGGTCGTCGTTTTGCTTGTTCAATTATAGAATTTAAGGCTCTCTGTACGTCGTCATTATGGATTTTCTCTTTCAATAATGGCAGATCGTTTATTAAAACTCTTATAGCTGGGAAAATATAATATATTTAAAAACAAGTTTTTTTAGTCATAGTAAGTAAAAATTTATTATGGTTACCCTTAGCACTAAATTTAAGAAGTGTAAGGCAATATGACAAATCTAGCCACTGACGCTCAGTTGTAGCCAATTTAAATCGACTGCACAGTTTTTCAATAATACTATCCACTTGTCTGTCTTTTTGTAACAATCCCAAAATATACCTAGAAATAAACAACATGAAATTAATAATAAATGATATATAAATAATTTACTGATGATAAAAGATTATTAAATTATAAAAATTTATCTTTTCTAACTTACTTAATAATTTCCTGGAAATTCGTTTCTGACAAATTAAGTTCAGAGTCAGATAAACAGGATAGTATATCTGGCATAACATTGTAAAGAGCATTTCCTTTTTGAGACAAGTCTTTAAATAACTGTTTTGTATCTGAACGAATAGTCTCATTTTCATCTACCATACAAAGTGCCAATTGAGCTATCTGTCCTTTAACACGAATCATTTCACCTAATATTAAGTTCGACAACATCCGAATACAAGTGCTTCTTACTGTAAGATTTTCATCTTTAAGACTGCAATATAAATAGCATAAATTACAAACACTGATTATAAGCAATTTATGTACCAGTAGTTCCATTTTAGATTAATAAAAATGATATGAAAACTAACCGTCCGTAAATATGAGAAGTCCAAGGTTCAACTTGGTTGGGAAATCTGGTCATTAGGTCGGCTAAGCCTACGAGAATATTAGCTCTAATTTGTGGATGAGATGACCGCTCTAAAATCGTCACTAGCAATTGAAGATTCGCTTCGCAAAAGTTTGAACTTATAGTCATAAATTTGGAAAGCGCTAACACTCCGTGTGCTTGAACACATACATCAGGATATTTTTCAGGATGTTGACATACTGCCATAATTAGTGGCCTTTAATATCAATTTAGAATAAGCAATAAATCATACGATAAAAAAAAATGTAAAAATGTAAACTTACAAAAATTTACTAAGAAAACTATTGTCACCAAGAAGTTCTACTTCCAAGCACATATTAATGTGTTCAGCATCAGCATCATCAGCAGTTGCACCTTCCATAGCATCTTCTTGTTCTTCTTCATTTCTTCTGATTGACCGTTGGGCACTTCCAACTACTGTTGATGCGTTTGAAACCAAAGAAATCGTTGATACATTCATCGATTTCCGTCTTCGTATATTACTTATGCGCGACTGAATTTCTTTCTTTTTTTCTTTAACAGCATTTCTACGTTTAAGCTCCTTATAAATTGATTGATCCAGATGTACCATTTCACGAATTCCTAAATGACCAGTTAGAAAGAGGAAACGTGCTATCCAGAGTGAGCATATTGAGGAGCTGTTTTCACGACTGTCAGGCTCTCGAATAAAGTTTCCAGCCTTACCTACATGACCAAGGATCTCTTCAACCAATTTAGTTGGTTGGTCGGCTAACTGTAATAATTAAGATTATTTATATTATATGTATAAGTTAATTATAGAAAATAGAAATAGTTAATATGTATACATGATAAATAGCGTTTATTGCATCTGTTGCAAAAGATATATATCCATTTTCATTTTCTTCAAAGAAAGTTTCTTTTAAAAGGCTGGAG